>JAFFSR010000399.1:0-367500 GCA_017163975.1 Anastatus disparis | reverse complement strand
AGCAATGCCATATCGCTGACGGCAAATAGGAAGTAACGACCCGAGGAGAAATAACCTCGAAAAAAAAACCAGGGACTATCTGACCCGGATGGTAGTAACCCTGTAAGGGTCCCGCTTAGGGTTACAAGATAGGGGCGGTTCCCTGACTAAATTAACTATATTAATGGAAGATGTCGGATTCAAATACAGTAATACCCCAGGTGAGTACCTCTTCACAGGGAAATCTCACCTCCGCTTCCGATCGAGTGAAAGCCTCGGTGGGCGGAGCTGGCCTCATGGATTCTGGGGCAGGTCGAATTCACGTTGACCATATTGCTTTGGGGATGGGAAACCAAGCCTCGGCGGCAATCATCACTACTGGAATGCTAGAGGAGCCAACCTCGCATAAAAAACAAGAAATGACTACGCTACAGGTACCGAGGGTATGAAGTATCAGCCAAAGTAGTAATGCCAGTGTCAGAAGTGCCAAAAGCGCTTTTAGTGACGCATCAGGATTCGAAGAGAATGCAATTCAAGAGGATATCGATGCATTTACGGAAGAAACGAGAAACTAAGATCTATGGATAGAAGAAATGAAAAAAGAAGTTAAAGGGATGCAGGAAGTTCTGACAAAGAACACGCACCTCAAGATCCAGACAGCGGTTGAGAGGTTGCAAGGTCACCTAAGGCAAGCCGCTAAACAGCAGGAGGAATTAAAAAAAAGGCAAATGCTATACAAAATGGAGTTGACCAAATATTTCGTCAACACAGGGAAAGGAAAACGGCACGGAGGAGAATGCAAGCGGAACTTTTGCGGGACACTGTGGCTGCGAGCATGAGCTCCAAAAGACAGCGAGGCAGTGTGAGCAACAGTCCAGAGGATGGACGGCAAAATAAAAGAAAGAAGGAAAAATCAACATCAGGTACTGCAAACGCACAGTCTCCTTCGTTTGCTGCGTTATCTAACCGGCAGCGTCCCTCAGGCCCAAGGGCGAATCCCAGGAAGACAGAAGCCGTGGTCGTAAAGGTATCAGAAGGTTCATCATACTCGGACATCCTCGGAAAACTCCGTAAGGACGTCAAGCTACAGGAAAGCAGCACGCAGGTCCTTAGTGTTAGGCCAACAACAAGGGGAAACCTTTTGATCCAGATCTCAAAAGAGTCGGATGAAAGGGCCTTTGCTGACAACGTCAAAGTTGCAGTAGAGGGAATAGGAACCGTAAGCATGGATGAGCGGAAGAGGACGATCGAAATTCGCGATCTTGACTAGATGACATCAGAGACCGAAGTACAGGCAGCTCTAGGTAGGGACCTGGGCTCCGAGCAAAGAGCTCGTAAGGTCATTATCCTTGGACCCAGTAGGTTTGGATCTAAAATGGCAGTAGTTATCCTGGATGAAACAGAGGCACGGGATCTTTTGAATAAGGAGCGGATCCAAATTGGATTCGTTAACTGCAGGATACAAAGGAGAATCATGGTAATGAGATGTCATCAATGCTTAGGCTTTGGTCACAGGCAAGATCAGTGCAAGGGTCCTGACAGGTCCGCGCACTGTTACAAGTGCGGAGGGACAGGCCATACAAGGGCGACATGTTCAAATGATGCCTGCTGCTTCTTATGCGAAGAGGAAGGATGTGATGGCAAAGCAGTCAATCATGTGGCTGGTAGCGGAGTCTGCAAGATCTTTAGGCGAGCCCTGGAGGCCGAAAAAAGGAAGAACCAGGAGAACTTAAAAAATTCTCGGAAAAAAGGTGTTTAACCTGAACAAAAGGATGAAAGATGAGAACAAGGTTCAATAAGAAAGGCGCTGCGGCAAATTGGTGGCCCCACTCCGAAGTAATGCCAAGAAGGCTTAGGTACCGGGGTGGACTATAGGTCACGAGGTGGATGTTACTGGCCTTTTGCCCGCGTGACGATTGCATCTTCTTGCAATCGTCACGCGGTCAGAAGGACAGGGGGTTAGACGGTCCCCTGGGACTCTGATGCCCTGGATGTGAAATGGAGGGCCATTTCACAGTCAGGGCTGACGTGCACTCAGAAACCCGTCACACCGGTGGCAGGATCCCCTCCTGCACGGCGATAACGCTTTGCGGAATCGCACGGCGGGCGTGGATCCTGTCGCTGAAGGTCTGGTTTAGGCAAATTTCCCGTTTTTTTACCGCCATAAAAAAAAAAAAAAAAAAAAATTATTATTATTATTATCATTATTATTATTATTATTATTATTATTATTATTATTATGACGAAAATTATGCAAGGTAATATTCGCCGCAGCCCCATGTTCCTTGGGCTTTTCCAAAAAATGGCCAAAGAAAAACGAATAGATGTCGGTTTTATAAGTGAGCTTGGGAAAACAAGCACAGAAGGACCCAATCGGGTCATTGATCACAGGAGAAAAGCAGCTATCTGGATGCGAAATCAGAACAATTTTCCTTCTTCAAAAAAGGGCAGTGGTGACGGATTTGCCTGGATTAAAAGTAACAACACTATCTACGTTAGTTGTTATTTCAGTCCTCCCACTGCAGGCACACCGGACACTTCTTATGAGGATCTGATAGAGCTGGAGGACGCACTGCGGGACTTTAAAGTGGAAATCATCGTAGGAGGTGATTTCAATGCACATGCTCTGGACTGGGGATCACAAAAAACAAACGCAAGAGGACAGGCGATTCTAGACATGGCATCAAGACTTGAGCTAGCGGTACTAAATGATAGTACAACTACCTTTAGAAGAGACGGACAAATTGAGACAGTTCCAGACATCTCGCTAGCCTCAAAGAGCATTGCCGGCTCTATAAGTGATTGGCAAGTGATCGACGAGTTTAACGGAAGTGATCACCTCTATATCACTTTCTCCACAGGCCAACAGCAACAGAAACAGGAAAATCGAAGCAACTCTAGATGGAATTTAACAAAGCTAGATAAGGCAAAGTTTATTTGTTCAATAAGGAAAGGAGAAGAAGAAATAGCGACACTTCCAATCGAAAACGCTGAAGACGCAGAATTAATTGTGGATAAGACAATGACACTCATAGAAAAGGCTTGTCATGACTCCATGCCGAAGCAAGTAAGAAGGCAGAATAAGCCGGTAATTTATTGGTGGAATAGTGACATCGCAGCTCTAAGAAGGGAATGTCAACGACTTCGGAGGCGCACCGAACGAGCAAGGAGAGGATCAGACCAGGCAGACATTCAGCAACGGAAAGAAGAAGAATGTGTAGCAAAAAAGCGGCTCAACCAAGCTATTAAAAACAGCAAAAGAATGCACTGAAAAGCTCTTTGCCGGGATGTAGATAAGGACCCATGGGGATTGGGCTATAAGATAGTAATGAAAAAGCTTGGAAAGTTTGCTAAACCTCCTCTACGTGAAGTAAACGTAATCGAAAATATAGTCACCACCTTGTTCCCAGAACACGGAGTCAGGCAGGAACAACATATTGAAGTAGCTGAAGCTATCCCCCTTTTTACAGAGACCGAGTTGAAAATCGCTATCAACTCTATGAAAAATAAGAAAGCACTAGGGCCAGACGGAATCCCTTCCGAGATCCTCAAGCTTATAGTAGAGATGTCGCCAAAGCTCCTACTGGACATCGCCCCCTGTGCATGCTTGACACGGCTGGAAAGGTTCTAGAAAAATTGATAAGACCACGCCTTCAGGCAGCAATACAAATAGGAGGAGGTCTTGCCAATAAACAATTTGGTTTTCGTAAAGGGAAATCCACGTGCGACACCGTTGCCACGGTGTTGGACATTTTCAACATGGAACAAAAGAGGAACCAGCACTCTAAAAAGGTGGTCATGCTGGCCACCATCGATATAAGAAACGCTTTCAACTCAGCTAGCTGGGAAAGTATAATCCAAGCATTGAAAGATAAATACAAGATACCCTCGTATCTATTACGGTTGATGGAGGCATATCTGAAGGACAGACTGCTACTATATGAGACCAAGGACGGACCAAAATCGAGGAAGGTTACGGCAGGAGCAGTTCAGGGTTCGATTTTAGGCCCGGAACTCTGGAACATTTTTTATGACGAGATCTTGAGGATTGAACTTCCTGACAACTGCTGTCTTGTTGGATATGCAGATGACATAGCGATAGTCATCACAGAAAGAAGTCATGTGGAGATCCAAGACAAGCTAACCCTTGTCATGAGACGACTTAGGAGATAGCTTGATGACCATGGATTAAAACTGGCTGCCGAAAAAACAGAAATAGTTCTACTATACAGATCAGCGCTCAGAATTAACAGTGCGTACCGCACAGTATCAGAACCAGCAGTCTTGGCTATTGCGGGAGCTATCCCTATAGATCTGCTCGCTCTAGAGAAGAAGATAGCCTTTGATGGAAAAAAAGGCAGAAAAAGCGGGCCATGCCCTAGACCGTCAAAAAATGGCAACTGAAGAAAGAGAAGCTATCCTAAAAAAGTGGTAGGTAAGACGAGAAGCAGATCAACGCGGAAAGTGGACTCGCCGGCTCATACCATGTATCAAGACATGGCTTAAGCGAGAACATGCGGAGATAAATTACTACCTCACACAGTTTTTGTCTGGGCATGGATATTTCCGATCCTTTCTGCATAAAATGGGAAAAGTGACTGGTACGACATGCTTGGCGTGTGGACACGTGCGCGATGATGCAGAACATACTTTCTTTGAATGCACACGATGGAAAACTGAAAGAGAAGATGTAATAGCGAAAATCGGACAAATCAATCCAGACAATATTGTAAAGTTGATGACCGATACAGCTGAAAATTGGAATTTAATAAGCACCTACGTAGAAACGGTGCTGCGTACAAAGAAATGCAAACATCTCATCGACAATGACAACAGAGACAGAATATAACTGTCTTCTATGATAGAATAGGAAAAACTTTAAATAAGGACCAAAAAGAACTAAAAAGATAAAGCAATTTCAATTATGATAAAGAAAAGCCACCCTTTGTAAAGCTAACGCAGGTCCAGGGTGGTACCTTCCGTGGTATTACGAAAGGTAAGATAAAAGAGGTGGGAGTTAAGTGGGTAGTAAGGTTAACGATATCAACCTAAAAAACCCCACACACGGAGGAGTCTCGCACGGCTTCCTCTATGGTTCATTTGTGAATTCTCCAACTCTTCGGATAAAAAAAAAAAAAATTATCATTATTATCATTATTATCATTATTATCATTATTATCATTATTATCATTATTATCATTATTATCATTATTATCATTATTATCAGTATTATCATTATTATCATTATTATCATTATTATCATTATTATCATTATTATTATTATTATCATTATTATCATTATTATCATTATTATTATTATTATTATTATTATTATTATTATTATTATTATTATTATTCCTCCGCATGCTGCTGACCTTGTAAGTGTCCGCCTAAGATGTGGTGGCGGGGCGGAGGCTTAAACACGATCCACATATCGCTAGCTATCCTTAGTGATGGCTAAGGATATCTGGATGATCGCGTAGGCACTTTCGCTTCACGGAACTGCCAACCTATTAAATTTTTTGTGTTCGTATTAACGTGTACTTAGAAGCAACACAGTATGAATGGATGCATGAATGAGCTGCGGCTGCCGGCCAATGGATATTCCCGTCAGACTACAGGGGTTGTACGTGAGTGGTGACTTGCTGACCTCTGTTTAGTAATAAGGGTTAAAGTCAGTCTCTTTTCCGGCGAAAGTCGGGTTGAGCAAAGGTCCCGTGAAACCACATGTCGGTTAGGAACTCTTACGTACTTCTACTAACGTAACCAGAGCCCATGAAGGGGTTGAAGTTGGTCTGTACAGGCGCAGGTGCGAAGGATTACCTGGTCAGTATTTCCTTATACCGAGTCCGCTCAGGAGAACTGCGTAACGTCTAGCCTGAAGTTTAGGGCCTGACGCGGCACGGATTAGACGTCGCCCACTCAATAGGGATAACGTAAAACCTTTAGCATCAATATGGCGCTGGCCTAATCCGTAACATCTTTTTCAGAATCACTCGGTGTCGCTAGGATTGACCACCCGAAAACCGCTTCTCGGCTGCGACACATATAATTAGGGTACTTAACAGGCGGGGATAGTGGCTTCAATGCGTCTGGAGCTCCCATGATGGGCGAACCGTCATAAGCCAAGATAACGTTTAGATATATCAAATTGAACAAACACACAAACCAAAAACCAAACAGAAGCGGCTAGTAATAGCCTAAAAAACATGGAAGGCCAGATTTTGCAGGCTGATCCCCCAAAGAAGTCAGGGGTAGAGATCGCCTGCTTAACAATGAAAGAAAGATCCCAAAGAATGAATGAGATCTTTATGCTCATGCAGGCAGCTGTTAAGTCCATGCCTAACATGAACTCGAAAGTGAAGGATAACCTGGCAGAACTGATTGAGCACGTGGATGCTCTTAAGAGGGACCATTCTCGCTTGCTTGCGGCAAGAACAGACACCGATCAGATGGAAGTGACCAAAACTCCCCAGGCAAGCGCCGCAGCTAAGCGGCTTAGAGAAGAAGACTTGCTCGATTCAGGAAGCAATTCCGATCAGTGAGCTCTTCTTAAGAAGGGTCGAGCTGTGGGAGAAGAGGTCGAGCACTTTGAGATCGTCCAGAGTCGCAAGGATGTTAAGGCTGCTAAAAAACAAAATAAGCTTCAGCTGCAACAACAAACACAGCAGCAGCAACGAGCGCAACAACAACAGCAACGACCGCAGCAGCCCAACATCAAACCACCAGCGGCCAGAACATCGGCCGAAGTGACAGAGCAGCCTGCAGAGCAGCTGCCAAAAAATAAGAAGAAAAGGAGGAGGAAAATCAAGAAGCGGTCTGCCGATGTCCTTATAAGATCAGAAGAAGGTGAAACCTACAGTGAGGTCCTGCAAAACATTCGGCAGGAGCTCATTAAAAACAGCCCAACCAGTAACATCAAAGGGATCAGAAAAACCAGGGCCGGAGATATCTTGATTGAGTTGGGTAGCACCAAGAAACTTGAGATCTTCAATGACTTTCTAAAAAGAACGGTCGGTGAGACAGACAAAATCAAGGTGATCATCCCCAAAGAAGCAGTCGAAATCAGAGATATAGACTGCCTCGCAACGGTGGATGAAGTGAAGACAGCAGTAAAAGCTGTCTTCACACAAGCTAATAAGGACCTGGGTGAGTTCAGCGTCTCGCTGACAAACCCCAATAGCAGAGAGCTTTGCTTGGCCATCGTAGAGATGGAACAAGACCAGGCATCGTTCCTGCTATCCCAAACCAGAGTAAAGATCGGCTACACCAACTGTTGTATCAGAAGTTGACAAAGGATTCAGCGCTGTTTTAGATGCCTGAACTCCGGTCATCAGGCACGTGACTGCCGAGGGCCTGACCGTAGCAAGATGTGCTACAAGTGTGGCAAAGAGGGCTACAAGGGATCAGCCTGCAAGGCTGCTGATGCTTAGTGCATTCTATGTACCGAACGGGAAGTAGACCCTGCGGAACGAAAACACATCCCTGGATCAGGTCAGTACAGAGTCTTTCGCGAGACACTGAACCGATTCAAACAAAAACGTTAATGATGGACCGTTTAACGGTCCTTCAAGCCAACTTACACAGAAGCGACCTAGCCAACAGCTTTTTGACTCAAATCAAATTCGAGACAAAGGCTGATGTGCTCTTGATAAACGAGCAGTACACAAACTGGACTGTTAAGACCTGGTTTAAAGACAAGCTTGGCACTGCAGCGATCTACGTAGACCCAAAGAACACCGGAGTAGACGCAAATGGAGCTGGAGAAGGCTTCGTATGGGTCAAAAACAGGAATGTTACATTTGTGAGCTGTTATTTTCCACCAAACACAACAGCAGATACGATCAGGCGACGTCTGGATCTGCTAGAAAACTCTGTCAGCAGAATAAAAAGCGACGTCGTCGTTGCAGAAGACTTTAACGCGGAAGCGTTGGAGTGGGGAATGCCACTGAAGGACAGCAGAGGAGAATACATCATGGAGATGGCAGACAGACTCGGCTTAACAGTGCTAAACAATAGAAGCACTAAAACATTTAGACAAGGGGCTAATGGTTCGATTCCTTACGTATCCTTCGCATCAGAAAATCTTTCACGTAAAGTGTCAGATTGGTAGGTGCTGGAGACATACAATAGAAGTGACCACTAGTACATTACATTTCAAATCCATGATAGATCCCAATCATCGATACGAAATGTGGCTAGGCCAGTCAGATGGAACGTTGCCAAGCTGGACTCTAAGAAACTTATCCAAGTACTGCAGCAAGGATTTCACAATCTGCGACAATTGCCACTGAAAACGCCGACGCTGCGGAGGTTTCCGTGAAAGAGACGATGAGTTTCATTCACCAAGCCTGTGATGCATCTATGCCACGCAAGAGATCGCGACATCATAAGTGTCCAGCGTATTGGTGGAACGACGATATTGTTAGAACCAGGTCAGAAGCTCTCAGCCTCAGAAGATCATCACAGGGAGCAAGGAAAAAGAACTGACCAGCAGCAGATCTTTTGTCTGCACAATACAGAGACGTGCATAAACAGCTTCGTAAGAAGATCAATCGAAGCAAAGCATAATGTTAGAAGGACCTGAGCGAAGACTTCAACAGAGAGGTGTGGGGCTTGGCCAACAAAATAATGATCAAAAAGCTTTGCGCCGCCCCCACGTTGCCATTCAATGAAGAGACCATGGCAAACATCGTTTACCACCTGTTCCTTACACATCTAACGCTTAAAGAACAGGAGAATGTAGAAGAACCAGAAGAGATCCCGCTCTTTTTAAGTGGAGAGTTACAGATCGCTGCAAGAATGATGAAGAACAAAAAAGCACGTGGCCCTGACGAAATGCTATCCAAGGTCCTTAAATGCATAGCGGTGAAAGCGCCATCTCTCTTGTTAAACATGTACAACGTGTGCCTCCATTCGGGTGTGTTTAGCACCCCCTGAAAGGTCGCCAGCCTTGTACTGATCGACAAAGAAAAGGGAGGTGAGTCCCGGCTTTCGTCGTCCTACAGGTCTTTGTGCATGTTGGATGACGCAGGGAAGCTCTACGAGAGGCTGCTTAAACCGCGATTACAGGGAGTTGTGCAGGTGGCTGGCGATCTGGCTAGCAACCAGTATGGTTCCAGGAAAAAGCGGTCCACCATGAACGCAGTGGAAGAGATAGTAAGGCTAGCGAAAAAGCATGGACTGGGAACCATTACTCCCAGTGCATTGCATTCCTAGCTACACTGAACACTAAGAATGCGTTCAATTTGGCAAGGTGGCCAGATCTCCTTGCTGCGTTGAGAGCGTTCAAGGTACCATAATACCTGATGCGAGTGATACGAGACCACCTGCGAAACCGCATCCTCCGCTACGAGACAGAAGAAGGTTGGCAAGAAAAGGACCTCAGCGGAGGCGTGGCCCAGGGGTCGATCTTCGGCCCAGATTTCTGGAATGTACTGTTTGACGCTTCACTTAGGCTCGAAATGCCAGATGGAGTGAAACAGTTCGCGTACGCTGATGATGTCGCTTTAGTCATCACAGTGCGTACCGCAGCAATAGCTAAACATTAACTTAATATGGCTATGCGTGTTATACCTAACTGGATGACACGACACGGTCTCGAAATCGCGATGGCAAAGACGGAAATAGTACCTCTAACCTGGAAACACATTGACATCGAGTTTCTCATGATGGTTGGCACCAACGAGGTGCAAACAAAAAGAGAGGTAATGTATCTTGGCGTGAAGCTAGATGCAAAACTAACCTCTTTGTCGCACCTGAAATACATCGCAAACAAAGCGATAAAGAAAACGGTGCAGTTAAGTTGTCTTATGGCCAATACTAGCGGCCCAAAATCAAGCAAACGACGACTTCCGATGTCAGTCACAAAGTCAATCTTATTGTACGGCTTTGGAATATAGGCTGACGCAATGAGCAAGGAGACGCACAGAAACGTACTATCTTCTGTTGGAAGGACAGGAGCTCTTAGAGTCACCAGCGCCTATCGCACTGTCTCGGGACCAGCGGAGCTAGTCATCGCAGGAATCATCCCGAACGAATTATAGGCGATGGAACGCAAGCGAACCTACGAACGGAAGAAATTTCTGCGCTTATCTCAGTAGATGGGAAAGACCCAGAACTCGGGCTGCATCTTCTGTTTTGCGGATCGCGACGATGCGTATCATACGTTTTTCGTCTGCCATCAGTGGAACAAAGAAAGTCGCCAGGTTGAGAGGATATTTGAAGCATTAACGCCGGATACTATCATCAGTAAAATGATGTCGGCTAAAGAAAAGTGGAATGCTATGACACTTTTCGTCGGAATTGTCCTAAGAAAGAAGAAACCGTTCTTAGATAGGGCAATCGAACTAAGTACGAATGAAGCGTGGGGAGTCAGGCTTATACCTCACCATCACTTAGAGGCAGTAGCCGGTTCCATAGATTCAGGTGAGAAAGGTGACGACGAGGACCCGTCTTAACGGCGGAAACAAATCGTGCACCCATGAAATGTTTAAAATAGCAGCAAAAGCGACAGCTTTAGCTGTGGTATGAATGAAGGTCGTTGTACATAAGCGCGAGATTAAGTGTAAGTATGAGTCAGATGCGGTAGAGAGCTTAGCCCCACAAGAGGCATAACATCGATTTCGAACAAGAGGATCAAGACTGAAGTTAAAATCATGGACTGATTTTGCTACTTCACAGAGCCAGTCCATGCTGTATTTTATATAGGTGATTGATTTATGCTCTCCTTTACAGAGTCGATCACCAGGCAGAAGAAGCCTTTTAAATCATGTTGCACAAAAGGCAAGGATCTATATATTTACAAATCTGTATATTTACAGATAAAGTCAGAAGGAAAAGGTCCAAAAGACTTAGAACGCGGTGCCACCCTGAAGTAATGTGATAAACGATCCCAGAATGGAACAACGCCGTGAGTGGAGATCGGAAAATCCCCTGCACGTCCAATGACTGCATTTTTTTGCTATCATTAGACAGGCAAGGGAATCGCGTAATTTTAGAAATTAGCTAGTACTCCTAGAACCCTTCTCAACCGTCTTCACCATGTGCCCGGATATCTATCCAGGCCCAGCGAACTGACGGCAGTCTGGTAGCAGATTTATTCTGTTTAACCAATCTAAAAAAAAAATTAAAAAAAATAAAAAGAAATAAAAATTATTATTATTATTATTATTATTATTATTACTATTATCATTATTATTATGATTATTATTTTTTCTTTTATTTCTCAACGTAGTAAAAAAAAGGGAAGATCTGCCTTTACCAGATTTTTCGTAGGGAATGTCGCAGCCTGATATTCAGCTGTGAGATTTCTTCATCGGTGAAACGGGTTTTTGCTCCTGTCAGCTCGTGAGATGATGTGAGCCACAATAAGTGCCTCAAATCACCCCAGCGCAGTCAAGACGAAGGGGACCGTTGAAACCCCTCGTCTTTCCTAAGTGAGAATCGATGGCAAGGAAAAAACAATCGATGCGCACTTAGGAGAGCGGTAACATCCACCTCTATCCGTCTGCAACAAGGAGCTGCGTTAGCATTACTTCGCCGCTGCAGGGCCGTCTTTGTCTTCCGTCCGTCACGATTGTCCGTTCCGTTGCTTCTATTTTTTTTATTTGCTCTCAAAATTATATTCATCAATACTACTAATCACACTTTAGCTCGGGTACGTGGAGTCACGATGCCTAAAAAGCATCTCGGCTCTTCCTGCGCTATTTTTTACTCCATTTTCACTAGAGCTTGGGTACGTGGGGTCGCAGCGCCCAAGAAGCTTTTCTGCTTTCCCTGCGTTAACCCTTTCACACACGCATACACGCACACACAACACACTTGAGCTCGGGTACGTGGGTTTACTAAGTTCAAAAAGCTTTTTGCTTGCCATGCGTTATTTCATCCTAACATTCTCTTATTCTTACCTTTGCTCAGGTACGTGGGGTAAGTGAGTCCAAAGAAGATTTATTCTATCCCCGCATCATGCATATTATCTTTTTTATTTTCTTATTCCAGACATACTTCTTCTCTCTTCCTTTTAAGTTTATACTTGGTCAAGACCACTACCGACATTTAGCTTTCTCTGTTTCGCAGCATCTTTGCCACGATGTTGTCTGCCATGATGCTGCCAATCTCTATTTCTAGTAGACTTCTGTCAATTGTCCGACGGTCACACTCGAAAAATGTGTGCTGTACATCGCCTCTGTCATATCTACAGTATAAGCAATCCGCACTTGCTACTTTCTCCATTATGTACAAATAATATCTGTTATATTCATGTCCAGTCAGGAGTTGCGTTAAGTAAAAATCTACTTCTCTGAATTTTCGTTCTGTCCAAGGTTCCAAGTCTCTGATTAATCGTCTCACCCAATTTGAATCACTTCCCTTTGTTCATTATTCGTGCCATAATGTTAAAGTCTACTGCCTTTTATTAACTACCGCCTCTTGCCGTCCTAGTTTAACGCTTTTTTCAAAGATCCACTTGCGTTCATGCGCTAAAAGATCTATGGAAATTATGCCTGCCATTACGAGTACGACCTCCGCGGATGCCGTTCTATAAGCGCACGCGACCCTTAGCGCCTCCCGTCTCTGTACATCCATCAGTCGTTTGCGGTACTTTCGCACCCCAAGCGCGTCGGCCCATATTTCCGCCCCGTATGAGATGATCGAGTGGGTGGTCGTCATCAGAAATCGTCTTATCTCCTGTCTTGGTCCATATGTGTCTGCTATAAGACGGCTTAGTGCGAATGTCCTTGCAGCTGCTTTTTCGACCATCTTCTTTATGTGTGACCAGAACGAAAGCTTCGTATCCAGAGTCACCCCCAGACACTTAATACTTCCTCTGGTCTAAGTCTTAACAGTCCCTATGTCCATTGGAATACGCGTTTGTATCCTTTTTCCTGTCAGTATTATTAGTTCCGTCTTTTCAATTGCCAGTGTCAGTCTGTGAGCTGTCATCCATCTATTTACTCGTCTCATGGCCTGGCTAAGTGTTAGTTAAGCTACTTCGATGTCCTTTTGCACAATCACTGCCGCAACGTTATCGGCGTAGGCGACAAGTGAAGCGCCTAGAGGTTCGTCAGTCTGAGTAAGCTGTCATTGTCTACGTTTTAGAAGTCGAGATCCAATATGGATCCCTACGCGACCCCGGCCATAATAGTCGCTCTGTTCATCCTTCCGTAATTTCGTACATTATTTGTCTGTCCCGTCAATAGTCTGCAACGACTCTCATCAAGTAGAACGGCTCCCCGAAGCCTTCCAGAGGCTCAAGGATATCGCTTCACCTGACGGAATTGAAGGCATTTCTAACGTCTTGTGTTGCCAACAGTACTATAGGTCTTGCTCCATAACATACCTGTCTTGTGCGCTGAGAGGTTTCTATTACCTTCATGATTGCGCAAATAGTCGATCGTCCCTTTCGAAAACCATTCTGACTGTCAGTAATACCCCTAGCGACATTTATAGCGTCAGTCAGCCGTTTCTTGAGTAACAGATCGTAAACTTTACTTGCCGTGTCTAAAAGGTACAAAGGCCTGTAGGAAGTTGGTGCATACAATTCTTCTTTTTCTTCATACAAGAGAACCAGTCTGGACTTCTTCCACGCGTGCCAAACGTCCATGTCCGTTGGCAGTTATTGTACATTTCAAGTAGTATTCTTGGCCTGTTAGTTGTTATAAGCCTAAGAATCTCTCTTGGAATCTTGTCTGGTCCTGGCACCTTCCTGGACTTCAACGAGGAAGTCGCTGCGATAAGCTCATCCTTCGTGAATTCTAGGACTGCTAGGTTGCGATAGTCGACTGGATCCTCCGTCAAAAAGCCCCTCCACTATCGTTTTCATAGTTTGGTTGTCCATTTGTTGATGCGGTCTAAGAGCTCTAAGCTTCTGGGTTACGAATTTATAGCTCATGCCCTATGGATCTCGATCAACTTCCTCACACATTTGTCTCCAGCAACGCTTTCTGCTGTCCTTTATAGCGATCGTCAGTCTCTTTAGTGCGTCTTTGTATGCCGCTGTGAGTGAGTCTACGTCTGCGTCTTGTTTTTTTCTTCTTCTAGTCAGTCTTCGTCTATGTTTGATACAGTCTTTCTTAAGTTGAGCGATCTCGTCCGTCCACCAGTAAGATGCTGTCCTATTTTTTCTAGAGCATCTTTAAGGCAAAGAAGCCTCGCAAAGGTGCGTTATCAATCTCATTGTCTCGACCACTATTTAATCTGTCCTCTGTTTGTCTATCAATTTGTTGGGAAAGTTTTCAGAGGGTGCTGCTGCTTTAAGCAGCATCACTAGAAACAATGTCCTGTCCTGTTTCTTATAGTTCTAACCTTTTGGCCTCGTATATTTGTCTTGAATCATCTGTGTTTCGCTTGTCACTTCAAAGACGATATATTGATGCTCGCTAGCTGTAAAGTCTTTGATCACCTGCCATCCTCTTATCTGTGACAAGATGTCATCTATTACCATCGTTACGCCCAGTATAGAGAAGTTAAACCCTCTTTTCTATTTGTTGGAGTCTGTCCCGTATTTGCTACTGCTAACCCTAGCTTAGCGTTCATTCCCAGCAACGGCCGCCTTCGTTTGTTTGTCGTGTCCATCCCCTACTCCATCGCTCTGGAGTTAAGATCGCCGGCATCGACGAGATCTCCCGGGAGATCTCTGTGACAAACCTCCAATTCTGCTACTTTTTTTTCGAATTCTCTGGTTGTACAGTTTGGTAAAAGGTAGACGTTGACGTAAGTGAACGCGCCCATCCTTACCCAAACGTAATCATCCCCTTCGCCAGTAGCTAGATCTTCGCGCTCGCCCTCCTAACCCATAAAGCTGAAATACCTGAAGTTTTAGAGAACCACATTTTCGTCTGCAGGTTTCTGTACTGTTTGCTTAGTATTAGTACGTCCACGTCACGTTTTGTCGCGATTTGAGACAACAGCAGCTGTGCTGTCTCACATCTGTGTAGGTTGCCTCGCAGTACTTTCGTCATGTCGAGTTTTGTCTTTTCTGTTCCTCTATCAGGGTACGGAATACCGTGCATGCTCCGGATCCTGGTCTATGCGTTTGTTTCTTATGTCTTGTGTCTGTACAGAGGTAAAAAACCGGATCCAATGGCGCAAGCCTTACCAGTATGACCAGTTATACCGCACCATCAACAACATCTGCTTATATTTTGTCCTTTACAGTCTTCACGTGTGTGTCTGTAGCCAAAACATCGGTAGCACCTCATTATCGTCAGTCTCCGTCTTATGCGGCAGTTCATCCAGCCGATTTTTATTCGACCCATGTAAAGCAGACGTTGTGCTGTGCTTTTATCCACCTCGCATATCGCTATGCACACATCCTGACTGTTTGGGTCAAAGATGTAAGGCTTCAAATCTACGATGGTCTCTGACACCCGTCTAATAGCTTTAATCACGTCTTCAGCCTCAGTAGTGCAGTCGAGGTCATGTATCTTTAGATGTGTCGCAGGTTTCATGTCCCTAACTGTTCTGTCTGTTTTCAGGATCTGCCGCAGCTCTTCCTAGGAATTTCTTTTATCCTCTATCCCACAACGCAGGCGTAGTAACAGTCCTTTGCCCTCAGTTTTCCGGCAACCCTGAATCTATACATTTACAGCCTCAGGGTTGGTCTCCGTTTTGAGTTTTTTCAACGTGCTAGCGTAAGTCTGTCCCTGTAATAGTTTAACAAGAATGGCGCTTACTCTGCTTCGCTGTGTAGTTTGTCTTCTTGATGTCCCTTTGTTGTTTTTCCTTTTCTTTTTCTTACTGTTACCTGTCCCCGGTGCAGTCGCGGTCTGTCCGTTTGCTGGTGCCTGTCCTTGTACTGGTATAGCGTCCGTCGTTCTGTTTGTCCTCACTTCCTGTGTTCTTTTAGAGACAACCTTTTCCCATCCAGATCTATCTTCTACCCTTTTAAAGGCGAAAGCCTGATCCGGACTGGCACCAGTCTTCTCCATCTTTCTTTTTTGGCCGTCTATCAAGGAGACGTCCACTAACCTCTTTCATTCCACATTCCAATTTTCTACAATAGACACACAGCAGACACAGTAATCCTACCTCATCTACTCCGTGAGAGGGCGCCCCTACAGTCCGGTGGCCTCGAAAGTCCCCCCTCCCCATCCCCGCAATTTGCAGCAGGATCCCCATCCGATCGCCAATCAGCACTACTACAAGAAACAGGATTTAGTGTAACTACACTCTACCACTGTGCAGGGCAGTCTCCCATACTGGCTAAGCTGGGTTCGAGCCCTCGTACTAATGGCAGTTCAGCAGTGCTCTGGTGTTAACTAATGTACCCTCCAGAGTGGGAACGTCACAGATATGAGGTAGACGCCTCTTGACTCGCCTATTTGCGCAAGGAAAAGGTCTGCAAAGTACTCACCTCGAGTAGAAGCTAACCCACGACCCAATCAGTTTTCAGAAGATGCCCGTTTATAGAGTCTCCGTATACATACATACAAACACAAGCGGAATCCCGTTTATAAGGCTCGCTTGACCCATTCTCGCTCCGCAAGCTAACACCACAAGAGCAGAACACGAGATGTAAGTGTGTAGAATGATGAAAAGGTGTAAGCGTCAGCAGTGACTACTATACCTGCGTCATGCGCGGGTCAAAGCTTCTCATTTGCCACCCCCATTATAGCATTGCTGTAAAAAGCATTCATGCGACGGCATTATTATTGGCATTATCATCCTTCGCATGTTGCTTGTATCTTGTAAGCGTCCACCTACGATGTGGTGGCGGGGCGAAGGCTTACGCGTGCGATTAACCTATCGCTGGCAATCCTTTCTGATAGTCAACGATACATAAATTATTGCGCAAGCACGACCGCTTCACGGAAGTGCTTGAAATAATCATTCTGTCCATCTTTGCGTGTACTAAGAAGCAACAGTGTAATTGGATTGATGAATGAATGAGCTGCCGCTGTCGACCAATGGATATTCCTGACAGACGAACCAAGGAGGTAGTAATCAACCTCTGACTAGGTAGTGCATTGCAGGAACTCCTGGTCTCTGTGCTAATAATATAAGCAAATAAAAGACATTTTCACCAAAAGAGGCGTGGCAGGCCAGGGCTCGTGAACCTACATGCTTGGACGCACTGTGATGTACTGCTGGCTGTCGCCTATAAAGGGGTTGAAGTTGGTCTGTACAGGCGCAGGTGCGAAGGATTACCTGGTCAGTATTTCGTTATACCGAGTCCGCACAGGAGAACTGCGGAACGTCTAGCCTGAAGTTTATGGTCAGGCGTGGCCCAGATCTATGTCACCCACTCAATAGGGATGACGTAAAACCCTTAGCATAAACATTGTACGGGTCCGGAACCTCTTTTCTGAAATTACCAGGTGTCGCTAGGATTGACCAACCAAAAATCGCTTCTGGGCTGCGGCATCCTTAGCTACGGCACCTCACAGGCAGAGATAGTAGGTCCACTGCGCCTGGAGCTTCCATTAATCGCAAACCATCTTAAGCCAAGTATACATTCTTATATGTCCAACTTAACCAAACAACAAAACAAAAACAAAACAGATGCGGCTAGTAATAGCCAAAATAATAAAGGAGGCCAGAGTACGCAGGCTGATCCCTTAACGACGCTGGGGGTACAGACTACCAACCTTACCGTAGAGCAAAAGTCTCAGAGAGTGAATGAGATCCTTATGCTGATAAGGCGGGCCATCAAGTCGATACCCGGTATCTCTCTAGATATCAAAGACAATCTTCCAGAGATCATCAAGCACGTCGAAGCTCTCAAGCTGAACTATTTCCGCTTGCTTGTGGTAAGAACAATCACTGAACAGATGGAAGTGACTGAAACACCTCAGGCAAGCACTGCAGCTAAAGGGCCTGGAGGAGAGGACTCTCTTGAATCAGGAAGTAATTTCAATTCGCGAGCTTCTTTTAGAAAGAGCTGAGCTGTGGACGAAGATGAGTCCCTTAAGATAGTACAGAACCAAAAGGATATTGGGGCTGCTAAAAAGCAAAAGCAGCAACAACGAGCGCCGCAACAACAACAGGAGCAAGGAAAGCTGCCCAACACTAAACCACCAGTGACCTGAACATCGGCCAAGGACACAGAGCAGTCTGCACAGCAGCTGCCAAAAAAAAAGAAAAAGAGGAGGGAGACAAACAAGAGGTCTGCCGCCATTTTTATAAGACCAGAAGAAGGTAAGAACTACAGTGAAGTCCTGCAGAACATCCAGCAGGAGTTCATTGAGAAAAGCTGGACGAGTAACATCAATGGGATCAGAAATACCAGGGCCAGAGATGTCCTGATTGAGTTGGGTAACACTAAAGAACTTGAGACCTTTAGTGACTTTTTGAAAAGAACGGTCGGTGAGGCAGGCAAAATCAAGGAGATTAACCCTTAAACAAGCAGTTGAAATTAGAGATATCGACTGCCTTGCCACGGTAGATAAAGTAAAGATAGCAGCAAAAGCCGTCTTCACACAAGCTAATAAGGACGTGGGTGAGTTCAGTGTCTGGCTGATGAACCCAAACAGCAGAGAGCTTGGCTTGGCTACTGTAAAGATAAAACAAGACCAGGCATCGTTTTTGCTGTCCTAAACCAGAGTAAAGATTAGCTACACCAACTGCCGTATCAGAAGTTGGAAACGGGTTTAGCGCTGTTTTAGGTGCCTGAACTACGGTCACCAGGCGCGCGACTGCCGGGGACCTGACCATAGAAAGATGTGCTACAAGTGTGGCAAAGATGGTCACAAGGGGTCGACCAGCAGGGCGACTGATACTCAGTGCATAATTTAGAGGTTTGTGCTGCATTAGTCAGCCTGGATAGCAATATTAGTAAAGATAAAGATAGTGGTCTAAAGCAGAATAATAATGGTGCTGATTTTGCCTCAGAACAGGCAGCTGCGTCTGCTTTGGCGAGCGCGCTATCCTGTAAGCTCGAGCTGATTCAAAATGATCTTACTCGACTTTCGGCTCTTGGGGGTACATATTATAAATACTGATAAGAATCTGCAGGATATCGTGACTAAATTGGAGAGTTAGAATGAAATTATTAAAAATTTACATGCTGGGCAGACGCAGCTGCTAGAGGAGAATGGCAAACTCAGGGGAATGATAGGTACCTTAGAGAGAAGGTTGTTGTCTGCTCTAAATGGCAAGCATGAAAAGTTTTTTAAATCTCTCACGATTAATTTTGATAATATGCAGGCATTTTTAGGTAATGAATTCAATGGAGTGAACAACAACTTTTCTCAACTGATGACTAGGGTAGCTGAGGTAGTGCAGACTGTTAATGATCTCACTGCCCAGGATGAACACTCACTTAACACCAACACCAGCACTAACACTCAAATGCCTGTAAATTTGAATATAATATAATCATTTAAGAGGATGCCGGACTATCTGTCTTTGTCTAATAGCGTTTGTCATCATTCATATAAGCACCAGCCGTTGTAGCGAGAAAAAAATAGTAGCTCCCGCTGGATATGAGTATAATAAGTAAATTTTGTACTAACAAGAAAATGATTTTATCGTGTAGTTTTTGAATAATATGAGACCTACTAACAAACTTGAATATAACCTATCTTTTCTGGTAGGTCTTATATTATTCAAAAACTACGCGATAAAATGATTTGATTGTTATTGCAAAATTCACTGATTATACTAATATCTAGTGGGGGCTACTATTTTTTTCTTGCTACAATGGATGGTGTTCATATAAATGATAAAAAACGCTATTAGGCAAAGACAGATAGTTCGGCCCCCTGTTAAACGTACAGATAGTAGCTCTTATAACACAAACACTGAAGCACCTGTTAATTTGGACGATGTACAAATAGTAAAAATACATACAGATAGTAGCAAAGAGGCATCCTGTCATGCTGTGAAGAGTTGTGGTTCTGGGAATAGTATCTTGGTGATGTCCAGCAAACCTGACTGCTCTGCGACTAATGTCAGGCTGGAAGATTATGCTTGCGCTGTTCTGGGAATCATACTTCTGACTTTTGAACGTTCAAATATTGTATCTGTAACCTAAATCTCAAATTCTGATAGTAAAAATGAAGACAGGATATCTGTAGGGCGTGAGATCGTTGGCGGTCCGAATGTTGCATTCTCATTGCTAGTTAGACTTCCTGGAGATGACTTGGCTCAGAAGGTGTTTATGGCTAGGCGCAGATTAACGGTTTTTTCGACAGCTGATCTGGATCCCTCCTTCCTCGGCAGTTTTTCTGCCACCAAGCACTATTCATAAATATATATAAATGAGTATCTTCAGGAAGATGAATATATTAAATTTAAAAATTTTTAAAAGTATGCTTGGAAAAGGTTTTAATTCTGTTCGGAATAGAGGTGGTAAATTTATGGTGAGGAGGGAGAGAGGAAAGAGAGTACATTGATTTGAGAGTGAACATAATTTAAATGAAATATTAGATGAATCTAAATGTAATCTACAGAATAACGTTAACGTAACTGATATTGGGAAACACGATGAAGTTCTAATAAATAATGATTCTACTGATGATGATGAATTTAAACCTTAAAATAGTGTGATGAGCTTGAATCATAAATTAATGGAAAATCATGCGATATCCTTAGATAAAGTCTCTCCCAAATGACGGCGTTGGTCCTCTTCGGAGAGTCGAACAGGAAGAAGGGATGAACTGCGCGTGGGCTGCCTGTATGTGACCTCTTTAAAAGCTTATGCTGCGCAAGTGCGTGAACTTCTAAGTGGTTACCATTCTTACGACATATTTGGAGATCCTGAGACCTGGCTGGGTCCGTCTGCATCGGATGACGTCATTCAGATCAGTGGGTTCAAAGTGTTTGGACAGGACAAAAGCTTGCGTGGTGAAGGAGTTGCCTTGTATATTAAGGATAATCTAAAATGCACTATTTGGCCAATTCAGAGACCCAAGCTAGTAATAGTAGTAGTAAGCCGGAGCTGACGAATATATTTTCTGTTCTGTGCAAGTTAGTGGCTGCGAGCCCGTGCTAGTTTCTGTCATTTATCGTCCTTCTGCTGCTTCGTTTATTAGTAATTTGTTAAACGATTTTAGAAATTTTTGTTCGGACTATTTCCATTAAATTATAATGGGGGACTTGAATGCTGATCTCCTTAAAGAGAGCAGTCATGCCAAGTTTCTTAGTAAGCGGTTGGCTGAGCTTTCGTTGCAGTTGGTCCAGCAGGGTGCTACGCATCATACTCCAACGTCTCACACGCGGATTGACCAGATCTACGTCAATGACAACGACGTGGCACTTGATGCACGGAACCTACCGGCGAGCTTTCACAGTCGGCATAATTTGATTGACATATGTTTACCTTACAATATTATAACTTTAGATAAAAAATTTATCATGCATAGAAACTATAAATATATTTGTCCAACTGCATTGGAAGAGAAACTTGCGGGCTGTGATTGATCACCGCTTATGACTGACACAGTTGACCCTGAATCTGCACTTGGTTGCCTCTGTGACAATCTCACTACTGCAATTGAAAATTTGTCACCGTTGAAAGCGTTCAAGCCTAATAAGAATAAGTTTTCATAGATAGATGAAGAATTGTCGAAGATGCGGCGTAAGAGAGATGCTACATACCGAAGATACAAACGGACAAAGAATGAACAGTATCTCCTTGAGTTTCTGCAGTTGCGTAGGGTGGTAGACGAACAGATGGACCACGCAAAGACTGCTTATATTAACAATAGACTGTTTGGTGCTCTTGCGGGTGATAATGTATGGGAGGAGTTGAGAGACCTAGGACTGCTATTCGGGCCTCAAGGGGATTTGAATGGATTTACTCCGGATGAGTTTAATGTGCACTTTGCAGGTGTCAGTCTCGCCGCGGAAGGATAGTAAAGAGCGATTGAGAATTCTTTCTTAATGCAATGAAAGTGGGTTTAGCTTTAAACCAATTAGTTTTGATGATGTTGTTCTTGCAATTTCATATTTTTCCTCACAGACTCGTGGTGATGATGGCATTTCGCAAAGCGTGATAGTTAAAGCTTTACCATTTATTGGTGAACATCTTGTGACTCTGTTCAATTCCTCTTTTACACGGAGGGGCTTCCCTTGCTGTTGGAAGCAAGCACGTATTATACCATTGGAAAAGTGTGCTGCACCTAAACAGCCGAAAGATTTTAGGCCTATAGCCACCTTATGTTTTCTTTCAAGGGCTCCTGAGAAGATCGCTTATGACAGAATGCAGGAGTACATTACACCTAAAAAATTGCTCGATCCTATGTAGATGGGCTTCAGGAAAAACCATTCTACGCAGACTTTTGTACTTAAGCTTACAGACGATAAAAGGTCAGGTCTAGATAGGAAACTTGTCACATTATCACTACTTTTTGACTTTAGTAAGGCACTCGACACGATCTCTCCCTCCAAACTTTTTGCGAGGCTTAGATCGATGGGGTTCTCCAGGACCGCACTTGGGTGGATTAACTCCTATTTATCAGGTAGAAAACAAATGGTTTTCACGCAGTTAAAGGAGGAATTTAATTGACCAACAACCAATCTAGAAGTACCTTAGGGTTCAGTGCTGGGGCCTCTGTTGTTTTGGTTTTACATAAATGACGTACGTGACGCACTGGACTTTGGTCGCGTCGAGTATCTGCTGTATGAGGATGATCTTTAATCTTATACATAGGTCCCTTATGATAATGTGGATAAGGTGATTCGTATTTCACAGAGGGCGGCCAGGGTGGTATCGGGGTGGGCTGCTGGTATTTCTCTCACTTCAAATGCTAGTAAAACAAAGGTGATCGTCTTTGAAAGTAATCGTTTTATTAAAAATTTTCATTCGGGTGAGTTAAGGATGGTTGACCTGGGGAGTGGTATCGGTATTTCTTTTTCTGTCACCGTTACGAGCCTTGGTGTTGTACTCGACTCTAAACTGTCATAGAAACCGCACATTATTATGATGACTGAAAAATTTAATAGAGTGATTTATAGCCTGCGGTTTTTTCACTTGTACACCTCTGAGGCTCTGCGTAAACAACTCCCAACCACCCTGCTGTTCCCACATCTTGTTAATTGCTCAGTGGTTTTGCTCGATGCTCCGTTGGAGTTACGAAGACGGCTACAATGCAAAATTCATGTGTGAGATATGTATTAGGCGTGAGGATTGGTGAGCATATCTCTCCCCATAGACATGCTTTGGGTTGGCTACGTACTGATTCGAGGAGACAGTATTTTATGGCATTACTTATGTACAAAATCGTACGTATGAATACTCCCTAATATCTAGTGAGTCTCTTCACTAGATATATACCCAGAGCGACCACTAGGGGTGAGACTAAAGATCTTGCGGTGCTCTCAATGCGCACTGGAAGAATTTCCTTACAAGTTCAAGATGCGCATTTTGGAAACTCCTTGCCTGCTAATATTGAAAATCTTTTATCAATCAGCTGGTTTAAAGCCGCTCTCAGGATGTATTTACTCGACCTCGATTAAACAGTATTATTTTCAGACTAGATCATGTGTTAATTTATTATGTGATATACCTTTTATAGTTTTAAGGCATGATTGTATTTATTGGAATGATTGTAGGATGGGTGTGTATAGAGTGAATGATTATATTTTTTATCATTGCCATTGTAAAAGGTTCTTATGCTTTTTTTTTAAATTTATTAATAATAAATATGAAGGACAAATGCTAAGACTAATATCAAAGGAAAAGATCCATAAATAAGAAGGCAGATTTATCATAAAAAATGCTCTCTATATTTTGAAACGGAAAAGCATTCATTAAGTTATCAATACCTGGTAATGTATAAATCTACACAGCTATTGGTAACTTAACTGCCTCGCACACGACTAGTGTGTGGACTCTCATTTCTTAAAGAAGTACCGAGCTATAGGTCCACTTGGCCAAGGCTCCCAAGCATTACTGTCCGTCGACCGCACGTTCGCGGCTAACCATAAAAGTGAGTCCCAACCGCTGTTATTGGCGTGCGCATCCATACTCACACTTTAATAGGTTTTATTAATTGTATTTGATTTATTTCTTGTATTTGTAAATCTTTCGTGCCTTTGCTCTTGATTCTTCCTTCTTCCAGATTTTGATTAGATAAAGTGGGGCCTATTGTAATTATCTATATTTATATGTTGGTCGGTGTACTATGGTGTATAAGTGTGTGCGTTACAATATCCGTTTCTCTTAGTTTTCTATAGTGATACGTCACAGCTTTCCTAATAAAGGCTTGTTTCAGATTGAGAGGGCGTTCAATTACAAAAGAATTTTTACAGATGATCTGCAATAATTTACATCGTAACCTTTGCAAAAAAATAAGGCAGTTCTTGTATGTGCCACCCCAAGCTGTAATGCCATAACTGGTGATACTATGAAAAAGTGCGTAATAAAAAGTCATCAACGCAACTGTACTCATAAACCTTGCAAACTTTGCGAAAACAAAAACAAGATATTTCGTTTTATTTATAATATAGGCCATATGTCTACCCCATGGCATGGCACAGCCAATATGCTAACCCAAATATTTAACTTCATAAAGCCTTTTAATAACGCCGTTATTAATTTTTAAGTATATCTCCTTAGGCACACTATCACAATAGCTTCAGAAGCACATGTAGACAGTGCTGCCTGTATTTAGTGTCAGGCAACACAGTAAATACAGTGTTGCCTGTATTTAGTGTAAATCTATTAAAAGCCAGCCAATCAGCTATTGCTTCCAAGTACTTGTTCATTCTGTATTCAGTCAGTTTGCAATTATTCTCTGTAGATATCACAGCTGTATCATTAGCATATGCAATCACTGCATCCGAAGTCATGCTGACCAAAAGGTCAATAATGTACAAGAGAAAAAGTAGAGGACCTAGCACTGTACCCTGAGGGACTCCTATAGTTATTTTAACTGGTTCACTTATTACGTTATCTATTTTAACTAATTGTTAGTTAGGTAACTCCTAATTAATTCCAAGGCACCACCTCTAATTCCACACTTGTTACCTGTTTTAAATATTTGAATTACTTTAGCCATTTCAAAAGTAATTAATAGAGTAACTCAGACCTTTCAATACATGCATTGATAGCAACAGACAATGGCCCTGCAATATATTCAGACAATACTTTTAAGACCCTAATATTAATTCCGTCAACGCCTCCTGTTTTGTCTTTCATAGTATAAATAATGTTTTGAATTTCTTGATAACTTGTTGGTCGAAAGAAAATCGATCGTCGAATGTTAGTAATTTTGTTGGAATACGTACCCTTTGGTAATTTAATCTCATCATTAAGTTTAGTACCAATTTTACTAAAATAGCTATTCATAGTCCTTGCAATAGAGGCAGATGTAGGAATCTTGTTTTCAGTGTCATCAATGAAATATTCTATTTTGGTATTTGATTTTAAATATTTTTACCTAATTTTTCATTAATTAGTTTCCATAAGATTCTTAGTTTATTACTATTTTGAAAAAAATTATCCTGTTCGAGCTTTATTTTAACTTCTTTGATTATTTTATTCAATAACTTATTATATAATTACTATTACTACTATTATATTAAAGTGAAGATTTAAGACTTTTTTTTACGTGAATATCTTTTGCATTATTGTCACATACATAAATACCCATAAACACGCGCATTAACATACAAATACACATATACACACATACCCATACACACATATCCATACACATATCCATACAAATACACTTATTCATATACACATACACATACAGAATACCCGTCACTCTGTCTCCGCCTCCGTCATCGTCTCTCCGTCTCCGTCTTAATCTCTCGATCTCCGTCTCTTCGTCTCTGTTTCTCCATTACCGTCTTTGCGTCTCAATCTCTTCATCACCATCTCTCCGTCTCCATCTCTCCGTCTCTGTCCCTCCATCTCCATCTCTCTGTCTCCGTTTCTTCGTCTCCCCCACTACGTCTCCATTTCTCCGTCTCCGTTCCTCCATCTCCGTCTCTTCCTTTCCGTCTCTCCGTAGTTACATTACTACTTATATACATTATTATTTTACTATATTAAAGTGAAGAATTAAGACTTACTTTTTCTTACGTGAATATCTTTTGCATTATCGTCACATATATACATACATATACAAACGTGCACCTTTAACATACATATACACATACACACACATACACACATACACATGCATGCACTTACACATACATACACATACACACATCCACGTACATACTTATACACACATACACATACATACACACATACACATACATACATATACACACATACACATACATACAGATACACACATACACTTACTCATATACACATACACACATACACTTACTCATATACACATAAACACATACACAATATCCGTCTTTCTGTCTCCGTTTCCATCTCTCAATCTCCGTCTCTCCGTTTCCGTCTCTCAATCTCCGTCTCTGCCTCCATCTCTCCGTCTCCATCTCTTTGCCTCAGTCTCTCCGTCTTCGTTACTCTGTCACCGTCTATCTGTCTCCGTCTATCTGTCTGCGTCTATCGGTCTCTGTCTCCCCATCTCCGTCTCCGTTTCTCCCTCTACGTCTCGATTTTTCTGTCTCCGTTTCTCCGTCTCTCCCTATCCGCGTCTGCGTAATTACATTACTAATTATATACATTATTGTTTTACTATATCAAAGTGAAGAATTGAGACTTACTTTTTTATACGTGAATATCTTTTGCATCATTTACATAAAATATTTTATGTCAATTCACATGCGCGCATACTCACACACACACACACATATATATATATCCATAGGACGTTATATGACAATTTTTCCCATGTATATTAATATTTATTAAGAAAGTTTTGGAATCAATCAAGCAACCGTCGAATACTTCTGTATTCAATTCATTCATCTTAAAATAATATTAAATTCATAAAAATATCATCACACTATCTTTTAATTTTCGAATGTAATAAAATTCCTTCAAAGCTTTTGAATATTATGTCTGTTATTTTTTGCCTTAAGTCATTATTCAAACTAATGAATACTTTTTTATTATATTATTATTACTTTTAAAAAAGTATATTTTAGGCGAGCTTAGGTATTAAACAGTATAGTATTCCTTAGAACATTTTTTCTAAATATTTCTTTTGTTTTCACTACAAAAATCATATTTTTTTTTTAATTTCAGCTCTTGAGAGTACTGAAATGAATTGAGTAATTATTATTAAGTTTATACCTTTTACTAGATTTATCTATAGTTTTTGCTTAAGAAAGTTTTAAAATCAATCAAGTAATCGTCGAGTACTTCTGTATTCAATTCATTCTTTTTAATAATATAAAATTCATAAAATATTTACAGTTTTGGCGAATGAAAGTGTTGGAATCAATGGAGCAATCGTCGAGTACTTCTGTATTCAATTCTTACTTTTTAATAATATAAAATTCATAAAATGTTCAATTTATATTCTCTTTGATAGACGAATGTTTGGAGAAACTTTGCCAAATAATTTATGAAAAAAAGGGATTATTGAGATGAAGAGAGCAATAATAGTACACATCAAAATTGGAAAAAAAATGATATACCAGATCAACTTATTATTTCACTTATGAGTGAATATTACTACTTAAACATTGATGAACTATACTTGATCCTAGTAATATCTATTTTATTTTATTCCTGATGAAAGACTCACTTAATAAACAATTTCCGAAACGATTAACTTCAAAGTTTCGAAATAATTTTCTATTTAATATGCTACGGTTGAAAACCGAAATTGTGCAATTTGATTTCTAAAAACTTGGCAGAAGAGCCATTAGCTTCTAACAATTTATATCTGAGAATTTGCTGCGATCAACTTCCAAATTATTTATGCCTTTTTAAAACTTTCAGGGAAGATACCCATTTTAATTGTAATACTTTTAATAAAATAAAATTATGCATTCTCTATCTCATCACACTATCTTTTTATTTTCAAGTGCTGTGAAATATATTAAATTTTACTAAATATCTAAAAAATAACTTGCCAGTCCTGTGGTTTAATATTTTGTTGGTGAAATGCTCGATGTATGTGAGTACTGCTTTATGATTGAATTGTTAGCTAATTCAAGTGTGTTGAATAATAAGTAAAAATATGAATCTATAAACCAACTATGTACATGTACATTTTTTATTCGTCACAATATATTGTCAATGTAAAGGAGTAAGAAAATTTAGTCTTGTAGAATATGCTTTTCCAATTGTCTATGTTTTAACTTTTTTAAATGAAAGGGGATAAATACTAACTCGTATATAGTAAAGCTCAAACGTTGAGAATCAATCCTTATTTATTATTATGTAATGGTTAACATGATCTACTAATTCTTGTATTTTCCATATATATATATATAAATATATATATATATATATATATATATATATATATATATATATATATATATATATCTACATATATATATATATATCTACATATATATACCTTTCAATGATTATTTACATCCGATGAATAGTAGTTTTCTATATTCAAAGAATATTATTAAGAACATTAACGTTCCGCTCAAAATATTGTACAATATATTTTTACATCACGGTGCGTGTGATTTTTTTCTGTATTATATTGATGAAAAATATTTTATTTAATATTTAACGATAAAAAACAAAGATACATCCTGATACATTAAACAAAATTCTATTTTGATCTCGAAAATTATTTTTTATAATGCATGCAATGTAATACAAAAAGAATTCTTAGTTTTCTCTCACTTATCTTTACTATATTACAATTTTTAATTACACCATAAAATATTAAACCACGGGCCTGGCAAGTTATTTTGTAGATATTCAGTAAAATTTAAAATATTTTACAGCACTTGAAAATAAAAAGATAGTGTGATGGGATAGAGAATGTATAATTTTATTTTATTAAAAGTATTACAATTAAAATGGGTATCTTCCCTGAAAGTTTTAAAAAAGCATAAATAATTTGGAAGTTGATCGCAGCATATTCTCAGATATAAATTGTTAGAAGCTAATGGCTCTTCTGCCAAGTTTTTAGAAATCAAATTGCACAATTTCGGTTTTCAACCGTAGCATATTAAATAGAAAATTATTTCGAAACTTTGAAGTTAATCGTTCCGGAAATTGTTTATTAAGTGAGTCTTTTATCAGGAATAAAATAAAATAGATATTACTAGGATCAAGTATAGTTCATCAATGTTTAAGTAGTAATATTCACTCATAAGTGAAATAATAAGTTGATCTGGTATATCATTTTTTTTCCAATTTTGATGTGTACTATTATTGCTCTCTTCATCTCAATAATCCCTTTTTTTTATAAATTATTTGGCAAAGTTTCTCCAAACGTTCGTCTATCAAAGAGAATATAAATTGAACATTTTATGAATTTTATATTATTAAAAAGTAAGAATTGAATACAGAAGTGCTCGACGATTGCTCCATTGATTCCAACACTTTCATTCGCCAAAACTGTAAATATTTTATGAATTTTATATTATTAAAAAGAATGAATTGAATACAGAAGTACTCGACGATTACTTGATTGATTTCAAAACTTTCTTAAGCAAAAACTATAGATAAATCTAGTAAAAGGTATAAACTTAATAATAATTACTCAATTCATTTCAGTACTCTCAAGAGCTGAAATTAAAAAAAAATATGATGTTTGTAGTAAAAACAAAAGAAATATTTAGAAAAAATGTTCTAAGGAATACTATACTGTTTAATACCTAAGCTCGCCTAAAATATACTTTTTTAAAAGTAATAATAACATAATAAAAAAGTATTCATTAGTTTGAATAATGACTTAAGGCAAAAAATAACAGACATAATATTCAAAAGCTTTGAAGGAATTTTATTACATTCGAAAATTAAAAGATAGTGTGATGATATTTTTATGAATTTAATATTATTTTAAGATGAATGAATTGAATACAGAAGTATTAGACGGTTGCTTGATTGATTCCAAAACTTTCTTAATAAATATTAATATACATGGGAAAAATTGTCATATAACGTCCTATGGATATATATATGTGTGTGTGTGTGAGTATGCGCGCATGTGAATTGACATAAAATATCTCATGTATATAAATATATTCATAAGCCAATGTATGTGCGTGCATGCGCCTTGACAGGAATAGTCCCATATGTATATATATATATATATATATATATAAAGAAAAATATATATGAACTCAAGTACGTGTGTCATGCATGTTAATTGACATGAAACGTCCCGTATATATAAATCTTTGTGTGCGCGGGCGCGTGTGATTTAACATTAAATATAGCATGTATATGTGTACACAGATATACACACACGTATATATATATATATATATATATATATATATATATATATATATATATATATATATAAGTGCGTGCTCATTGGCATGAAATATCTTATATATTTAAACCTGTATGTGCGTGCGTTTTAATTGACGTCAAAAATCTAATGTTTATTAAAGTCTGTGTGCATATGCATGCGAATTGACATGAAATGTCCCATATATATATATATATATATAAACCTGTGTGTGTGCGTTCGAATAGACGTGAGGAATCCTATGTTTATTAACATGCGTGTGCATGCATGCGAATCGTCATGAAATGTCCCACATATATAGAAAAGCCTATGATTATGAGTACGTACGAGTTGACATGAAATGTCCCATATATATATCTACCTATATTATATAGTTATATTAGAAATTAACCTTCGGACCCCTCTACACCCCTTTACACCCCCTACACCCCTCCACACCCCCACTCCCCTCTATAGCCCCTCCACAAAATAACGTAAAATAGCTTAAAAAATTACGATATTTTTTATTGTTGCTTTTATTCTAAGTATCCTCCACACCCCCCCTACACCCCTCCGCACCCTTCCACACCCCTCTACACCCCTTTACACCCATCCATGATCTCCCCACGGAACACCGACGGCACCCCCACGACTCCTTCACTGCCCCCCCATATTATAATAATGTATGTATTAATAATTTCAGGTGGTGACTTTAGACAAATTTTACCAATAGTAAAAAATGGATTTAAAGATACAATTATAAAAGACACTATAAAATATTCACATCTTTGGCAATTATTTAAAATTTTTAATTTAAAAACTAATATAAGATGTAATGATAAAAAAATTTCATCTTTTTTATTAAATATAGGAGAAGGAAAAATTAATACTTTCATTATTTCCGAAGAATATAAAACTAATAATATATGTGATACAATTTATAAAGATATAAACAACAATTACAATTTTTCTAGAAATGTTATTTCAACTTCACATAATGAAGATGTAAACATTTTACCTAATAAAAGATTAAAATTAATTGATGGTGAAATGATAAAATATTACAGTATAGATCATGCAACTTGTGAGGGCGTTGATCAAACTGATGAAAATATTCATTTAAATTATCCTATTGAAATATTAAATAATATTAGAGAAGGATTACCTCCTCACGAAATTAAATTAAAGATTAACGCAATTATAATGTTAATTAGAAATCTTAATATGGCTGATGGATTATGTAATGGAACTAGATTAAAAATAACTAAATTATTTAAATTTAATATTGAAGCTGAGATTATTACAGGAGAAAATAAAGGAAATAAAGTTTTTATACCAAAAATAACTTTAAGTACAAATGAATCGTCTTTTTTGCCTTTTATTTGGAATGCGACTGAAGGTAGATATGTTATAATTGATAATGTAAATGATCAAGAAATGATGGATAGTTTGAATAATAACATTGAAGATTATTTAAATTATAAAGAAGAGTATGAATATTACTTAGAAAATCTTGCTGGTAATAATAGTTCACATAATACTGAAATATCTGTTTTAAATAATATAATAAATTCATATATTGGTGAAGTTAATGAAAAAGTAGAATTTCATAATTGGAAACAAGCACCAGAATATTATAAATATAACACTAATAAAATTATAGAATATAAAATAACATTACATGAACCAATAAATTAATTTTATCTAAATCAAAATTACGAAATATATTCAAGATATTTATTGAACATTGCACACATTTTAACAAAAAATTATGATATATCTTTTTAAATTTATTAATTATTTAAATTATAAATTTAATATTTTTATGAAATGTTTAATATTTTATTAAGATTAAATTTTATGGAAAAAGTTTTGATATATTTCTAAAATGTAAAATTAAGTAAAAAGATATCAAACAGGAATTATAACAAAATAATCCTTTAAATCTTAAATATCTTAAATATACATTTAGATATATCAATTATTATGTTGAATTAATATAATAAAATAATTAAAAATTATTTTTATTAATATTTAATGTAATATTTAAATAAAATGTTAAACATTATATAAAACTATTGATAATTAATAAGCAAAAAATTTTGATATATTTATAAAATGTAAGATTAAGAAAAAAGATATTAAACAGGAATTATAGCAAAATAATCCTCTAAATCTTCAAAATCTTAAGTATATATTTAAATATATCAAATAATACTATTGAAAAATTTTACTAAAAAATTTATGATTTAAAAATATTTCATTAGAAATTTTCTTTTTCATTAATATTCATTATATATTGAAAATTAGTAATAATAATAATATAAATTAAGAAAAAGTGGAAATATTTATAAATCCATTCTATATATATATATATATATATATATATATATTTTTTTTTTCATATTAAAAAAATTTTAATTCAATTCACAATGATAAAAATCTAAAAGATTTAAAATGTAAGGTGGTGTAAAAACCAGCTTAATCTATATGTTATGAATAATAATTAAAATTTATTAATAATTTTTTTCAGATATTTTACATAAATAATTAATATTATGTTTTTTTTCATGTTTCTATGTTAATAATAAGAATTTAATGAAAAATGTACAATTATATAATATTATGTAAAATATAAAAATATATTATAATAAACAATTTTTTATATAAAACAATGTCTAAATGTTACATTTTATATTGATATGATAACTAGAATGGGGGTTGGCGAGTGGAACGAGCAGGAGGGTACTCCCCCTGGTATATATATATATATATATAATCCTGTGTGTGTTCGTGCGCATTGGCATGAAATGTCTCATATATATAAACATGTATGTGCGTGCGTTCCAACTGACGTGAAAAATCCCACGTTTATTAAAGTCTGTGTGCATGCATGCGAATAGATATAAAATGTCCCATATATGTATATACCTGTGTGTGTGCGTTCGAATTGACGTGAGAAATCCTATGCTCATTAACGTGCGTGTGCATGCATGCGAATCGACATGAAATGTCCCATCTATATAAACCTAAGGGTACTCGGGTGGGTGTGTGCGTGTTGTCATGAACTGTACCACATACATAGAAAACCTGTACTTATGAGTACGTGCTAGCCGACATGAAATGTAGTCTTATAGTGGAACGCACTTTTGCCGCATACACTTAAGAAATACAGTTTATTTAACAAACAGATATTGTTCAAATTTACTAAATAGCTTGAAAAACATTTTAGGAAAGTATAAATGTTCAAAAACTAGGCATTGGGCATCTGTGGGAGTTGGTGTAAATAATTTTGTAAAGGTGTTTAATGAATTTTACTTCTTAGAAGCCATGACCAAAGACATGTGGCAGCGCTGTGAAAGTAAGGTAGATGCGATGACGCGCACGTTTTTTAAATTTGTATAGTGTATACATACTGTTACGTTCAGCATATAAGTTAAATTATTAATAATTTTTTTTTTAATGAAATACTGAATTTCGACCATCCATCGACTTTCTTTTGACTAACGCACGAGCGCTGCATCTCCGGGATTGGAAGTCTGAGAAAGAGACAGCAAGGATGGGTTAAATAAATTAAAAGACTTATACATACATGCAAATTTTAGGTATGCACAAATTAATTTTTTTATTTTTCATTACATTTATTGTTTCTTTCTTTTTCTTTCTTACTATTTCGCTCCTGGGCGAAACTACGCTACCATTTGCCAAATTTATTAATTATTTCTTTGCATTTAATTTAATTATATATTTACTGGATTTTACTTTAATTAAAACGATAAAAAACGCTCTACCTTTCATTCGCGTCTGAGCAATAGAAGCCGTTTGTTTTTGCGCCATGCTCCCCCCTTGAGATTTACAATACAAAATTTAGAAAAACTCTCTACCTTTATTTTTCGTGTCTTGATCGCTACTACCCTATAACGTCAGCCCTTCTGGGCCCAGTACTGTCAGCTACATTTTTCCGACGGAGCCTCCACTGGTCGATTTCACCGGGGACGATCATGATCAATTACCAGTGGACAATCGCGTTACGGGTCCTTCTGACATAATTCTTAAGTGACTACCTATTTGTGTGTGATTTAGTGTTTATTTTTATTTCTTTGTTTTATTTTTATATTCCTATGTGCTTTCTCTTCTTTTTCCTTTTAAAAAAATGAGTGCGTACGCTATATGATAAACGTTAGAAAAAACTCTTTTTATTTAAATAGTAAATAACAATTTGTGTGCGGACAATGTACAATAAATGTGGAGAAAGAAAAAAAATTTTTTTTTTTAACTAAAATCGCTAAATTTTGGTTAATTTTGAACCAAGAAAAAAAAATTTTTTTTTAATTTAAAGTTTAGCAAAATACCTTTAAAACTAGCAGTGTAAAATTTTTCTACCATTATTTTCCGAAAAATAATTTAAATTTAAACACAGGCAAAAAAGAACTTTTTTTTTTCTATTTTTAGGTCGTAATATTTCCTTGACAAGTACTCAAAATTAAATTGCCAATATATCATTAAAAAATCCTTACGAATACGTTTAAAATGAGTGGTCGTAGAAATCTGTACTACCCTTATTTGCTGAAATCCAAAAATTTTTAATTAGTACTTTTTTCTCAAGGGTGGCTCCATTTTATTGGACCCCACTGTATATATATATATATATATTTATTGCTACGTACATTATATTGTACATATATTAAAGTATACAGCATAAAATAATGTAGAAACTCAGAGAAATGCGACTCCCAGTTTCCGGACCAAGAGTCGCACGGTGCGCGAAGTGCTGATTCGGCACTTCGTCGCGGGCAACTTACATCGTCGTTTTAGACGACGACGAGCGTCAGACCATCGCCGGACGCGCTAGAACACAGTAGTAACTAGTCTCTCTCTCACTGTATTTGCTTTATAATAAATATCAGTCAACTTTATATTAATTCTCTCGTTAATTCATTTGCATCCTCACACTCCTCATAGGAGTGCGTATCGACTAAATCCCACGTAACATATTATTTTTTGGTGGCAGCAGTGTGGGATACGCAACGAGGATTTTAGCAAAAAAAATTCAAATTTTTTTAAGAGATAAACTGAACAAAAAAAGCGCGTCAAATAAATTAGAGAACTTTTTTTTGAGAAAGAGAGGAGAAATAATTTGATTAATTGAATAGCTTGATTAGATACATTTTTTTTGGCGAATTTTTTTTATTAAATATTTTTGAAAAATCGCGTCGTGAGTTAGCAACGCAGAAGATCTGAAGGAAGGAAGAGAAGGAAGGAAGGACGTCCGAAAATATTATCCGAAAAAATGAGAGTACTCTTTATCACGCTGCTCACTCTCTGCTGTAACAAGTAAGTAAAAGTTATATAATATATATTAAAGTGTCCCAAGGGGTAGTATAGCTTCTTAAAGTGAATATAAATCGAACTCGTAATAGAACAAATAAAGTTAAATAATGATTATGGAAAAAAAAATCGTTAGATAAAAGTGATTAGTGCGTGAATATAATTACGCAAACCAGTAGTGTCGGCCGGTAATAAGTAAATATAAAAAAATTATTAGTAATGTTGTGGAAAAAAGGGATAATTCAAACAAGTGCATACGTGAAAAGGAAAAATAAATATTTTTGTTTTTATCAATTTTCATCAGGTTTCTTAGTAAAATAAAATAAATTTTTATCAGTCGTTTTTATCATTGTGCCGAAAAAAAAAAAATAATAATGCCGTAGATAGAAAAAAAGGAGTTTATCGTCTGAATATTGGAAAATAATTTTAATAACGATTTCATAATTAACGTGATTTGTAGAAACATTTTTATGTCATAAACTTTGTCATTATTTACTAATGAGTCTCCGTAAATAAGAATTAAAATAAAATAATTAAGCGCGCATAAGAAAACGTAAGCGCTTCGCCTTCTCACGCGTAATTTACAGAGTAAAAATAAAAATTTTAGGAGAAAGTTAATTGTGAAATCTCATTTATCAAACATGTCGCTTATTAACTTATTTTAGAAAAAGGACGGAAAAGCGAGACGTAGACGACGTTCGTTGTCTCCTATTAGAGGTTCGCGTAGTGAAGAAATTTCAGCCGAATTCGGGAACGAAAGGATATCATTTCCGACCGTGTCACAGAACACGGTGTACATGCCAATGTACACTTCGAGATATGGTGAAAATTTAACAGTTAATTTGTCAGAGAAAGAAATGAAAGAATTAAATGAAAAATACAAAAGAGCCGCGTCTCAGGGTTTCGAATTACCAAAAGAATCATTAAATGTTACGAAAGAAAGAAACATAGTAAGTAACAGCACGCTCCCACGAAATAAAAGAGAAACCGAGACTCAAAAATCGAAATCGGAGAAAAGTCCAAAAACCAACGAAACGTGGTTAACATACGCATACCAGGGCCCGAACCAGTTAGGTTATCCTTCGATACCATACAATTACACGAGTTTTCCACAACAAATTCCACAACCGTGGAGTAATATGATTACCAACTCAAATTAATCCAAATTTTCCAATAAACTCACCGATAAATACTAATTACGCATTAAATACGCAACAAATAAATCCCATGTTAAATATGCAAGGCATAAATTTTCAAAATACGCCTTATTTATCGTTACATTAAGCAATCAGACAAATTCCAACCTTTGACGGCAACTTAGATGAATTACCGTTATTCTGTTCAGTACTGCGAAGCATAACTCACTGGAAAAGCAGCGGATATTTTTACGGCGCGCTTGATGCAATACGAGTCGATAGAAGCTCTTATAGCAGACTTACAGGCACAGTATAATAACGTAACAATATTAGAAGAGTTACCTACACAATTAAAAGTGATAACACAGCAGCAAGGCAAGTCAGCAACAGATTTTGGCGCTCGGGCACAAGCTTTACTGAATCGATTATTAACAATTTAAGATACATTGCCGGTATTAAACGCACAAGACCGATTAGCAAGGAAGCAATTAATAAAACGAGACGCCTTCCAGTATTATTTATTCAGATTAATGTCACCCTTAGATATGCAAGTGCGTTGCGAAAAACCTCAAACATTAAGAAAAGCTATACAATTTGCAGCTGATTTTGAGAATAAACAAAAGACGCGACTTTTTGCACAGATGCAAAACTCATTTATAAACGGCCTGTAACCTGTAAATTCAGTAGCACAAAATACACAATCATTATCATTATGGTCTCAATCGAATATTAATAACATGGTGCAAATGACACAAAATCAACATCAGACATTGGACACAAATAAAGTGCACGAAGCACAAATTAAAGCAATGCAAGCTACGCCTGTAAAAATAGAAACAGGTAGAAGTGCAGTTAAATGTAGCTATTGTGACAAAGAAGGCCACAAAGAAGGCGCGTGCATTAACGGCATGTCGGAGCTGCAGCAATCGAGTTTCGCTTTTTTTATTTTATCAATATCTTTTTAAATTCTTAAATTAAACAAATATAATGACTTGTCCGCACTAAAGCTATATTTATACAATAATTTTTGTTAAAATAAAAAATCATTTGGACTTGTTATTTTTTTATGAGCTTGGATTGGAAATTAGATATCAAACTCGACAAACCTAACCTTAAAATACGACATATTGAAAGTTTTTATTATAACTTTTTATGTATAATATTTTGGTGGATTTCTTGAGTTGTCCGCACTAGAGTTTAATCTTACAAATTTTTTCTTTGTAGCAAAGAAACTCGATTAAACGCATTGTTTATTCATAAGTTAAGATTGGAAATATTATTAGAAGGCGGACAGATTCGTCATGCTCTTAAGAAGAAATATGATATAATACAATGCGCTTATTGCGATAAGATGGGCCACGCGACGGCAGAGTGTCAAATACTAAGAAATGATGCCAAAAATGGTATTATTCATGCACAAAATAAAAATAATTCACAAAATGTTAATAATAGTAAAAGAAAACAGTTAAACGATAACAAAAATTATACGAACGGTCCGCGAAGCAATTATAACAGAAGTAATTTTAATAATAATAATTACAATAGAAATTTTGATAATAATAATTATAGCAGAAACAATTCCAATAATCATTATAACAATGGAAATACGGATAATAATTACAGAAATAGTTATAGTAGATTCAACAGTGGGTTCAATAGAAACAAAAACTATGACTTACGTAATAATGAATATAATTATAATGCTCAAGGACCGCCGCGTTATAATATTAATGCACGTAATGATAACAGAAATGATATAGGTTTTAATAGAGGTCGTAGTAGAGTTAATAGTCGCGAGAGATATCAGTATGACAGGAACGAGAATCAAACGCGCGACCCGGATAGAGAAAGGGATTCAAACGCAAAGATAAATGAAAATAATCAAAGTAATAAAATGAACGAGCCTTCAAACTCGCAGGATGCCCGCCGCAATCCTCAGGCGCCGGGCAGGAATTAATTAATAATAATCAGAATATATTAAATAATAGTAATGATAAGCATGTAAAAATTAGGCGCACAATAAACATGAAACTCGCGTGCGCAGGGCGTAATCCGCCTATTGTTAAACTGGAAAGTCAGAATTTAAAAGAAAACAGTGCAAGATTTTATGTTCATTCAGGAGCAGATATTTCCGTAATAAAGGCTAAATGTATAAATAAAAATACAAGTATAAATAAGCAGCATATTTTAGAGATTACAGGCGTCGTACCAGGGGAAATGTATACGTTAGGAAGAGCAGATATGACTCTTCAAGGACTACAGTGTGAGGTCCATATTGTCCCAGATAGCTTTCCTGTAAAAACAGATGGGCTACTAGGCTGGGAAACTATTAGTGAGCACAACGGACATATAAATGCCTACATAAGTGCATTGATTTTATCAAATTATCGATTCCCTTTGAGCGGGTGGAAACAGTGGAAATTCCCGCAAGAATGAGACGCGTTATTGCTGCAAAAGTTATAAATAATGATGTAGAAGTAGGCTGGGTGCCACTTCAAAATTCAGGGCCAGGAATATTATTTGGAAATTTTATTGCAAGAAATAAAAATGGAAAAGCATATGCAATATGCATTAATACAAATCATAAAGATATTGAGATTCCGACTCCAGAAATAGAAATTTTTCCATGCGAAGTTATAAAAAAAGATGCATGGCAAATAAAACTTCATGTGAAATAAGAGAAAGAGTTGAAAAAATAATGGAAGTGTTAGACTTGGAAGAATTAAATAAAGAAGAAAAAAAGCATGTTCGAAGCTTGATATCCGAGAATCCCTTTGTCTTCGGGTTAGATAATGAATTATTGCCAGCAACAAATATTTTAACACACAGAATAAAAACGACACATGAAGAGCCAGTTCGTGTGAAACCGTACCGTTACCCGATAACATTAAAAAATATTATGCAGCAAGAAATAGAGAAGTTACTGGAAAAAGATATTATAGAACCATCTATGTCGAGTTATAGTAGCCCAGCATGGATAGTTAACAAGAAACCTGACCCTTAAGGCAGGAAACGCTGGCGTTTGGTAACAGATTTTCGCCAACTGAATGAAATCACTGTTGGAAGTTGCTATCCACTGCCGTTAACTTGTGACATCTTAGAAAATTTAGCGTCAGCAAATTATATCATCGTCGCACTATAGGCCCAAACGACTTTTTATTGGACAAAATTAAGTAGCGCCTAATAAGATAGGGTTATGGGGGTCTACCAGGGCTCATTTTAAAGGTCTTGTGATGTACTTTTATGGCAAAATATTGATGAAGAACTTTCTGTGACAGAGACATCTTAAACAACCCACAAAGACCATGGTTTTTCAAATTATTCGCTTATTTCTCCTTAAACGTTAGTACGAACGAAATGAGGACGAAAATATATCACAAATTATTAAAGTAGAGTGAAAAACCTTTAATTTGCTTTTTTGAAAACGTTTCTAGGTGCTATAGAACTCAATTTACAATGATTTTAAGTTAACAGTCTCCTTAAAAATACGATTTTTCAACATATTCTGCTTGTTTCTCTTGAGGATTTATTGGAAAGAAAATCAGGATGATAATACATTATAGACCATTAAAGTAAAGTAAAAGAATTATTTTCTTGGTTTTAAAGTGCTATAAAATCGTTTTCACAGCTATTTCAAATGAAAGTAGCGAGTACGTTCAACCATTTCCACTTAGCTTTAAGAGGAGGCCGTATAGTTCTGTCCTTGTCTAATCTAAATTTTCGTTATTATAACTAAATTAAATATTTTTATACAAAAGTAAAGGCAGAGCCCAATAGATTTAAGAATAAGCAGACGATTCTATTCTATGAAAAAATATAAAATTTTCATTAGTTTTCGAGTGAAGTCTGAAACGGAAAAAGAGTTAAATTTGATTGAAGTGTTCAACTCTTTTCCGTTTCAGACTTCACTCGAAAACTAATGAAAATTTTATATTTTTTCATAGAATAGAATCGTCTGTTTATCCTTAAATCTATTGGGCTCTGCCCTTACTTTTGTATAAAAATATTTAGTTTACTAATTATAACGAAAATTTAGATTAGACAAGGACAGAACTATACGACCGCCTCTTAAGTATAATAACCCGTGTTAGCCCAAATGAGCATAAATTTTTTATGTTGTTCGACTGAATATTTTTCTATGTAATCTAAGTAGAAAAATTTCTAAATTAATTTTTTTTAAGTATTTTTGTCCGTACTTTTCAAATCTGCTCTTTCTTTCACATGACATCTCATGTCATTTTTTTCAGTAAGGTAGAAAAATGTTCTGACAAAAGTCGGGCAACGTGAAATTTACAGCCAACGGTCGGTTTAGAATATTAAATTATTGAATGATTATAATTTTTACAATTAAACAAATAAAAAACAAATTTGGAAAATGAATGTAAGAACTAAGAAATTAAGGAATAACAATAGATTGTATACAAAAACTTGTAAATTTTTGAAAAAAAAAATTAATAAATTTAAGAAAATTATGACATTTTTCGCTATTTGGAACTCTATATATTCTTATATCACTATTTTCTTAGATAATAATTATTTAAAAAATCAAAAAATAATTAATTTATTTAGAAAGCGAAAGTTATGACCTTATAGCATAAAAAAAAATAAATAAATAAAAAAACTCTTGTAAACATCATCATATTAAATCAGCGATTTAGAATTTTGATATCCTATGCGTCTTAAATTTATGGTATGATAATTATTCCATGAAATCCTAATGTTCGCAATGATTATATAGAGGGAACATTACAAGCCAGTACGATAAAAAGATGAAAAAATTTTTTAAATTGTGTTTTTTGCAAGAAAGTTGCCATTTTGAAAAAATAGAATATTATAGGCAAAAATTAAGAGTAGATTTGAAAAGTACGGACAAAAATACTTAAAAAAAATTAAATTGCAATTTTTTCTACTCATGATTACATAGAAAAATATTCTGTCGAATAACATAAAAAATTAATGCTCATTTGGGCTGACACGGGTTATTATACTTAAAGCCAAGTGGAAATGGTTGAATGTACTCGCTACTTTCATTTGAAATAGCTGTGAAAACGATTTTATAGCACTTAAAAACCAAGAAAATAATTCTTTTACTTTGCTTTAATGGTCTCTAATGTATTATCATCCGGATTTTCTTTTCAATAAATCCTCAAGAGAAACAAGCGGAATATGTTGAAAAATCTTATTTTTAAGGAGACTGTTAACTTAAAATCATTGTAAATTGAGTTCTATAGCACCTAGAAACGTTTTTAAAAAAGCAAATTAAAGGTTTTTCACTCTACTTTAATAACTTGTGATGTATTTTCGTCCTCATTTCGTTCGTACTAACGTTCAAGGAGAAATAAGCGAAAAATTTGAAAAAACCATGGTCTTGACGGGTTATTTAAGGTGTCTCTGTCACAGAAAGCTTTTCATTAATATTTTTCCATAAAAGTACATCACAAGACCTTTAAACTGAGCCCTGGTAGACCCCCGTAACCCTATCCTATTAGACGCTACTTAATTTTGTCCAATAAAAAGTCGTTTGGACCTATAGTGCGCCGTAGACCTTAAGAAGGGGCCGAACTATCTGTCTTTGTCTAATAGCGTTTTTCATTATTTATGTAAACACTATCCGGTATAACAAGAAAAAAATAGCAGCCCCCGCTAGATATTAGTATAATAAGTAAATTTTGTAATAACAACCAAATTTTTTACCGCATAGTTTTTGACTAATTAGAGACCTACTAGCAATCTAGAATATAACCTATCTTTTTTTGGTAGGTCTCTAATTATTCAAAAACTACGCAGTGAAAAAATTTGGTTGTTATTACAAAATTTACTTATTATACTAATATCTAGCGGGGGCTGCTATTTTTTTCTTGTTATACCGGATAGTGTTTACAAAAATAATGAAGAACGCTATTAGACAAAGACAGATAGTTCGGCCCCTTCTTAAGGACGGCTATTATCAGGTAAAGATTGATGCAAAAGACGCACAGAAAATTGCGTTTTCAGGGCCATCGGGTACATACCAATACAAACGTATGAGTATGGGGTTATGTGAAGCACCTATGACCTTTAGTAGGGCCATGGCTCTAGCTTTGCAGGGTTTGCAAGGTACAGAGCTTGTGATTTATTTAGATGACGTGATTATACACGACGAAAATTTAGAATAGCATGCTCTTTGTTTTAAAAGATTTTTAAAGCGCATTAGGGAAGCTAATCTAACAATAGAACCAAAGAAATGTCAATTTTTATGACGCGAGGCGAAGGTGTTAGGACATATAGTAGGAAAAGGGCAAATCAAAACAGACCCTAAAAAGATAGAAGTAGCGCGTGATTAGCCTATACCAACAAATAAAAAGAAAGTAAAACAATTTTTAGGCTTTGTTGGCTATTATCGTCGATTCATAAAAGATTTTGCAAGCATAGCAAGACCGTTACATAAATTAAGTTAAAAAAAAAGAGAAATTTCTGTGGCTAGAAGAACATCAAATAGCATTTGACACGTTACGTGAGAAGCTATGCGAAGAGCCTGTGCTGGCCGCGCCTAACTTAAGTGAGCCATTTATAGTAACAACAGACGCATCTGATTATGCAATAGGTGCAATATTGAGTCAAAGAAAAATCGGCGAAGATCGACCTTGTGTATATGCCTCACGATATTTAAAAGGATGCGAACTTAGATATACTGTATATGCCAAAGAATTGTTGGCAGTAGTTTTTGGAAAAGAACAATTTAGGCCTTATTTATACGGTACAAAATTCACAGTAGTTACAGATCACGAACCGTTAAAGCATTTCCATACAAGCACAAAGTCTGATTTAAGATTCAACAGATTAAAAGCAGCTTTACGAGGATATACGTTTGACGTAGTGTATAGACCAGGAAGGAAAAATAATGCAGCTGATGCATTGTCTAGAAATCCGGTAATTGCAGACGGCGAAGAAAATCCTGAATTACCACGTGCAGAAATGTATCAATTAAATAAGCAAAAAATCAGGAACCAAACGCAAGCGAATGTGGACCGCCAGCAAGAATTTTTATTACACGTGCAATAAATAAAAATGCGAATAAAACTAAAAAAGAAGATTCAAGTTCAGAAAATTCTGAAAATTCTAAAAAGAAAATCTTTATTAAAGAAACAAGTGACGAGTCAGAAATTAATAGTATAACCGGATCTGAAGAAAATTGGAATTATGCAAAAAGAAAGAAAGACCCTTGGAAAAGATCGACGTACAAAAGGAAAAGGCGAAATAAGAAAGTGTTAAAAACACGTAAAACTCAAGCAGATAGAAAGAAAAAATTAATTCAGGCTGAAAATATAATAAGTCAAGCACAAAATGACGGTCAACTCGCGTATATGCGAAAAAGAACAAACATGCGAGAAGGAATTCTTGCAGCGAGTACACCAGTAGATAAGCCACATGCAGTGTCATCAAGAAAAGGAAAGAATACGTATGAGCCAGCGAGCGAAATATAAAAAAATAAAAGTATATTGAAAAATAATAGAAACAGCTGTGACGTAGAATCGCCATTAGAGACAATAAATGTAAAATAGAAAGCACAGGATGATTCACAACACACTTCGCAAAGTAAAGAAAGTAGCCGAGGAAGTATATTAAATCTGATTCCAGAAATGATAACAAAAATGCGTGCTCGATTTTTAGTCGATGTGCAAGAACAAGCGATAAATGGTAGAGAAGGTGTACAAATAAATATATGAGAAGAAACACCAGGAGAAATAGCAAAAGCGTTAAAAAGCAATGTACCTCAAGAAATAATAAATCAAACAGATTTTAATGAGCGAGAAAAAGTTCGACCTCAAATGCCAAGAGAATACTACAAATTAGTACCAAACATAAGCTCAGAAATAGATAAAGAGAAAAAGTCATTAAGAATAAGTTCTGAAGTCGAAATTATTGACAATGAAACAGACAAAGGCTCATATTTCGAGGACGAGTTTGAGGTACAAGATACAAGTAAAAATCAAGAGAAAGAAATTATAAGTGAGAGTGAAAGCGAGAGAGGTAAGCATGACGTCAGTGAATCTGAGTCGCAAGACGAAAGCACGGAGCAGGAAGAGAATGAGAGTGACGTAGAACTAGATAGAAATGATTTAAATAAGACTGAGTCGCAGGACTTTGAGGAAGAAAAAGCTGACGAAGAAAATAAGCACATGGATGGAATAGAAACGATAGAAAACAATAACGAAAATGGACCAATAAGTTGGAGTAATTCCTTTAATGATGGTGCAGGTGTGTTTGAAGTATATGATGCAAGTGATGAATGCGCACAATACTGGTGACAATATACCAAAAGACGGTAATTTTTTTTTTATTCAGTGATAAAAGTATGCAACTTAGGAATGTCCGCAAATGAATTGAGAGATATTTCATGAGACGCAATATCATTAGGTGCATGCGGAGACCCGCAGACAGCAGAAGCTATTTTGACGTCACGTACAAGACACGCAGATGTTGATTGTGTATTTATATTTTCTTGTGAATTTAATCAAAACATATTCGTGCATTTTATAACAGATTATGATGAAACGCTATATTGCCATTTCAAGGCAAATAGTTCGAACGATTTTATTCATTTACATTTAAAAGGAAGTCATTTTACACCGTACCTTTATGCGAGATAAAATAATATAGTAAAAAGACATCAAAATAATAAAGAAAACGAAGAAAGTACAGCTTCAAGCGAAAACGACAACGAACAACGCGATAATATCAACGAGCCAGGTACTCCTATTACACCTTCGACAAACGTACTGGCGCAAGGAGAAAAGAGTCAATCACATAAGATAAGTGATGTGCTCGAGCGTTGCCTTGTAAAGAATGCAAGGCCACCGCGCGAGAAACCACCTTGGAAGCTACTAGATAACGAGTCCTCGGAACCATTGCAGAATTATGTTAAATTAAATACCAAAAATTTTCGAAAAGGAGAAAACGTATATTTATTAAAGCAAGAGCAAAAAGAGAAACAATATTCAATACGGAGGGCCTTTTAAAATCGAAAAAATAAACCACGCAAAACATAATATAATGCTAAACACGCGAATAGAACCAAACAGAAAAAAAACGAGTAACTATTATAACATAAAACCTCTTTCCTTTTGAAGGAATACAATTAAAATTATTAAGATATAGCAAAAAGCTTTATTTTTTTTCTTTTTCTGCGGCCTTCGGAGGAGGAAAAAGAAAGAACGACATATGATCACTGCTTATTTTACAGAAGAAAAATAGAAAATAAATAAAAAATGAAAATTAATAATAATGGTTGAAATTAAGAAATGAGAATAATAAGATATCCTTGAAGGCGCGACGTTTTAACAAATTATTGTATAAGTGAAAAAAAAGAATTAAATATCTTTTGAATAAAATCAAAAAATAAATAAGAAAAATAATTAGTAAATAAGATTCAGTTGTACAGCAAAGCGTCAAAAGAATGGGCCGCAAGAGAAAAGAAACGTTTTTTACTAATAAATAAAAATAATAGATTAGCTGATTGTTTTTGAGGATAATTGTGATAAAAATATCTTTATTAGCAACAAAATTGTAAAATTAGCAAAAGTTAGGCAACTCAAATAATAATAACAACTATAAAAGAAATGCAGGATCTCGCCTAAGATTCCCTATGAGTATCCTTTTACCCCTTACTCCTTACGAAAAATAAAAGTCCAATGAATAAAAAAAAAAGTAATAGCATGCATGAGTTCAAAGAAAAAGAATAAATAAAATGTACACAAAAATTATAACGAGAAGATATTCCTCTCTATGTTGTAAATAAAGCAACATATCATTCAATAGTTTAATCAAATAAAACATGCAAAAAAAATTAGAAATAAAAGTTAAGAGGCGGTAGGAACCATTTGCCGCTTGGCGGCGCTGCGGTCAGGTGAGAGAAAAATATAAAATATTTTTTAGTCAGCGATTTATAATTTATCGAGACAATAATATACTTCTAATGTTGTCAAAGGCACTAGCCATATATATGTAGAATAATTATTGATGATAATCTTGTTTGAAAAGTCTAAGCTATTGTTATAAAACGAAAAATGCAGTGCGAAGTAGAGCCGGCGTGAGCATGTGTATACTTCGTTCTTTACTATTACTTTCTCTGTCGCACTTAGAAAACATACCCATATGTTTACATCGGTTCTACCACGCGCCGCATTTTTCGTTTTATGATAATATTTTAGACTTTTCAAACAATATTAGCATCAATAATAATTCTACATATATATGGCTAGTGCCTTTGACAACCTTAGAAGTATATTATTGTCTCGATAAATTATAAATCGTTGAATAAAAAATATTTTCTATATTTCTCTCATCTGACCGCAGCGCCACCCTGTATACAGCGGCGAATGGTTACGACCGCCTCTTAAGAAAAAAAGCAAAAAAAGACTGTTAAATACGGTGAACTATTATAGGCATATGTTATCAAACTTCGTGGTAAAAGAAGTTGAATACTAATAATAATTATAAATCATCAAGAACTCAGCTAAAGGACTAAGAACTGAAAAAAATATATCACCTTAACAACCGAACATATCCCAAAAACCCATGGGAATCGAACGCAAGTATCCTCTATAAATTTGTTCAAAAAGAAGTAAAATGAAAATCCGATGAGTTTTTTGAGTTGAATAATATTGCTTATAAAATTGAAATAAGAACACATAGAAAATACTGGAAGCAAAGTAAAATTTTAGAAAAAAAGGTGATTATCAAGCCAATCGTAGTCGAAACCGTGGCCATATTCTAGTTGACGCAGCGTTTCTTGAACGATAATGTTAACAAAAAAAAAGATAAACAAAAGCGTCAAAAAGAACACATAGAGTTAATAAATAAATTTTTTTGGAAGACGCAGCTTTGAGGATACATAATAGAATATTAATCAGTGATTAATTTAATAAAAAAAAGAAGTATTTCATAAGGAAGGAGGAATCAAAAAATAAATAGATAAATGATGGTTAAACAGTTGGAAATAGAGGGGGGACCCTTTTCTACTAATAAGTTAGTTTTTGTTTCAGATAAATCATAAAATTACTGAAAAATCATGTACAAATTTTATCATAAAAGTTCAACAAAAAAAGGGAGTTCGAATCCACGATCGAATCCCGCTTCAAACCCACACAAAAACAATTAGAAGGCTCTTTAAATCACTTTAGAATAAAATTAAATATCATCCGAGGAAGAATGCATTTCGTGATGTGAAAGACTTCTTATCTTATCAAGAGTGCAACATGATGCGCACGTGTATCTTCAAAAGAAACATCTTTTAACATTAGAAAGAAGATAATGAATTTTGTATTTAAAGCTATATTATTTAATAATTTTAAAATCATTTTAATTTTTGTACAATTTTGTAAAATATTTTATTATAAATATCATATACTTTAGGGACTTAATTTTAATAAATTTTTTATTGTATCCATGTGTACGTTCTTGGCTTCGGGGACCGAAGCCTCGCGGCCTCGGACGTGCTACGTGCATTATATTTTACATATATTAAAGTATAAAGCATAAAATAATGTAGAAACTCAGAGAAATACGACTCCGAGTTTCCGGACCAAGAGTCGCACGGTGCGCGAAGTGCTGATTTGGCACTTCGTCGCGGGCAACTTACATCGTCGTTTTAGACGACGACGAGCGTCAGACCATCGCCGGACGCGCTAGAACACAGTAGTAACTAATCTCTCCCTCACTGTATTTGCCTTATAATAAATATCAGTCAACTTTATATTAATTCTCTCGTTAATTTATTTGCATCCTCACACTCCCCATAGGAGTGCGTATCGACTAAATCCCACGTAACAATATATATATATATATATATATATATATATATATATATATATATATACTAGGGGGGGTACCCCCTGCTCGCACTGCTCGCCAACCCCCAGTTGTGCTATAAATATAATTATATATTAAACATTTGAATCATTTTTAAATTTTTAAATCATTTTTTTTTTAGTTTCGTTGATAATTTAGTATATTATTTGATATATCGTAATGATTTTGAGTTTTATAAGATTTATAGGATTATTTTGTTATAATTCCTTTTTTATATCTTTTTTCTCATTTTAAACATTTTATGAGATATATCAAAAATTCATACTAAAATTTATAAATTTATTATGATATTGTAAATGAAATTATTACATGATCATTATATCATATTTTATTTAAAATTTAGTTATTTATATAACAAATAAATAAATAAAATAATTTTAAATTATTTTATACTTACTTATATTACATTTACCTGTATAAAAGTTATGAATATGTTTTTTTATTTATTGTTGTTAGTAGTTAAATTATTTATTTATTAAAATTTTGATTTATAAATTTTAAATAATCATAACTTTTAAATATTTTAGTTAATTTTAAATATTTTTTTTTTTTTTTTTAATAATATTGATAATGTTTAAAAATTTTTTTAAATTTATTATTATATATTGAAATATTTATGATTTATTTTAATTTTTCATATTTTATTAATAATGTTAGCTAATCTTAATAAATATTTAGAATAAATTTCATGACTTTGATTAAAGTAATATTCTGCTATTGGTTCGCGTATTATTTTTTTAATATTTCTTTCTAAACTATGTTAGGTACAATATCTCTGTTTTTCGATTCATTTTGAATATATATTTTATTTACATTTTTACAACGTGAAAGAGTTATTTGTGCTTCTATGTTATATTTGAATAATTTAGTTATTTTTAATCGCGTTTCATTACATAATCCATTTTTTATACTTAAATTTCGAATTAACATAATTATGGTATTTACTTTTAATTTCAGTTCGTGTGGAGGTAATCCTTCTCTTATGTTATTTAACATTTCTATTGAATAATTCAAATGAATATTATCATCCGTTTGATCTACACCTTTGTAAAACAAATATAAATAGTTATTAATCTTGAAAGTTATATAAATTTAAACATAAATATTAATATCAATTAATTTTAAAAGTTGTATAAATCAATACTATTAAAGGTTTATAATGTAAGGTGGTGTGGAAATCTGAATCCTCAACACTATATGCTTATTTTTATTTTAATACAATAAAATATTTATAATATGAACAAATTATTAAAAATCATTATGTTTTCAACAAATGAATTAATTATAGTGTTGAGAAATTGTAATAGAATTAATTTAAATTTATATTTATTAATTTCAGATAAACTATATAAAAAATGGTAATAAGATATCTGATGAGGCACATGTTTTTCATTTTAAATATAATAAATTGTAATTTTATGCGACTACTTTCGAGTTTTCAACAAAAAAAAAATTAAAATTTTTATATTTTTATGTAATATTATACTTAAAATATAATAAAAAAATATAAAACTATATTATGCAATATTTGATGGTTCTAAAAGGTTGTTGGGGGGATTGTGGGGGGATTGTGGGGGGTTGTGGGGGGATTGTGGGGGGGCAAGAGGGGGGGTTAGTGGGGGGTCTATGGTGGGAATGTGGGGGGGCGTGGGGGTTATGATCGATAACATAAAATAACGTAAATTTACGTTATTTAATTAATAAAAATTATGTGGGGGGGCGTGGGGGGATGTGGGGGGGCACCGACTGAATTTTGGTTCATATAACTATATAATATAGGGAGATATATATATATATATATATATATATACACATAAATAACATAAAAGCAAATAAATTTCACAATATATATCTGTTCTAGAAAGTTGGTCATCATCATCATTGGTGGTAAACAGTAATGTGAATTACTGTAATCAAATACTGTATAAATATTAATAAAATTATTTTTTTGAATCAATAAGCAAATCATTGGCTAAATATTTTTTTATTTTAAAGGAATATTTCATTGATGTGACCAAATAATTTATTTAAATCAACCAAATATTCTTTTAATTCAAACAAATATTTATTCTAATTGAATGAATATTTATTTGCTTTGAATAAATATTTTATTAAGAAAACTAAACGATTCATGTATTGTAAACAAATAATTTATCAACTCAAATAAATATTTATTTTGATCTACAAAGCTTGATATTCAAATAGAATGAATATTTATTTATCTCAAATAAATATTTTATTGATAAAACTAAATAATTTATCTGATTTGAATAATTTTTTATTCAAAAGAAAAATGTCTTTAATTGAATCAAATAAATTTTTTATTTAGTATAAATCGGTAAAATTATTTAATTCAAATAAATTTTTATTAAAATGGCCAAATTTTTTTTTCAGTGTATGAAAAACTTGCTAAAAGCTCCTGAATTACAAAGACACTTACAACGAGAGTGTCTAACCTTCGGGAAACGGATCTGGCTGGAACTGTAGAATATGATTTTTTGATGAAAAAAAAATAAACTCGTTTATTTTTTCATTTTTTGTCCAATAGGCCCCCTGGACGAGAATATAGACATTTTTTTAAAAATATGATAAATAAGAACCTTTATAAGAACTTGAATAATCATAGAACTAAGTCTCTTAAGAAAAAAGATGCATAGAAAATAAAATAAAGCACGAATTGAATGCTTTGATTTAAGCTTTGTTGCATTAAAAAAACTTTTGTTGTTCGAAAGTTAAAGGCAATCAAAATATGCTGATGAAATAGCGTAAAAAAAGATCAGATTTATATGCTAAATATATTAAGTAAATATGTAATAATATTTAATCAAAAATAGTTTTTGAACAATAAAAGCGTTTTTGATGCAATAAAATTTAAATCAAAGTATTTAATTCATACTTTATTTTAAGAGGATATCGTAGTTCTGCTCCTCCTAATAATATTTTTATTCAAAGTTCATGAGTAAACAGTGCGTCAAATCAAATTCTTTCACTTCAGTAAGAAAATTCGTAAGATTAATCCTTAGCGCGGACAAGTCAAGAAATTTACCAAAATAATATACATAAAAAGTTATAAACAAACTTTCGATATATACTATTTTGAGGTTAGGTTCATCGAGCTTGATATCTAATTTTCATTCAAAGTTCATAAAAAAATATGAAGCTAAATTAAATTTTTAATTTAACAAAAATTATTGTATTAATATAGTTTTACCTCGGACAAGTCATTATATATGTCCAAATAGTAAATTTAAAAAGATATCAGTAAGATAAAAAAAGCAAAACTCGATTCCAACAACTACGACATCCCGTTAAGCTTTTTTGATGCAATAAAGCTTGAATTAAAGCATCTAATTTATACTTTATTTTATTTCTTATGCATTTTTTTGTAAGAGACTTAGTTCTTTGGTTATTCAAGCTCTTATGAAGTCTCTTATTCATCACATTCTCGAAAAAATGGCTATATCTTAGGGGATCTATTGGATAAAAAGAAAATGCATAAGCTCATTTTTTTTGGTAAAAAAATTATATCCTACAGTTTCAGCCGAATCTGTTTCCCGGAGGTCAAACACTCTTCTTGTTAGTCGCCATGATCAAAAATATTAAGAAGAAGGATAAGCGTCCTGTAAAATGGACCGAAGATGCATAAAAAGCCTTCGAGGCTATTAAAGAAGAATTAGCTAATATACCGTACATTGCTTTTCCGTCTGAGAATGCAGAAATTAGGTTAGTGACCGACGCGTCAAATTTTGCGATGAGCGCAACATTAAAGTAGAAAGTAGGTGATGTAGGGAAACCACGAGCGTTTCTTTCAAAAAAATTCACATCTACACAATCGACGTATAGCACATGGGATCGCGAATTGATGGTGATTTATGAAGTGTAACGTTTGGTTTTTCTCAACTGCTTTGTAGACAACTCGCTGACGTCGGCGGCATCAGACTTTCACTTTTATCTCAGGGTTAACGCTGGAAGATGGTCGGTCGGTGGTTCGAATAAGCCAAAGTTCAGAACTTATAAATTAAATTGATTCTACTAAATTAAAAAATAAAAATAAAAGTGAATTTAAAAGCAGGACGGATTCGCTGTCCTTGTCTGTTTGATATTTTTGTTATTTACTCAAGTATTAATCGGTGTATCTGCAAATTGAAGGCTAAGCGCAATAGATATTATTATTACAAATATGTATGCACAAAAAAAAACTACCACTTTGTCTTTGAGAAAAGTAAGAAACGCGAAAATATTATAAACATAAACTTTTACTTTGGCGTTCCTTACTTTTCTCAAAAACAAAGCGATAGAAATGTTGTTTCTTGTGCATAGATGTTTATTATAATAATATCTATTGGGCTCAACCTTTAATTTGAAGATACACCGATTAATACTCGAGTAAATAACAAAAAACTCAATTGTTACTCGGTCGATATCAGATTCTACTCCGGCCTGGTCTCAACAATGAAAAGTTAAAAAAAATGCATAAAAATTAAGCGGTAATTAAAAGAATTAACTATTGAATTCAAATAATAATTTAATTAATGAAATAAGCACGCTTAAAACTAAAGTGGTAAATGACGGAGCGGACTTACAGGAAAGGTTTAGCAAAACTGGTAAATAAGCATGAGTCGTGCATTTTTATATTTTTCACAATAAATATTCTTTGCGTTTATTGAGTTGAACTTAAAAACTGATAACAAGATTTATTCAAATAATAATCTAGGAAATATGGCTGGAAATGGTGGCGCGCAATATGAATAATCATAGCAAACTAAGATTCAATTATATCTCTTTAAGCAGTCGGTATTTTTAGCGGTGACGCGATTTAACAAAATTATACTTTTTAATAATTCTGATCAGTATCAGTTACAAACTAGAATAAAAGAAACTATTTACAGGCTATGTTATTATCGATGGTTGGCACGGTAGGAATCTACTTTACTGGCCGTAGATAATACGAGCAGTGTCTCGGTGACTCCTGGTACAGGCTGTGGATACGGGTCTTTCGTCACTGGATGACAGGAAAGGTTACGTCCAAGCCTCAATTCAGACATAGAGGAGATAAGCTAGTCGCGAAATCTCTATCGACTGGCCGAGGGCCTACCCCGAACAAAAAAGTGGAGGTAACAGATAGGAAACTGTATATAGGAATCCCCCTTATACACAGTTGCTGGAAAGAGATGGAAGCTTAGTCAAGCTAAGCCCAGGTAGGAAAGGTCTGCAATATTTATGGGATTCCCCCATATACATATTAACGTCAGGAAAGCTGGAAGGGTTCTTAATATGTAAAGCATAACTTCTCTACATAGTGAGAAAGGAAAAAGATTCGTTTTAGCCGGCTGTCGTGCCGATCTATATACTCTGGAGCGCGCTATTCCCGTTGTGCGAGTAACGCCTCGTAGTGGTTGAGTGCGGGTACTATGTTTGAGTGCGATGAAGGAGCTCGCCTTCTAGCGATTGAGTGTGGAACCCGGTTTGAGCGCGATGCTTGAAATAGCATCGTCGCATAAGCCAGTAGGTATATCAACTTCTACTTGAAACGTGGAGCATTTAAAGTATACACGGATCACAAACCGTTGATTCACGCATTAAATCAAAGTTTGGATAGTTGCACAGCATGACAAGCGAGAAAGCTGGCTTATATTGCGGAATTCAACATAAAAATCTGCCACGTACTAAAAAGTAAACAAGCATCTCAGTATATGTACTATAATTCTACCGATATAAAAAGTACAATGTCTACTTTAAATGATAATTCTGTAAATGATCATAACGAATCATTAAAAAAATTATCTCGTTTCAGGAAAACAAGACTTATTTATGATCATATACGAATTCATTATTTATCAAATGTACACACTGATTAACTGTATGAAAGCTACGTTGTAATGTAAATTTACGGTTAAGTGATTTTTTCTAAATGTTTTGAAATCCTAAACTGCTATTGGACCATTCCATTGTTTTCTTTGTTTCTATTGGAGTATTTCAAAAGATTCGGAAAAAATCAGTTAACGGTAAGTGTACGTTTTATTTATTAAATGCTTTCAAACTTTAAAACATGAGTATTTCAATCATTTTGTCCATTACCAATTCTTCACCCTTCATACACACAATAATGTTTGCAAGTAAATTTTATATTTTCTGATTGAATATAAAAATTTGTATTATTCTAATAATTAAAAGTATTTAGTTACAAATCAAAAATGTATGCAAGTAAATTACACATTTTATAATTTAACATGAAATATTTTATTATTTTAATAATTGAAAGTATAAGATTAAAACCTTTTAAATTAATATTTTATTAATAGTTTTTAAATATTGATCGCGATATGTTTTATCCTCACTTTTGATTTCTAGAAGGAAATAACCTCCCAGTTGTTTGGGTACCATGCATCACAAACCCCTACTTCATGTTTTTAGAGGCTATTGGCCCTCTGGTCATTAATCTTTGGGTGGTGAGGGGTTTGTTGATGGTCCATGGTGCCACAATAGAATCAGATAATTATCGCTAAAGAGAGTTAGAATTTATTAGCGATAAATAGTTAAAATTATTAATATATCTGCTATTATTCATCTTGAAAATGAGAAATAATGAGGCTCTCTATTCAGTTATATAGTTATACATTAGTCTCAAGCACACTGATATACAGATATCTTATTTTTAGTTAAAGAAAGATTATAATAAGATTATATGTCAATTAAAAAAAGACAATAATTTAACTGTGATTTAAAAAAATATTTTTTTTAACAGTAGGCTACGAAAAGTGCTAATTTTAGCTTCACTGTTACTGAAAATTGTATATGCACTACAGAAGGTAAAATGGCTAACCCATAGCACGAGTTTGCCACCCTTGGCTTCGCTTTGGGTGTCAATTCACATGTGCTATGGCCTGTCCTCCATTTTACCTCCCTAAGTGTATAGTATACTATTAAATATTATTTTTCTAATTCTGTAATTTTCTAATGTTGCTATTTTTGAACAATTTAATTTTTATATTATCTCTATATCTTAGGAAAAAAAACTGATAGATATACTTATATAATACTCTTAACCCATTAATGCCCACCCTATTAAAAAAAACACGTGTTTTTACATGTAAAATTTGCGTGTTTTTTCACGTATATTTTTCACGTGTTTTTACGTGTATTTTTCAGGTGTATTTTTCACATATTTTTTTATAGCTTTTCAAAGAGCTTCTACTGTCTGGCCTCTTATATCTGCGTCTTCCAAATTTGTGTAAGGGATGACAAAACTTAGAAAAACGCCACCTAATGACTTAAAGTCAAACTGACGTGATCGTTCATTATTAGCGATTTTAATTCACTAGGTGGCGTTTTTCTAAGTTTTGTCAACCCTCACACAAATTGGGAAGAAACAGAAAAAAGAGACCAGATGGTAGAAGATTTTCGAAAAGCTATGAAAAAAATATGTGAAAAATACACCTGAAAAATACGCGTGAAAAAAACACATGAAAAATATACGTGAAAAAACACGCAAATTTTACATGTAAAAAACACGTGTTTTTTTAATAGGGCAGGTAGAACCTGCAAGGGTTAGGAGAAAACTAATTATTTGAGAAATGCCCATGTAATGAACAATGTTAAAATATGCTCAAAAATCATTTCTATGTAATTGTTTGAATAAGTATTATTAAACAAATTACAAAAATTTCATATTTCACTAAATGTGACAGCAACAATAAAAAAATTATGTAAGAATCCATAGTTTACTAATTGAAAAATGTTATATTCGCATTGTAAGATACCTACATAAGAATCATAGCAGAAGACAGGTAATCATCAATATTGCTCATGTCTAAGCAGAAATTGCGAGAATTAAGAGAAAACTAACTATTAGAGAACTACCCATGCTATAAATAATGTTAAAATATGCAAAGAAATCATTTTTATATCAGAATGAGGGTGTAAGGGGGACCGAGAGAGAGCCGAGCGAGGAGAGCTGAGAAGGTAACAAGGGGAGGTAAAGGGAGGCATCTTCAAAAAAATAACGTAATCATTCAAAATAACTGTTGGCTGAATCTGAGCATACGACTATACATAGATAGATAAAGTAAAAGATAATCAAATACACAGTGAAATTCACCTTGCGTGTATAGCGTTTTTATTGAATATAATAATAATTCTAACATGATTTTTAATTATTATGAGATAATTTGAACAATAAAGTATACATGTATTTGTAAAATTAACGTAGTATATTAATTCTACTAAAAATTTTATGTTGATTCTGAAAGCACACAAAAATTTGAAAGTTACAAAAAATTTTATGTCAAGTTCACAAAGTTATGTGTAAAATTGTAACAAAAAAATTTATGAAAAAAATGTTAGTGAAATACACAAAATATTTCACAGTTTAAATAGACAATAAAGTATTTATATTCTAATTTTTCATTGTCATCTTGGAAAATTAAGAACGTGTTACATCGTTCAAAGTATATTTTTAGTGCTGTTAATCAAGGGTTAAGCTTTTTTTAAGAAAATAGAACATAATGGATTAAGAGCCCGAAATCGGGAATTTCGGCTCAAGTGTAAATTTGTCGCCTGAGCGAAGCGAGGGTGCCAAATTCCGAATTTCCGTCGTGTCCATGATGCATATACTATTTTCGAACCTAGCGAGGGTGAAAAGGTCACACGAGGAAGAAATCACTTACTCGCTCAAGTATCGAACTGTATTTTTTGACAAAATGTGTAAGTTCAATTTTTGCACGTGTCACTTTGTGATTCGTGTGCGGAATCGAACTTCGCTCACGGATTGTCATAAAAGGCTTTTATTATAAGAGGTCTTTAGTGGCTCACTCGGTTAAGTAATAAATTTGTAATTTGTTGGTTCAAGTTTGAATCCTGGTCTATCTATTTATCACTTGCAATTTCCATACTATATTTTATTTAAAAAGTAGTATTATGACTATTTTTAATGTGTTTTTTCCTATTTTATAACGAAATAAGATTTTACCAAGCCATTCATTTTTACCTTGAAAAATTGGAAAACATTTTTTATCGAATTTAATAATTTTTTTCAGAGAAAGCTTGTTTTTTTCAACGTTAAGATCCTATAGATCTAAATTATAAAAAAAAATATTGAAAATACATTTTTCGAGATATATTTTCAATTTTTCAAGGCTAAAATAAAAAGCTTTAACAAATTTGACTTTGATAATAAAAGAATGGGAAGAAAATACATTAATAATATTCACAGTGCATTTTTTTCGATGAAATTTAGTATAGCAAATACAAGTTGCAAACAGCAAAATATGTACAATTCCTAAACAATTTTCATAATATATATTTTAGATAAAAAGTATCTTCAGTGTCAATTTGTTTTAAATAACTATTTCATTAAAGAAAAAATATAATTTGAATATACCATAAAGTTTCCAAGATACAATGGGTGCTACGCTTATTCCGCAATGAAAAACATCTTGATCAGGATAAGCAAGAGCATGAGCAGCAACAAATCCACCGTAACTCCAACCCCATATTGCTACACGACGCTTATCAACAAAGTGGAGAGAATCACGCAAGTACCTATTTTTTAAAATATGAAAATTATTCACTTAAATAATATTTTTATAGCTAGTAACTTTAAATGTATAAGTATTAGAAAGAAAAGACGTCAAAATATTAATAAAACCTACAGAAACATTGCGAAACAAGGCTCTTTGTTAAAATAAATACACTTTTAAAAATGTTAATTCATAACATGAGAAATAAAAATTTTCCTGGTCATAAAACTCAAGAATCTACAATAAAATAGTTGAAGCTGATTGTCAGAGTTTTTATTATTATATCAATACTATTCAGATTCATGCAGGCCGTCAATGATGGAATTTTTTTTTCTCTTCTAAGTGATAAAAATACTCTAATATGCATATGAAGATAAAATTTATCTCGTAGAACGCTCGAAAAAATGTTTTTTCCTCGCTACAGCGTATTTAGTATTGGATGTGAAAATGAAAATTAAAAAATTAAAAATAAACCTGAATTTTAAAATTGCTGTGGTTCTGTAATTTTTTAGCTTTATTGAGTTTTTTTTTACGGAAATGCGCGGAATCTAATCTAGTTTGGAATGTTGTACCGATTCTTGTAATACGAGTTGATCCCATTAAGTTATTTATAAAAAACTAAAAAAAGCGTTTTTTTCGGTTGCAAATAAAAGTGACACAATATCTGTTAAAGAAAAAAGTATAAAGTATTTAGATACAAGCGTTTCAAAGATCTTACTCTTCTTATATACTTGGATGTGTCGAGTCGTTAATGAGAATGTAAAAAGCGAATCGTCGCGACCTGGCGGTGGCATATGACAACTCCGTACAAACTAAATTCAAATCGTAGGCGCAAAATTCAAAGTGAATAAAAAATTTTCATTTTTAACGAGAAAAGTGTCTATTTTTATAAACTTAAACTCGTCATAACTTCGGTTCTAATTGATGAAACATTTTGATCAGAGTTTTTTTTTTAAATTTCTGTTAATATTATTGATACATGAATAAATGAATCAGTGTATGCAAAAAGGGAACTAAGTCCAATTTTGGGTCAAATTTAGATAGCTCCATATTACGTAATAGAATTGCAATCTTTATTAAATGCTATATAAAAGCATTTTTTAAATATTGAGTTCTGCAAAAAGGGACTTAAGTCCCGGACTTAGGTCCCTTTTTGCCGAATTTAATATTTTTGCATATATTGAAATCCCTTAATTTTAAGAACGTAGTACAAGGTATATGAATCGGTAAATGAAAACAGGGCCTCATATCCATTTATTAGAAAAAATGAGATACGATCAAAGTGCATGAAAAATGATGCTACATCATAATGTAAATAGTAAATAGTGAAAACCTTATTTTTAAAATTTTAGTTTCTGCAAAAAGTTAAAATTAAAAAAAAAATCGTTAAAAAAAAAATAGTGAAGAATTGTTAATAGTTTTAGTTAAAGTTTTTTCAGATGGTTACGTTTCTATAAAACAATCAAAAATTGAAGATTTAAAAAAACTGATAAATTACATGTCAAGTCAATATAAATAAGTTTTCAACGTTTTTCTTGAATATCCTACTTATGATTAATAATATTTATCTGTATTCATTCATTTATTTACTTATTTATTTATTTATTTATTTATTCATACATTTATTTATTTATTTATTTATGTATTCATGTTAGTATTTAAAGAAATTTAGTAATTATTTATTAATGAATTGTTGAAAATTATTTTTCTAAATAAATTACTAGTTTTATATGTATAAAATAATATAACAATATTGTGAAATGTATTATTGATGAATAAAAGTTAAATATATTTTCATAAAAATGTTAATTTTTACAGATTCTGCAAAAAGGGACCTAAGACCATTGGCTTTTTTATCGATTAAAAAAATTCATCGGCCAGTTTTAGCAATAGTAAATGTATTATCTCACTTTTGACAATACCAACAACGTATGTAATGAATTTTAAGTTAATCCACCAAGCGTAAGAGAAGTAATACACTATTTTTCATTTTTCCAAAATTTGTTAGAATAGACTTGGGGCCCTTTTTGCATGCGCCGATTCAAATAAAAGCATAAACGAATTGTAAGAAGATTTAATAGTTGTAAAAATGGTATGATGCGCCATATTATTAATGCTTTAAAATGAAAAACACAAAAAAAAACGTTTAAAAATCTGTTAAAAATAAGGCAAAATCACCAACAATCACTGTCCTTCAGAATTTAGATGATTTTTGGTACTTTCTTGCTGCTTAACTTTGAACAAACATATCTCTGGTTCTCATTATTATTTCTCAATTCCATAAATGGCAAATTAAAAATTTTTTTCTTCACTTTTAGTAAAGTCCCTATAATTTTATTAAATACATTTCCAGACTGAATTATTCACACTTCAATTATGAGCCTTTTTTTTACATTTTTCTTAAAAGAGTAGAAACGCCTATAATTTCAGTTTTTTGAAGCGTTAGACCGTACCGCTCTGGCTTTACACATATTTTGGTACCTAAAATCATATCTCAAAGTTTCATCAAGATCTGTGACCTGAAGCTCCTAGCCTCTCTTGGTGAGAAGAGAAAAAAAATTCGATAAGTGATGATTTGGCCTGCATGAATCTAGATGGAATCAGCCATACATATGTTAGAGGGGACATTTAAAAAAATTAAGTTTTAACCTTTATGATAAAACGCCAGTATATCGACGGTTGTGGGAAAGAATGCATCATTTCATTTTTGGTTGTAGAGAGGTGTCATTTTAATTTTGGTTGAAGAAAGGTCTCATTTTATTGTGGGTTAAAAAGAGGCTTGCATTTCTTAATTTATTTAATTTATTATAATATTTCAATAAATTAATTTCTTTTGGGGTCTACTACATAATTAAATTGAAAAAAAATTTTTCCAATACTATTTCCTCCATTTTATTTGGTCAAACTTTTCGAGACTTGTTGGGAAAAATAATATACGCTACACGTACAAAAAGCAAACGATAGCTGCACACGCGTTGCCACTCTCTGCTCGAGCGGCAATCTTTGTGCGTGCGGTTATCACCTACTTTTTGCACTGGTAATGTAAACGACTATTTTGACATAGCACTTTTCTTTAAATTTAAATGAAACCAAAGTCCTTTTTTAACCCAAAGTGAAATGACACCTTTCTTTAACCAAAATTGAAATGACACGTCTCTACAACCAAAAATGAAATGACACCTTTTTCCCGCGACCGTCGATATACACTACCAGTCAATTGCTTTTGCTTAACCTAGAATAAAATTTATCAAAATAAAAAGCTTTATATTGTCAGAACTAATTATCGTATCTTTTAAATTCAAACGGTATTTGAAAGATTGGTCAAAAATCTTTAAAATAAAGTAAGTCTCATATAAAAAAATCATTTCCTAATTTTTTATGGCAAAACGAAGAAAAAATTTTACTGGTTTTTATTGTCTACTTAAAAATTTTGTCCATTTGACCATATTGAAGGAAATTACGATATTGAAGAAAAATAAATGGGTTTTAAATCCCTAATCGTCTTTTTTTAGATAACGTAAGTAAAATCATTCCATGCTTTTTTTCACCAAAGTTATGATGGTTTTTCAGCGAAAAAAGGCCTTTTTCAATTATGATTATCGCATACAAGCAAAGAAAGATAGAAAATTTTATGTGAAAGAAAAAAGGTCTTATTTTTAGCCTAGAATATATATATATATATATATATATATATATATATATATATATATATATATATATATATATATATATTGGATCAACAAGTTTAGAAGGACAATTTTTTTAAGAGCAGGCCGGATTCGCTGTCTTTGTCTAATTCAGTTTTTGTTATTCACTCAAGTATTAATCGATGTATCTGCAAAGTCAAGGTTGAGTGTAATAGATATTATTATTACGAATATTTATGCATAAGAAAAAAAATCTATTGCTTTGTTTTTGAGAAAAGTAAGGAACGCAAAAATATTATAAACAGGACCTTGTACTTCAGCGTTCACGCAAAAATATTATAAACATGACCTGTTACTTCAGCGTTTCTCACTTTTCTCAAAAACAAAATAGTAGATTTTTTTTGTGCACAAATATTTATAATAATAATAATAATATCTATTGCACTCAATCTTGCATTTACAGATACGTTGATTAATACTCGAGTGAATAACAAAAATTTAATTAGACAAGGACAGTGAATCTGGCCTGCTCTAAGGGAAATTGCAGTTATTTACAGTTATCTATGGCTGTTCACAATATAACATTGCTCTGCTTGTGAACAAAGTAGATTATTCTCCCACGAGTCATTTTATTCGAGCATAGAGAGAGTTACTAAAAAGACGAGTGAGGAACCTATTTCTTCATGACTGTTGTACAGAATTTTTCCCAACTGAATGAGCAGAATTTAATTTCCTAACGGCTATCCTGGTAGCAAACCCATTGCAATTCCACTGCATTTTTGCTGCAATTTCGCGTGCACGCACGAAAATTACAGCCATCTATACGTGGTGTGCTTCCAACTTTTATTATGTTTTCGCTGGCAGATGATAACAACAGACGCGTGCAGCAGACTTGCGCCAAAATTGCAGTGGAAGAGTGCTATTTTTTACAATGAAAATATCGCACTTGCACGCGGAGCGAAACTCCAGAATAATTGATACATGTACATTAAGCAGATGTAAGCAGCATCATTGCATCAGAATTGCAAATGGAAATTGCAAATAGGGGATAACAATATTGCACGCGTACATATAGCAGAAATGCATCAGGATTGCGGTAGGAGTATGTAGCAGACACGCGCAGTAAAATTACGTGAAAATTGCGACAGATACGTGTAGCGGATGAGTGAAGCATAATTGCATTAGAATTGCGAATGACAATTGCAAATAGGGGATAACAATATTGCACGCGTACATATGGCAGAAATGCATCAGGATTGCGGTAGGAGTATGTAGCAGACACGCGCAGTAAAATTACGTGAAAATTGCGACAGATACGTGTAGCAGATGAGTGCAGCATAATTGCATTAGAATTACGAATGACAATTGCAAATAGGGGATCGCAATAATGCACGCGTACATACAGCAGAAATGCATCAGAATTGCGTTAAGGGCATGCAGCAGACGCGTGCAGCATAATTGCATAAGAATTGCGAATGGCAATTGCAAATAGAAGATAGCAACAAAGCACGCGTACATATGGCAGAAACGCATCAGAATTGGTGGGAGCATGCAGTACATGCGTGCAGTAAAATTATGTGAAAATTGCGAAAGACACGTGTGACAGATAAGTGCAGCATAATTGCATCAGGATTATTAATTGTTATTGCAAATAAGGGATAGCAATATAATAATAACAATAGCGTTCATATCGTTAAAGCAGAATTCTTTACAAATTGTAATACACACACAAACATCTATTATTGTAGTGGCATAGTGGATATAGTTGCATTAGAGCGTAAGCAAAGAACGCACACCATACATACATATATGCTGATAAGGTCACATGATTTTAAAACAAAGAACAGAAAACCATTTGTTGTCAATAGATTATAGAAGTGCTGAAAGGTTTTAAACTAATAGTTTTAATCAGCGACTGCATTAATAAAAAGTTCTATAAAGTATTTGAAAACCATTTTGTTGTACTTGGTGAGTCAATTATCAAAATTTCAATTATTTTGAATTATTGAAATTCTGAATTTTATTTAATAATATCAGTATCGTAAATAGGTTATAGTTTGTATTATACGATTTTAAAGTTTAAATAATCATTTGGTTATAACATTCATAATTAATACTTACCTATTTCTTACAAGTCATAAAACATAAAATACATATTGAAAAATTACTTTGAGTAATTTTGGTAAAGTTCTAGCTGATTTGGTAATTGTTTTTTTACTTTTTCTATTTATTAAATAAATGTTCATAAATGTTTATAATTTTATTCTTTGTTACAGTTTAATTTTAAGAGCATCATCTATTTCAGATGTAAGTTTAATAAAATATTTGAGATTGATGAATTTCTGAATCAATATATTAAGCTCAATTTTTACAAGAATACTCACCCACTACACGTGTCTGTCGTAATTTTTACGTAATTTTACTGCACACGTATGCTGCATGCTACTACCGCAGTTCTGATGCGTTTCTGCTGTATATATGCGTGCATTATTGCTACCCCCTATTTGCAATTGCCATTTGCAATTCTTATGCAATCATACTGCACTCATCTGCTATACATGTCTGGCGCAATTTTTACGTAATTTTACTGCAAGCGTCTGCTGCATGCTACTAGAGCGATTCTGATGCATTTTTGCCGAATGTACGCGTGCATTATTGCTATCCTCTATTTGCAATTGCCATTCGCAATTCTGATGTAATTATGTTGTACTCATCCGCTACTTGGGCCTATCGCAATTTTTACGTAATTTTACTGCAAACGTCTACTACATGCTACTACCGCAATTCTGATGTATTTCTGCCGTATGTACGCGTGTATTATTGCTATCCTCTATTTGCAATCACCATTCGCAATTCTGATGCAATTATGCTGCACTCATCTGTTCAACGTGTATAAATCAATTATCTTGCAATTCTGCTGCGCATGGGAGTGCAATATACCGTTTTAAAGAATAGCACTTCTTTGCTGCAATTTTGACGCAAGTATGCTCCACGCATCTGTTGTAATCATCTGCCAGCAAAAACATAGTAAAAGTCGGAAACAGACCATGCGTGTGTAGCGCACTTAAAGTGCGGCAGATTTTGCTACCAGGGTATTTTGCGTAAATCGATAGCTATTTTGTTCACGTAGTAAAATCAATATTATGTTCACTGGTTAAGAAAAGCGTCATTTTGGTCAGGTAAAAAAAGTATAGAAAATCGACTACCGCTCACCACGCTAGTACATTTTTAACAGAAGAGGTGTAACGTCAATTTTGTGGTTATCAAGATTGGAAATACAAAAAATATATATATTATCAAAAATACTCTTATACTGTATACATTTAGTTATTTTAATATTTTAGATTTTCTAATAAAATGGAAATACTTTATCGTCAAGTTAATTAATATTCAATGAGCAGCAAGAACAGAACTTTCGATAATTTTTACCAATCTTGCCTTCTTCTTCGCTTAGTTGCCTTATTCTCCGATTGTAAAACCCAACGATGCCTATGGGGTTCTTCTATCCAAAGTTACACAAAACAAAACAGTTATATTCTTAAATGTATACATAAGATTTAGATATATTTAGACAAATACGAGAATCCACATGCAATAATACAATATCTAGACCCACACAAAATTGACATTGTAAGGTATGTGAAATGAATAACACTATACTTTATTTTGAGTTGTTCATATCTGACATCTTTTTTAAAATTATACTCGTATATTAACCTATATGATACAGACTATTACTTGTTACTTAAAAAATTATTATTTCTATTAGAAATATTATTTCTTTGATTTTTAGATTAAGCTTGCAAAAAAACAAACAATAATATAAATTTGTGTGGCTTTAATTGAATTCACGTTAAGAAAAATTAATACTTTAATCGACGCAGGAAATAATTATTTTTTCGCCATTCTAACTCTAAAATCAAAACTTCGTTGCTCTTTTTTGGCTCTCATGACGAAAAATACATGACGCAACTAGTACGGAAAGGCTTTTTTACGAAATCCGTTACGACCCTTACCTTTGGGTCAGGCCGTAAACTTCTCGTCTCGTAAATAAAGCCTTTCCATACCCGTTACGTTATGTACTATTTCCACACAGCATGTGGGAAGTTCGATTTCCTATACGATTTTCCGTACGGGAAGTGCCTTATTCCCCCCCGAAAAAAAGCCAGCAGGAAAGAAAATTTCCGCTCGCTGTGTAAAATATGATATTACAATGAAAAAAATTAATTTGTCAAATGTTTAATATTATAAAAACAAGAATCTAAAATTTTCGCGTAAGCATTGTAAGTAAGAAAATTATTTAAGCAAAGACAAAAATATAGACGAGTAGGGTTAAAATTTTGAAAAAGATGAATACCATTTATTAGATCTTTAATATTATAAAAACAATAATTTAAAATTTACGCGTATGCATTGTATGTGAGAACATTATTTAAACAAAGAAACAAAAATAGGAAAGTAGGATTAAAATTTCAACAAAGAAGGATACCATTTATTAGATTTTAATATTATAAAAACAAAAATAAAAAATTTTCGCGTATGCACTGTAAGTGAGAAAATTATTTGAACAAAGAAAAAAAATAGGAGATAGGGGTTGAAATTTCAGATTACGGACGCTTGGCCGAATTCCACTTGGCCGAATCCTATTTAGCCGAAGTTATTTGGCCGAAAGCCAATTGGCCGAATAGGACATTTGGCCGAAAGCCATTTGGCCGAAAGTTATTTGACGGAAAGGGTCATTTGATAAAAGGAATATTTGCTTGAATACATAAAAATCACTGTTGAATGCACAATATACTTCAGCATTTAGCCGTATGGTATTATTTAATATTCCACAAAATTCAAGAACAATGAAATGAAGTTATTATTTATCCAAATAAATGCATTGAAATTGTTATACAAGGATCTTGCTGGTTATCTGGCGCACATCACGGTAGGTTATTGACAGTATATATTACAAATAACACGTTAATCACAAGAAATGTATGCGGAAATTGTTATATATAGAACTTGCTGGTTATCCGGCGCACATCGTGGTTGGTTAATGACAGTATATTTTACAAATAACACGTTAATCACAAAAATTGTATGTGGAAATTGTTATACATAGAACTTGCTGGTTATTCGGCGCACATTGCGGTTAGTTAATGACGGTATATGGCTGTATTCACTGTAGCATGGAAGTTCGGCAATTCAAAATTCCACCTGTGATAAATTAATATACGATATAACCTATCTATTTACACGTGTCTTCTTGACTCGGTATAATATTATATACATACTATGATACGACATAACCAAGCTATTTACACGTGCATTCATGATTCCGTATACGATTATATATAACCTGGTATACGCGTATCAATAGCTAGGTATAAGCTTACAGTAGTATCTTCGGTATGCATATACGTATAAATAACCGAGCTATTAACACGCGCACACACACCTCGGCATAGTAATCTCAGTACGCATACACGCGCAAATAACCAAGCTATTTACATGCGCATACTCACCGTGGTATAAACAGCTCGGTATATTAGCATATTAACCACGCTAAATACACACCGCTGTATAAACAGCTTGGTATACTAGCATATCAAACACGCTAAATACACGCCGCGGTATAAACAGCTCAGTATACTAGTATATTAACCACGCTAAATATACACTGCGGTATAAACAGCTCGTTATACTAGTATATTAACCACGCTAAATATGCACCACGTTATAAACAGCTCGGTATACTAGCATATTAACCATGCTAAATATATACCACGGTATAAATAGCTCGGTATACTAGCTTATTAACCATGCTAAATATACACCACGGTCGAAACAGCTCGGTACACTAGTATGCCACGCTATTTACCCGCGTATACATGCCTCGCTATACGAGCATACGTGTATAAAAATAGCTCGGTATACTAGCATATTAACCGTGCTAAATATACACCACGGTATAAACAGCTCCGTACAATAGTATGCCGCGCTATTTACCCGCGTATACATGCCTCGCTATACGAGCATAGACAACGAGGCATACGTATATAAATATAGCTCGGTATACTAGCATATTAACCGCGCTAAATATACACTAGGGTATAAACAGCTCGGTACAATAGTATGCCGCGCTATTTACCCGCGTATACATGCCTCGCTATACGAGCATAGACAACGAGGTATACATGTATAAAAATAGCTCGGTACAATAGTATGCCGCGCTTTTTAGCTGCGTTTACATGCCTCGCTATACAAGCATAGACAACGAGGTATACGTGTATAAAAATAGCTCAGGATACACGTATATACACCTAGGTTCGCACACATGAACGCACGTATATTACGTGTGTCACGTTGATAATTTTATACTCGTCTTAAAGTTCGTCTGCATGTGTTCCTAAATGCATCATGTATGTTCTCATATGAATGCGAGCAATCAAACTCTAATATTTATTTAAATTAAGAAAATGAGCTGAGAAACGTTTTCTTTTCTTTTCCTCTGTGATAATTTATTTAGTTCCTCTGTGATAGTTTATAGTAAGAAATTAATGAGTTTTCATTTGATTCTTAGAGGTTATGATATTGATATACACATGTTGAATTATTTTGTATATATACTGTATAAAGCATTATATTTCTGATTTTTTTTTCAAATAATTGACAAAATGGTGATATTAGACGATACTACTGATACTGTTAACAGTTCCATTACTAGCGTGCCATCTCCATCATCTTGATTTTTAGGCACGACCGCTATACGGAAGTGCCTTATATTTTCGACATCGCGAAAAATGTAACCCTTTAAAATATGTTTTTTTATGATAAAAAACTTATTTTTATAGCAAAATAAGACTATTACGAGGCTTCCTTAAAATGTATGTATGGATGTATGTGTGTGAGAAATCAAGTTTATGAATTTTCTCGACGAGTTTTTATCCGATCTGAATTATTCAAACGGGAAATTGTTTCAAATAATAACACAAGTAAACGTTCCTATTTTGAAAAAAATTGTTGGAAGCGTTTTTAAATAGGCGCCTTTTAAATGGTCAAAAAAATGGATTTTTGGTAATAACTTGAAAAATACGATTTTTTTTCAAAAAGTATATTTCATAAAAGTTATAGAATATAAAAAAATAAATCTTTTTTATAGTATACATTTTTCTTTAAAGTTAATATTTTTCAAATTGTTCATGAAAAATGTTGAAATTAAAGGCTTTTTAATGATAATTTGATAAATATTATTTAAAAAAATATATATATAATATTAAAAAGATGCATCTTATTTTTTTCTATAAATTTTATTTAATATACTTTTTTTCAAAATTCGTTTTTTTCAAGTTATCACCAAATAATCATTTTTTTAACCTCTAAAGGGATAACTGTTTTAAAACCGCTCGAACGATTTTTTTTTAAACTGCCAATATTTATTTGTATTATTGTTTTAAATCATCCTCCGCCGGAATGATTTAGATCAAATAAAAACTTAATACAAAACTTTACTTTTAAGCTACTGAACTATTTTTTTTCTTATAACTTTTGATAGATTATCCTATCCAAAACTTTAAAAATATACATTAATGAAAATATGTCTTTTTCACATAACATAAATTTTTTCGAAATCAATCAACTTAATTCACAAGAAAAATTAAAATAATTATAAATTTGTTTTTTCAAATAAATACAATGAATTCAAACCTCCTGTTGAAAGATGCGGTAAAAAATACAATGAAAAAAAGAAATAAGATTAACTTTTAAGGCTTTTGCGTTTGTAAATGATTTGTTTTAATATTTTTTAAATATCAAATAGCGAGTGCGAAGTGCGAGCGTTTTCGGTCGTGCCTTATATGCAAGAAGCGGAGCTTTTTGCATGCCTTGCATCGCTTCGCGATGCAAGGCCCGAGGGCATTTCAGAGCTGAGCGAAGCGAAGCTCTGAAAGGACCAAGATGCGAGCCACAGCGGCCCTTTGGGCCGCTGTGGCGAGCTAGTTAATTTTACAAAGGCTAAAAAATTCTACCACACAAAGTAAATCCAAGCCCAATAAAGATCAGGAAAAAATATCAACCACCTCAAATACTGCAATGAGAGTGTCAAATTATAGTGAATCTATCAGCACGACAAGTAATAGTTCATTTGAAGCTAAAAAAATGCTATTGAGAAATTTTTTAATGCAGGAGAAAATGTTTTTTGAAAGATGTCAAAAAATAAAAGAAGATAATTATAAAAAATATCGTCAAGGTAATAAAAGATTTAATAAGCCTTTATTAAGTTCAGATGATAATAAAGTCGACACTGATCCTGAACTAAGAGGAGGTGCACTTTATATCAAAGAACCACAAATTATTAACCCACAAAATGAATCTAAGTATAATAAAAGTCGAGGTAGAATGGAGCAGATAGATTGGTCAGATGTAAAGAGTACCCTTCCTCCTGATAATAGTCAGAAAATAAGTAAGAATAACACTATTTGACAACTAGATAAAAAGAAGAATCTTTCAGATAAAAAAATATACCTGAAGCTGACACTGAATTTACAAATGTTGTAAATAATACTATTACACATGAAACAATATATGAAGTAAAGGATAAAATATAACAAAAATCCAAAATGTTGTTGAATCTCCTACATTAAAATTAAAAAGAATGAAAAAAAATAATTAAAAAAAAGTTGTAACTGTGACCCGGGAAAATCAGCAAAATTTGAAACAATCAAAATTAAAATCTTGTAAAATAGACATTATTGATCCACCAACCGATAAATCGGAACCTGTAACAAATGAGTTCACCAAAAAAGAAGAAAAATCAGAAGTTAAGATGAATTCTCAAATTTCAGATTTATTCCAAGATAAAAAATGTGATGAGCCTCAAAATTCAAATAATCCTATCAAGAAAGATTATTGAAAACTATTACCAAAAAGAATGCAGTTAAAATTTTAGCATCTAGTCCAATTCAAGAAAAAAAAATAACAAACATGAAATCAATAGTAAATCTTATTTAGATGATTGGAGTACATTGCCTATAAAAAGAGGAAGAAAAAAGTTATTGGAGGAATATGATGATAATATAGTTAGCTTTGAAAAGCCTCAACCAAAATTGAAATCTGATTCATCATTGAGTTTTATTCACTCCAATGAAAGCATCAAAGAAATATTTAGTAAAAATAGCAGAAAATCAAGTCCAAATTATTCTTTGTTGTTTAATAAAAAAATTTTGACGAAAATAAATTAAATACGTCTTTAGATTCAGATGATGCATCAGCAGGAACAGGTAGTGAAAGCTTATTAGTTTCTAAATTATCCACTAGTTTTATTAATATTTTTAACAAAAAATTTAAAATTACATTTTCTCAGTATATACCAAAAGAATCAAAACCAAACAGTCATATTAAAAAAATAAATATTAAAAAAGAAGAAAACAAATCAAAAGAAACTATAACAAAAATAATGGCGAACTTTTGATCAAAGAATGTCATTCTCAATATTATAATAAAGCTGATGTCAAAACTGCTGTAGAAGGCATTAATATTGAAGAAAGGAAATCAGAAATAGATGAGAAACAAGAATCGTTATTGAAACCTGTATCCACTCGATATTTCACCAAATTGTCTGAAATAAATAATGAAATAGTAAATGTAAACAAAGAAGAAATAGTAAATTTTATACCCGAAAAAAAATAAGCACATGTTTCAAGTTCAGACAGTGATTTGCTAAAAGCAAAATCTCTTTCAAATAGTGAAAATGATTAAATTGTGCAAAAAATAGTTTCTGATAGTAAAGAACATAATTTAAATGATAAAGGTCATACAGAATACATTACTTTTTATGAGTATGACAATACTGCACAATCTACAATATACAAAATTCATATGTTTCAATATCATTTCATTTGTCAAATGTAAAAAATAAAACGTTTTTAATATAATATGAACATAGGATGAATTTATTTTTATTAGTTTCCTTGTTGTAAATGGATTATGAAGATACTCATAAATATTTTATTATTTCAATTCTATATTTTATTTCCTTTACAAGTCATGAATAGAAGAAATTTGAAAGGTTACAATGATTGAAAAGATTCTCTCTATTTTTTAAAAATATTTGTAAATTATAATCATTCACTGTTTTCAATCATAAAACTTTAATGCTTTCAATAAAATAATGGTTTTAAAATTATCAATTTTTTTTGCCATTTAAAACAATAAATGTAATTGGAAATTGTTTTTTAAACTTTATAGTTCCGGCGAATTCATTTTCACAATTTTTTAATGCATACTCCTCGTGGTAAACATTAAATTTAAAAGAGATCTTTCAAAGTTATTATTTTTTTTAATTAGCATATCAAGGACATAAGCGTTTCTCAACTCATTGGGTTTAAATAAAAAAAGATTTCAATATTTGAGAATAGATCATGATGTCTCAAAACACTTCTGGGCTTAATAATATAGTTTTAGACTATTCTAATTTAAAGGATACAATGCTTGAAAAAAATATTCCCAGTGTTTCTTTAAAATGTTTGTAATCAATTATTTGCGTACAAATTTATTTTCTATTATGATAATTTTAGAGCATGTAATACGTCAAAATTCAACTCTGAGTTTATTGATGGATTTTTTTCTCGAAGACTATCAAGTTTAGAGGAAAACCTCTGAAGGCAATTTAGTTGCAAATAATTTGTGAAAGGAGTGAGAATTTTTCAAATTATGAAATCTTCCATTATCTCAATTTTCAAAATTTTTCTAAAACACCGATGAAATTGATAACATGTAGTTTAATCTTCTGAAACATAATACTTCTATACTTTTAATATAATAATAATTTGAAAATTATCTAAAACTTTTGCTGGTTATTCAAAACAACAATTGATAATTTTATAATCATTTGAACAAAAATTTTTTCATAAATGATCTTCTTTGTAAACATGAAATTTAGATGGGATTTCTTGAAAGCATTTTTTATGTAAATTAGCATAATGCAGATAAACACGTTTTCCAATTCATTTATTCAGTTTGAATAAAAAATAATTTGACATTTAATAATAGCTGATTATGCCTAAAGTCACTTTTGGGCTAAATAATATAATTTCTTAATTTTTTAATTGTAAGTATATATTGTTTAAAAAGATTCTTACTGTTTTTATAAAGTATTTTTAATTACTCAATTTATTTCAGTACTTTTAAGAGCTGAAAAAAAATATGATGTATGTAGTAAAAAAAATAAAATAAAATATTTAGAATAAATGTTGTAAAGATTACTATATTATTCAATACCTAAACTCGCCTAAATTATACTTTTTTTTAAAGTAATAATACCGATATAAAATACACATTAGACAGGTCGTTATTTCCCGAAACTTACTGAGCATCGCTCCCAACCCTTAAATCGATGTGTTTATACTAAAAATTGAAAAAGCAGCTGGAATACCTTGTTGGAATAGAGATTTAACCTTGCCGAATCGCAAAAAACCGTATTTTTTATTGTTTTTTCTTATTTTTCTTTTTTCTACATACAGCTATAACTGAAAAATTTTTTTTGAGACCCTCTTTTACACTTTTTCTATTGCCGTAAGTTAAAATAATATCTTATGAGATGATTTTAGAGCCAAGAAAATTTTTTTTTCCGAATTGTTGCTCTTGCTATAAAAGTTTCTAGGTGCTTCTGATACTGAGATATGGCCATTTGAATTTGATAGGAAATTCGTAGAATAAAATCTGTAAACATCGTGAGCATGCAATTGACTATCAACTCCCTCTGATCACAAATTCAGTTTCAAAGCACATAGAAACAATCTAAGTAAAGCAAAATAAAGGTCTTAATTTCAACAAAAAAGTGGCGCACAGGTGTCTTTCGCACAGTCAGAGTTATGAAATTAGTAAATACCCATATAGAAATAATTTTCGTAAATATCTGTAAATATCTGTAAATATCTCTATATAACTGTAAATAATTAATAAAAAGTATTGAGACTGAAACATTAATAAAAGTTATTTACACTTATTTATTATTATTTATAGTTATTTAGTTATTTACGATTACTAACTGATTTTAAAAGTCATTTACTATTATTTACAAATACTTACAGTTACTTACTCTTAATTAATATTATTTACTATTATTTACGATTTTCAAAATTTTTAGGTAAGTAAATAGTTTATTGTTATTTATAATTATTTACGATGATTTACAATTATTTATAGTTATTTACTTTCGTTGTCTTAAATAATTTTTCGAAACGCATGTACACTTACCGTTAGATGATTTTTTCCGAAGGTGTACCTAAAATGACAACGTCGCATATTTAGTCTATGGCGTAAGCGAACTATGAATTATACATCGAGTTTCAAATCATCAATCTTTTTAAAATAATTAACTTCATTAATTTTAATACAATTTAAATTTATAATTGTAATACATGAACTATGTTTTAATACAACTTTTCATTTATTAAATATATAAATATGCATATATCTGAAAGAAACTTGATCTACAAATTTCATGCTTTAATAAACTTCTAATTTTTCTATTATGAATTATTATACTAATTTTAATAAAGTTAGTATGACATTATGAGTGCCTCCTAAATATAATAGTTGACAGAACCATTGCTTTCAACATTTACATAATTTTATTGAATTATTTTTAATAAAATTTTACATAAATTAATGATTCATAAAATTATTGTTATAATTAATCAATTATGAATCAGAGTTATGTATAAGGGCTCCATTAATAGCTATTTTAACAGCAGCATCAAACCCCAGATCAACTTCAGTATCTGCGACTTATCGTTGTGTTGATAAATTGTGAAACTAGGAAACTGTAACTTCTTCGCTTGCAAACAGTTGAAGCAAGACATGCATCTCATTTCTTTCTATGAATACTTGTTTACGTAATCAAAGCATTTTATGATTCCATAATTTCATTAACCCATCATCTCCAATCAAATTTGAAATTAATTTCTTACTTATTGAATTTTTATTTTTATTTATTCATTGTGAATCCATAAAAGCTATTGGTATGAAATTCCATACTTACAATTATAAATTAGTCGAGGAGTTGATAAACTGTGAAACAAGGAAACTACAGCTTCTTCGCTTGCAAACAGTTGAAGCAAGACATGCACCTCATTTCTTTCTACAGGAATGCTTATTAATTAACTACTGAGTAAATGAATAGACTCGTGCCAGTATGCTTTTGTTTAAATATCCTATCTTGCATCCGGAAGGATATAAATTTTTACGGGATACAAATTTGACTGAATAAGGAAGAATTTTAAACTTTAAATTTCTTGACGAGTGTTTGTTATTCCAATATTCCAATATTTACAACTCCTCGATATAACCAATACAGCATCCATCGTTCTGTTAATGGCAAATAAAGAAATTCTACTTTATTTTACTCTGTTGGTAGCTTGCACCTGCTATCTAATCTTAGTGGCTTCAACATTATTTATGATTCCAAAACATAATTTATTTTTAAATATTAATTTTTTAATTATTACAATTATTATACTTTTAGACATGATTTAATTAAATAAAAGACATGATCCACAAGTCTTATGCTTTATAACACTTGACAATGTTTGATTAAATTTGTCATATTTTTGAATAATAATTATATTAGATTACATACAATTAACATGATATAATGTGTGTTTTCTATGAATACTTGTTTACGTAATCAAAGCTTTTTATGATTCCATAATTTTATTAACCCATCGTCTCCAATCAAATTTGAAATTAATTTCTTACTTTTTGAACTTTTACTTTTATTTATTTATTGTGAATCCATAAAAGCAATTGGTACGAAATTACATACTTACAATTATAAATTAGTCGAGGAATTGATGAACTGTGAAACAAGGAAACTGCAGCTTCTTCGCTTGCAAACAGTTGAAGCAAGACATGCACCTCATTTCTTTCTACAGGAATGCTTATTAATTAACTACTGAGTAAATGAATGGACTCGTTCCAGGATGCTTTTGTTTAAATATCCTATCTTGCATCCGGAAGGATATAAATTTTTACTGGATACAAATTTGACTGAACAAGGAAGAAATTTAAACTTTAAATTTCTTTACGAGTGTTTGTTATTTAAAAATTTAACATTTCTTTAATACAACCAATACTGCAAACTTAAAATGTATTGAAAAATATTTTTTCAACATTATATATTTTGGGCACTTCATTTATATTTGATATAACTATAAATACTTTGAAAACTTTATAATAACAAAATTTTTAAATTATTCTTTGAAATATATAATTATATAAAAATGTTAACTTGGAACTACGTTTTAATGATTATAAATGACTTTGAAATTAAAAAATAAAGCAAAATTTCTTATATCATATCTTCATTCAAAACTTTAAATAATAATACATAAAACTTTTATAATTTTAAATCTTATGAACTACTTTTATGAAATCACAACAGGTGTATTTTGTGCGCTGCTTGCGCATGTGCAGTGTGCAAACAAAGCTTGAAAAAAATTCAAAATCAAAATTCAATAGATTTCTTAATCATTTCTAAAATAAAGTCATCAAAAATCAATAATCAATAAATCCACCTTCATTATCTATCACTTTCTGCAATCTTCGTGGGACAGAATCGCATAAATTATGAAAATATTTTGGATTATCAAATAAGGCAGTCCATGCTTCTTGAACGAGTTCCACGAGCTGCTCACGATTTCGTGCCATTCCAGGTCTCCATCATTTCACCATATATGACCAGACATTCTCGATGATGTTGATATCTGGTGAACGTGGTGGCCAGTCAAATCTCTGAAGCTGTGGATGCGCTGCGTACCAATTACGCACGATATGTGCGGTATGTATAGAACTATTATCCTCCACTATATCAATTGGCACCTCATCGTCTGCGTATCGTTTTCGTAGACTTGGCAGAAGCTCATTCCCAAGAATGTTCACTTATGCTTGAGCATTGAGTCTTCTGTCAATATGAAAAGTACGACCGGGACCATCACCGTTCACCCACGCTCCGAAAAATGATCTAAGACAACGAAAGTAAATAACTATAAATAACTTTATAGCACTGCGTGAGCTAAATTCGCGTTTTCTACACCATTTAGCGGGAGCTAAATACAACTTTTTTGAACTGTGTAAAAAAGTACTACCGTCAGAAATTTTGCACTTTATTATACTGTTCAAAAAAGTAATATCGAAATCACGTATTACAATCACTCTTTGTATATATATTAATACGTAGAAATGTCTTTTCACACATGATAATACGTAGAAAATCAATCAAAAAATATAAATACTTTAATAAAGAATTGAAAACATCAAGAAAATCAAAACTATAGTTTATAAATAACTGTTGTGCCGTGAGTTGTCGAAACAAAACATCTGTGAGCGGCGCGCATGCGTGTACAGTGTGTACGGCCTAAGAATGAGAAAGAAAGAGATAGCTGTACGAACAATAAACTAGATGCTTTGCTTTGTCTGACCTGTGTATACATAAATCTAAATAATCGGCAAGTTCTCTTTTTATCATATTGTATTTAATTAATAAAATATCACTGACATCAATACTTATTTGATATAATTTCTCAATCTAAGAATATTTTTGATATCGTTTTTGCTTTTTTTTGTTTGCGATGGGTCTATCATTGATAATAAATAGTTTTACTTTTTTTCGATTTATCATTCGTGGTGTGCATAGTTTTGCTGATATATAGAATTCGTTTTTATTTACGAATTATCATTCGTGGTGTGCATAGTTTTGCTGATATATAGAATTCGTTTTTATTTACGAATTATCATTCGTGGTGTGCATAGTTTTGCTGATATATAGAATTCGTTTTTATTTACGAATTATCATTCGTGGTGTGTATAGTTTTTGATAATATTGATTTTCTGGGGTATTAATTACGTGTGGCGAATTTATCTCACACGTGCTATAAAATAATATACGATACGTGTGCTCGAAGTGGTCCTCTTACACGACGTGCATAGCACCCTCGCTGCGCTCGGGTGCTAACTGCACGCCGTGTAAAAAAGGACCACTTAGAGCACGTGTATCGTAATGTACTATTAAATCATCATAAATAATCATAAATAACAATAAACTATTTACTTACCTAAAAATTTTCAAAATTGTAAATAATAGTAAATAATAGTAATTAAGAGTAAGTAACTGTAAGTGTTTGAAATAACTTTTAAAATCAGTTAGTAATCGTAAATAACTAAATAACTATAAATAATTTCAAATAATAATAAATAAGTGTAAATAACTTTTATCAATGTTTCAGTCTCAATACTTTTTATTAATTATTTACAGCTATATAGAGATATTCACAGATATTTACAGATATTCACGAAAATTATTTCTATATGGGTATTTACTAATTCCATAACTCTGACTGTGCGAAAGACACTTGTGCACCACTTTTTTGTTAAAATTAAGACCTTTATTTTGCTTTACTTAGACCGTATCTATGTGCTTTGAAACTGAATTTGTGATCAGAGAAAGTTGATAGTCAATTGCATGCTCACGATGTTTACAGATTTTATCCTACGAATTTCCTATCAAATTCAAATGGTCATATCTCAGTATCAGAAGCACCTAGAAACATTTATAAAAGAGGAAATTGAAGATCTTTAAGCCTACTTTGAAGTTATGTTGGTTGTTTGAATAAAAAAAAAATTATAAAGTATTTTTAACCTCAAAATACACGAGAATAATCCCGTTCGAGTAAAATTTTTTAATATTTCAAGAGCAACAATTCGGAAAACAAATTTTTCTCGGCTCAAAAATCACCCTATAAGATATTATTTTAACTTACGGCAATAGGAAAAGTGTAAAAGAGGGTCTCAAAAATTTTTTTTCAGCCATAGCTGTATGTAGAAAAAAGAAAAATAAGAATAAACAATAAAAAATACGGTTTTTAGCGATTCAGCAAGGTTCCAACAAGGTATTCCAACTGCTTTTTCAATTTTTAGTATAAATACATCGATCCAAGGGTTGTGAGCAATGCTTAGTAAGTTTCGGGAAATAACGACCTATCTAATACACATATTATAAAAAAAACAAATCTTTATGATTTTTTTTATTTTTATTATAAAAATTTATAAATGTGCATATTGTAAATGGCAAATAACAACCATTAAAAAGGTTAAAAAAATAATATTTTAATACCCGTTTTAACAATGCCTGATTTAAATTACTTGTTGCTTTATACATTTATATACATAAATATTATTTAGTAATGATAAATTGTAAAAGTCATTATTTAATTTTTTCTTTTTACAAGATTAAATAAATCCTTGTTCTACAGTTGTATATTCACCATGCGTTTGTAAAAGTCTTGTAACAAAACTGTCTGTAAAAACAGATGTACAAGTACTATTCAACTGAAGTATAATAATCTAAGAGAAGATCAATCAATCAACTTATATACTTTAACATATATAGATAAAAATTAAGCATTCGATAAAATTTGATTCAATATAAAAAATTTTACTGACTGCGTAAAATAATAAATAACAATAATGGAGGTGATAACATCAACATGATTATATGTCTCACTCTAAACGATACAACTTAGTCAACATGGTACTGCAATGGGTCCTTTTTTTTCTATTATGGTAGCATGCACCAGTCCGGTATGTATATATATTTATATATATATGTGACTGTGTATGCATAAACAATAATAAATATGTGTTGTATTTGGTTTCCAACATACAAGAGAATATTAACAACAATTTGCCGATACTAAGAATTTATTTTATCTAAATTGCGTTTAGGTGTTGGTAGAAATTTTGGCAGTAAAGCCAACATAACCTTTTGTGGATTATACAAATAAGCTTGCAGTTCTCTTATTCCATTATTATTTCCTAAAATGCGTTATTCTAAATTTTTAACTTCTTCACTTTTTCATTTACACATACCTGAAATAAAAAGAACAAATCTTTGATACTTGAAATTTTTTTTAATGAACTGTAATCATAGCTAAACAATAAGTGCTGAATTATTACTAAATCTGAATAAAATATATACGAGATTTAAAATTCAGAAGAAAAATGTCGAATAATAAAATAAGCTCAGTACGAATTCAGCACTTATTGTAAGAAGATTACGCATAGATTTTGTTCTGTTTTTTAACGAATTTCGTACTGAATCCGTATTGAGATACTATAATTATTGCATCTGAAGCCAATTTTAAAAATTCGTTCAGAATCTATGCAATTTCAGTATTTATCAATTATTTATTGTTAAAAGATTGCGTGTACATTTGGTTTTCAGTTTGTATTGAGTCCGTCTCGTTTTCGTACTGCATTGAGTTTATTTTTTTTTATTTTTAGTTTTTATCAGTGATTTAAATATTTGTGCAGATTTCTCCAAGATTCATTACGAATCTACTAATTATTTTAATAATATTTGGTGCATACCTTGCATAACAATTGTCTAAATGGCACACTGATTTTATACTGATTATGCTCTGAGTGGTTTTACTTCATATTCACCTAAATATGCATTCGCAGATTCAGTACTGATTTTATACGTATTTCAATTAGTATTTGTGCTTTATAAGTATGAATTTCGTACTTTATTCGCATTGCGTTTTGAGACTACTTTCAGAGTTCGCTCAGTACGAATTCCGTGTGAATATCATGTTGATTTTACGTTGATGTAGTAGGAATCACAAACTGATATCAGTGTTGAATCAGTACAGAATCAACACGAACTTTTCTAGTAGGGAAATGTCTTAATAGATGGCCACCTTAAAAATGGTAACTTTTGAGTTTTACCATTCTTGAGGAGGCCATGTATTAGGAAATTTTCTGCAGTATGTTAATAAATAATTCATTGATTCTTATAGAATGTAATGTGTTTCATTAAAAATACTTGCGATTATTAAAATTACGGAAAATGTTTAAAATTTATTTTTTGTATGAAATTGAAGCAGAAATATATATTTTTTATTCACACTCAGGGCGTTAAATTAAATTTATAATGTCTGATAGGTAATTATAGTCGTTACTATAGACTTTTGGTGAAAACTGCAATATATTATAAAACTGTAGTAATAATTATACGTAATTATAGTTATTACTATAGTTACGTATTACTAACTATAATTGATTAGAATCTGTAGTAATAATTCAAGGTGATTATAGTCATTACTATAGTTTTGTGGTAATAACTACGATTAATTATAAAGCTGCGGTAATGACTATAGGCAATTATTGTCATAACTATAGTTACGTAGTTATAACTTTAGTGATGATTACAGGTGATTATAATCATTACTATAGTTTTGTAATAACAACTATAATTGATTATAGAACTATCGTAATGATTACAGATGATTATAATCATTACTATAGTTTTGGGATGATAACAAAAATTGATTATAAAACTATGGTAATGATTACAGGTGATGATAATCATTACTATAGTTTTGTGGCAATAAATATAATTGATTATAAAACTGTAGTGATGATTATTAGTTATTATAATCACTACTATAGTTTTGTGGTGATAACTATAATTAATTATAAAACTGTAGTAATGATGATAGGTAATTATAGTCGTTACTATAGACTTATGCCGAAAACTACAATATATTATAAAACTGTAGTGATGATTATAGGTGATTATAGTCATTACGTAAGTTACGTAATGATAACCATATTTGATTATAAAACTATAGTCATGACTATTTGTGACTATAGTCATTACTATAGTTACATACTGATAGCTACAATCGATTATAAAACTGTAGTAATGATTATGGGTAATTATAATCATCACTATACTTACGGAGTAATAACTATAATTGATTATAGAACTATCGTAATGATTACATATGATTATGATCATTACTCTAGTTTTGTGGCGATAACTAAAATTGATTTTAAATATGTACTAATGATTATAAGTGATTATATTCATGACTATAGTTTTGTATTGGAAACTACAATATATTATAAAACTGTAGTGATGATTATAGGTGATTATAGTCTTTACATAAGTTATGTAATGATAACTATATTTAATTATAAAAATATAGTCATGACTATTTGTGACTATAGTCATGACTATTTGTGACTATGGTCATTACTATAGTTACATACTAATAACTACAATTAATTAAAAAACTGTGGTAATGATTATAGGTAATTAAATTAGTACTATACTTACTTGGTTATAATTATCATTAATTATAAAACTATAGTAATGATTATAAGTGATTATACTGATTACTATACTTTTGTGGTGATAACTATAATTGATTATAAAACTGTAGTAATGATTATAGGTAATTATAATCATTTCTATACTTACGTAGTAATAACTATAGTTGATGATAAAACTATAGTTATGATTACAGATGAATATAATCATTACTATAGTTTTGTCGTTATAACTATAATTAATTTAAAAACTGTAGCGATGATTATAGATGATTATGGGTGATTATAGTCATTACAAAAGTTACGTAGTGATAACTTTATTATTATTAAACTATAGTCATAACTATAGGTGACTATGGTCATTGCTATAGTTACATACTAATAAATATAATTAATTATAAAACTGTGGTAATGATTAAAGGTAATTATTATCATTACTCTACTTACGTAGTAATTACTATTATTGATTATAAAACTATAGCAATAATTATAGGCAATTATAATCATTACTGTACTTACGTAGTCATAACTATACTTGATTATAGAACTATAGTAATGATTACAGATCATTATAATCATTACTATAGTTTTGTGTTAATAACTATGATTGATTATTAAACTCTGGTGATAATTATAGGTGATTATAATTATTACTATAATTTTGTGGTAATAACTATAATTAATAATAAAACTGTAGTGATAATTATAGGTGATTATAGTCATTACGAAAGTTACGTCGTGATAACTATATTATTATAGAACCATAGTCATGACTATAGGTGACTATAGTTATAACTATAGTTACATACTAATAAATATAATCAATTATAAAACTATGGTGATAATTATAGATGATTATAATTATTACTATACTACCGTTGTAATAACTATAATTGATTATAAAACGGTGGGGATGACTATAGGTGATTATAGTCATTACTATACGTACGTAGTTCTAATTACAATTGATTATAGAACTATAGTAATGATTACAGATGAGTATAATCATTACTATAGTTTCGTGGTTATATTTATAATTGATCATAAAACTGTAGTGATAATAATAGGTGATTATAGTCATTACTATTGTTTTATGGTTATAACTAAAATTGATTATAAAACTGTAGTGATGATTATAGGTGATTATAGTTATTACGAAAGTTACGTAGTGATAATTATATTTAATTAGAGAACTATAATCATGACTATAGGTGACTATAGTCATTACTATAGCTACATACTAATAACTATAATTAATTATAAAACTGTAGTAATGATTATAGGTGATTATAATCATTTCTATGCTCACGTAATAATAACTATAATTGATTATGAAACTATAATAATGATTACAGGTGATTATAATCATGACTATAGTTTCGCGGTAATAACTACAATTGATTATAAAACTGTAGTAATGATTATAGGTTATTATAATTAGTACTATACTTACGTAATAATAACTATCATCGATTATAGAACTATAGTAATAATGACAGATATTTATAATCATTACTATAGTTTTGTGGTATTAACTAAAATTGATTATAAAACTTTAGTAATGATTATAGGTGACTATGATCATTACTATAGTTTTGTGGTAATAACTAAAATTGATTAAAAAACTGTAGTGATGGTTTTAAATGATTAGAATCATTACCATACTTACGCAATAATAACTTTAATTGATTATAAAACTGTAGTGATGATTATAAGTGATTGTAATCATTACTATAGTTTTGCGGTAATAACTAAAATTGATTATAATACTGTAGTGCTGATTATAGGTGATTATAGTCAATACCATAGTTTTGTGGTAATAACTATGATTAATTATAAAACTATAGTGATGATCATAAGTGATTATAGTTATTACTATAGTTTTGTGGTAATAACTTCAATTGATTATAAAACTGTAGTAATGATCACAGGTGATTATAATCATTACCATACTTACGTAATAATAACTTTAATTGATTATAAAACTGTAGTGCTGATTATAAGTGATTACAGTCGATACTATAGTTTTGTGGTAATAACTATGATTAATTATAAAACTGTAGTGATGATCATAGGTGATTATAGTTGTTACTATAGTTTTGTGGTAATAACTTTAATTAATTATAAAACTGTAGTGATGATTATAAGTGATTATAATCATTACTATGAATTCGTGGTAATAACTATAATTAATCATAAAACTGTGGTGATGATTATAGGTGATTATAGTCATTACTATACTTACGTTGTAATAACTATAATTGATTATAGAACTATAGTAATGATTACAGATAATTATAATCATTATTATAGTTTTGTGGTAATAACTATGATTGATTATAAAACTGTAGTTCTGATTATAGGTGATTATAGTCAATACTATAGTCTTGTAGTAATAACTATGATTAATTATAAAACTGTAGTGATGATCTTAGGTGATTATAGTTATTACTATAGTTTTGTGGTAATAACTATAATTAATTATAAAACTGTAGTAATGATTATAGGTGACTATGATCATTACTATAGTTTTGTGGTAATAACTAAAATTGATTAAAAAACTGTAGTGATGGTTTTAAATGATTAGAATCATTACCATACTTACGCAATAATAACTTTAATAGATTATAAAACTGTAGTGATGATTATAAGTGATTGTAATCATTACTATAGTTTTGCGGTAATAACTAAAATTGATTATAATACTGTAGTGCTGATTATAGGTGATTATAGTCAATACCATAGTTTTGTGGTAATAACTATGATTAATTATAAAACTATAGTAATGATCATAGGTGATTATAGTTATTACTATAGTTTTGTGGTAATAACCTCAATTGATTATAAAACTGTAGTAATGATCACAGGTGATTATAATCATTACCATACTTACGTAATAATAACTTTAATTGATTATAAAACTGTAGTGCTGATTATAAGTGATTACAGTCGATACTATAGTTTTGTGGTAATAACTATGATTAATTATAAAACTGTAGTGATGATCATGGGTGATTATAGTTGTTACTATAGTTTTGTGGTAATAACTTTAATTAATTATAAAACTGTAGTGATGATTATAAGTGATTATAATCATTACTATGAATTCGTGGTAATAACTATAATTAATCATAAAACTGTGGTGATGATTATAGGTGATTATAGTCATTACTATACTTACGTTGTAATAACTATAATTGATTATAGAACTATAGTAATGATTACAGATAATTATAATCATTACTATAGTTTTGTGGTAATAACTATGATTGATTATAAAACTGTAGTTCTGATTATAGGTGATTATAGTCAATACTATAGTCTTGTAGTAATAACTATGATTAATTATAAAACTGTAGTGATGATCTTAGGTGATTATAGTTATTACTATAGTTTTGTGGTAATAACTATAATTAATTATAAAACTGTAGTAATGATTATAGGTGACTATGATCATTACTATAGTTTTGTGGTAATAACTAAAATTGATTAAAAAACTGTAGTGATGGTTTTAAATGATAAGAATCATTACCATACTTACGCAATAATAACTTTAATTGATTATAAAACTGTAGTGATGATTATAAGTGATTGTAATCATTACTATAGTTTTGCGGTAATAACTAAAATTGATTATAATACTGTAGTGCTGATTATAGGTGATTATAGTCAATACCATAGTCTTGTGGTAATAACTATGATTAATTATAAAACTATAGTAATGATCATAGGTGATTATAGTTATTACTATAGTTTTGTGGTAATAACTTCAATTGATTATAAAACTGTAGTAATGATCACAGGTGATTAGAATCATTACCATACTTACGTAATAATAACTTTAATTGATTATAAAACTGTAGTGCTGATTATAAGTGATTACAGTCGATACTATAGTTTTGTGGTAATAACTATGATTAATTATAAAACTGTAGTGATGATCATGGGTGATTATAGTTGTTACTGTAGTTTTGTGGTAATAACTCTAATTAATTATAAAACTGTAGTGATGATTATAAGTGATTATAATCATTACTATGAATTCGTGGTAATAACTATAATTAATCATAAAACTGTGGTGATGATTATAGGTGATTATAGTCATTACTATACTTACGTTGTAATAACTATAATTGATTATAGAACTATAGTAATGATTACAGATAATTATAATCATTACTATAGTTTTGTGGTAATAACTATGATTGATTATAAAACTGTAGTTCTGATTATAGGTGATTATAGTCAATACTATAGTCTTGTAGTAATAACTATGATTAATTATAAAACTGTAGTGATGATCTTAGGTGATTATAGTTATTACTATAGTTTTGTGGTAATAACTATAATTAATTATAAAACTGTAGTAATGATTATAGGTGACTATGATCATTACTATAGTTTTGTGGTAATAACTAAAATTGATTAAAAAACTGTAGTGATGGTTTTAAATGATAAGAATCATTACCATACTTACGCAATAATAACTTTAATTGATTATAAAACTGTAGTGATGATTATAAGTGATTGTAATCATTACTATAGTTTTGCGGTAATAACTAAAATTGATTATAATACTGTAGTGCTGATTATAGGTGATTATAGTCAATACCATAGTCTTGTGGTAATAACTATGATTAATTATAAAACTATAGTAATGATCATAGGTGATTATAGTTATTACTATAGTTTTGTGGTAATAACTTCAATTGATTATAAAACTGTAGTAATGATCACAGGTGATTAGAATCATTACCATACTTACGTAATAATAACTTTAATTGATTATAAAACTGTAGTGCTGATTATAAGTGATTACAGTCGATACTATAGTTTTGTGGTAATAACTATGATTAATTATAAAACTGTAGTGATGATCATGGGTGATTATAGTTGTTACTGTAGTTTTGTGGTAATAACTCTAATTAATTATAAAACTGTAGTGATGATTATAAGTGATTATAATCATTACTATGAATTCGTGGTAATAACTATAATTAATCATAAAACTGTGGTGATGATTATAGGTGATTATAGAACTATAGTAATGATTACAGATAATTATAATCATTACTATAGTTTTGTGGTAATAACTATGATTGATTATAAAACTGTAGTTCTGATTATAGGTGATTATAGTCAATACTATAGTCTTGTAGTAATAACTATGATTAATTATAAAACTGTAGTGATGATCTTAGGTGATTATAGTTATTACTATAGTTTTGTGGTAATAACTATAATTAATTATAAAACTGTAGTAATGATTATAGGTGACTATGATCATTACTATAGTTTTGTGGTAATAACTAAAATTGATTAAAAAACTGTAGTGATGGTTTTAAATGATTAGAATCATTACCACACTTACGCAATAATAACTTTAATTGATTATAAAACTGTAGTGATGATTATAAGTGATTGTAATCATTACTATAGTTTTGCGGTAATAACTAAAATTGATTATAATACTGTAGTGCTGATTATAGGTGATTATAGTCAATACCATAGTTTTGTGGTAATAACTATGATTAATTATAAAACTATAGTGATGATCATAGGTGATTATAGTTATTACTATAGTTTTGTGGTAATAACTTCAATTGATTATAAAACTGTAGTAATGATCACAGGTGATTATAATCATTACCATACTTACGTAATAATAACTTTAATTGATTATAAAACTGTAGTGCTGATTATACGTGATTACAGTCGATACTATAGTTTTGTGGTAATAACTATGATTAATTATAAAACTGTAGTGATGATCCATAGGTGATTATAGTTGTTACTATAGTTTTGTGGTAATAACTTTAATTAATTATAAAACTGTAGTGATGATTATAAGTGATTATAATCATTACTATGAATTCGTGGTAATAACTATAATTAATCATAAAACTGTGGTGATGATTATAGGTGATTATAGTCATTACTATACTTACGTTGTAATAACTATAATTGATTATAGAACTATAGTAATGATTACAGATAATTATAATCATTACTATAGTTTTGTGGTAATAACTATGATTGATTATAAAACTGTAGTGATGATTATAGATGATTATAGTCATTACTATACTTACGTAGCAATGATTATGATTGATTATAAAACTATAGTAATGATTACAGGTGATTATAGTCAATACTATAGTATTGTGGTAATATCTACATTCGATTATAAAACTGTAGTGATGATTATAGGTGATTATAATTATTACTATAATCTTGTGATAATAACTACAATGTATTATGAAACTGTAGTGATGATTAAAGGTGATTATTATTATAATTATGCTTATGTAGTAATAACTTTCATTGATTATAGAACTATAGTATTGATTACAGATGATTATAATCATTACTATAGTTAGATAGTAATAACTGTAATTAATTATAAAACTGTAGTAATGAATAGAGGTGATTATAATCATTACTTTACTTACGTTGTAATAACTATTATTCTATATAAAACTATAATAATGATCACAGATGATTATAATCATTACTATATTTTTGTAGTAATAACTATAATTGATTTTGAAAATGTAGTGATGATTGTAGGTGATTATAGTCATTACTATAATAACTCAATAATAACAATAATTGATTATAAAACTGGAGTAATATATACAGGTGATTATACTCGTTACTATAGTTTCGCAGTAATAACTATAATTAATTCTAGAACTGTAGTGTAGTACTATCTATGATTGTTTATAAAACTGAATTGATCATTATAGGTCATTATAGTCATAACTACAGTCACGTAACGATAACTATATTTCATTATAAAACTATAGTGATGACTATAGGTGTCTATAGTCATAACTATACTCACGTAGTTATAACTATAATTGATAATACAACTGCAGTGATGATTATAGGTGATTATAGTCATTACTATAGTGACGTAGTAATAACTACGATTGATTATAAAACTGTAGTGATGATTATACGTTATTATAGTTATTACTATAGTTACGTAGTATTAACTATAATTGATTGAAATCTGTAGTGATGGTTATAGGTGATTACAGTCATAACTATCGTTACGTAGTAATAATTATGATTGATTATAATACCGTAAAGATGAATATCCGTGATTATAGTCGTTACCACAGTCACCCAGTAATAACTATAATTGATTATAGAACTATAGTAATAATTACAGATGATTATAATCATCACTATAGTTTTGTGGTAATAACTTAAATTGATTATAAAACTGTAGTGATAATTATAAGTGATTATAATCATTACTATAGTTTTGTGTTTATAACTATATTTGATTATAAAACTGTAGTGACGATTATAGGTGATTATAGTCATTACTATAGTTTTGTGGTAATAACTACAATTTATTATAAAACTGTAGTGATGATTATAGGTGATTATAGTCATTACTACAGTCATATAATTGATCATAGTTATTACCATAAAACTATAGTAATGATTATAATCACCTGTAATCATTACTATAGTGTTATAATTAATTATAGTTATTACTACGACTTAATCTGGGAGTAAATGAAAAATACCTAAAATAGTATGTTTGTCAACATTACCTTCGGCTTCGATGACATTTACATACGATTTAAGACTTTATTTCGTAATTACTTTTTATATGAATAATATACTATTAAGATATTGTGGCGGCCTGGATTAGATCTAATCGTTTCACGCCAAATTTCAAGATTTTCTATTAATGTTCTATATATATTAATAAATTTTATAATAATGGGGCGAAGCTTGCCCGCTCCAAAAAGATAAATAATATTTTTTTAAATAAAAAAAACAATTAAACTTAAATTTGATGAAAATATACTAACTATTCAAATGAATCGAATTACACGAACAACTGGTTTTTACAGAAAATATTAATAAAAAAAGCACCTATATTTTCGAGTAACTTGAGTTATTAGAGTAATTCATATTTTTTTGAGTAATTCGATTCATTCGAGTGCTCCGAGTAGCTTATATTTTGACGAGTAATTCGAGTAATAAATAGTTTTTTAGAGTAACTCGATAAATTTGAGACACTAACTCGTAAAGTCGAGTAATTTATTTGAGTTGTTCATAGAATCGAACACTCGCACTTATAATTACTGCATTTATCTTACGTTCGCTTAATTCATTTTCCGCATGCCAAATGTTCATGTGCCATTAGAAAAAGTATATTTCTTATAGGAAATAGGGAAAAAATCAACTATACTTGTGAGAAAACTACTTTTTTGCCCTTGGGTAAAATAGAGCTATTTTAGCAATAAATTATTTATTTACATACTGTAGAAAATGTCCTAATAAATGGCCTCCTCAAGAATGGTAAAACTCAAAAGTTACCATTGTTAAGGTGGTCATCTATTAAGACATTTACCACACCGCTCAAAAATTCGATTTTACCGTGTAAAAGAGTCTTGAAAAAATGATCGTATTGCTGAAAACTATGTTGTAAAAGAATTTCATAACAAAAGATTTTAAAGTACAATTTAAGAGCTTTAAAAATCGATGTATAAAATTAATTCCAAATTTTTTTACCGTATGAAAAAATTAACGTAAAAATAAACATTATTTTCAGACATTTTCAATTTTAGATGAGCTTAGACAATTTTTTGAATGTGATATAGAAAAACCTAAAAAAAAATAAAGTACTGTAAAAAAGCTTACATTAGCATTTTATAAACATTTTTTACGCTGAGTTTCTGGGAAGTTATAAAGCTTTAAGGTTTGGGATCGTTTAATTGGCCAATTTTCTGCATAAAACATTAAAAATACCGAACTCTAAAGCTTCATAACTGTACGGAAACTTATTCTATAAAATATTTATTCATTTAGGAAATTGCTATTTCAATTCAGAAAACTCTTCTAGGGTACTTTATTGATTTCAGATATTTTTTATATCATATTCGAAAAATTGTCTGTATAAAATTTAAAAAGTGTTAATTTCCAAGTTACTATTTTTATACGATAAAAAACTTTGAAAATAATTCTATACATAAGTTCTTGAAGAGAACTTGAAAATATTTTATTTTCTACAACACTTTTTCTAAGATATGATCATTTATTCCAGACATTTATTTATAATCGAAATTTTTGAGCGGTATTGTTTTTTATTATAAAAACTGTGTTGAAATAGACTAAAATCATATGTAAATTAATACGGAAAATTGTTTTAAAGCACTTATGTTTTTAAAAATCACGTAAAACTTAATATTCAATCAATAAATATACAACAAAATATTTACGTGAAATTTAATATATCATATGATGAATTAATTAATTTTTTTTTTAATATTGCGTTTACATTTTATCTATATTTAATATTGACTGTTAATTAAAAACATCTTACAATAATAGTTCTAATTAAGCTTATATTGCCATCTATGGTTAAAAACTAGGTATTCGCATTTTTAAACAATAGCAGAAACATAACCCGCATCTCAAACAACTGAGTTGAATGTGTGACGTCGATCGCTGCGAAGTTGCTGCGTAACTTTACACGTTCTATTCCGTTCCTTTGTGCAGAAAATCAATAATTTTAAAAACATTGAATGAAATATAAATTTTCAATAATTAATTTAAAATACTTAAAATCATACAATTTAAAAAAGATTATTTAATAAATAAAGGTCATATAATCGTCAATTGGAATATAAATTTAGTCAGCTTACAAAATTTTAAATGAAAATCAAGATTTGTAAGATATCTAAAAAAAATAGAGTTTTTATTATCAAAATACCAACTTTATGATAAAAACGACCTCATCATTCGATTCCTTGACCCCCAAAACCCTTAAATCATTATCCCAATAAATTTATAATTAAAATAGTAAAAATTAAGCCACTATTTCTGCACGGTCACCCAACAGAAGATACGACCGAATCTAGATTCAAAAGAAATGATTATTGGATCATTATGAATGCTAATACGATTAATACTTTTATGATTATTAAATTATAAATAATTCTCTTAGAAAGACTATTTTGTCATAACTATTTTAAAATTAGATTATTATTATTATTAACATAAATAATTATACCAATATCTGCAATTATTTAAAACTCGATAAATATTTTTATTTCAAATATTTTTATTATTTCACATCTATTTGCTGTAATGTTTATTATCAGAATTTTAATACTGATAAATTTCAATATTAAGTCATTGTTTATTACTGAATAGTAACTAATAAATTATTAATTTATACTCAATCGTTATTTTATTGAATTATTATTTATAAAATAATTTATTTAATTGATGATTTCAAAATGATTATTTAATTCTTATACCATTTATTATGTTTGATTATTAAATAAAACAACAAATATTATCGACATAACAAGACTAACATTGCCATCTATCATTCAAAGTCATGTACTTCGAATGTAAACATTAGCAGTATAGACATAGTCAAACCCAGTTAGGTTATGTGTCATTATGACAAAAAACAAATGATCAATGATATCGTGGTTCACGGGGCAAAACGGAACGCACTTGTTGATATTTTCGAACATTCCCAATGGCGCTCTCTGACTGGCTGAAAAAGCGTAACTTTAGAGTGCTGTAGTTTAAAAACTATAAGAGATAAAAAAAAATTACAATATAAATTTTGTTTAGCATCCTCTCCTATGTCACGCTGTCGCAGAAAATACAGTAGTTTAAAATCACCGTGTACAAAATAATTTAACTTGTGTATATCAATATCATAACCTCTAAGAAACAAATGAAAACTCATCAATTTCTAACCATAAACTATCACAGAGGAACTAAATAAATTATCACAAAGGAGAAAAAAAAACGTTTCTAAACTCATTTTCTTAATTTAAATAAATATTAGAGTTTGATTGCACGCATTTATATGAGAACATACATGATGCATTTAGGAACACATGCAGACGAACTTTGAGACGAGTATAAAATTATCAACGTGACACACGTAATGTACGTGCGTTCATATGTGTTAACCTAGGTGTATATACGTGTATACCGAACTATTTTTATACACGTATACCTCGTTGCCTATGCTTGTATAGCGAGGCATGTAGACGCGGCTAAATAGCACGGCATACTATTGTACTGAGCTGTTTTTATACACGTATACCTCGTTGTCTATGCTCGTATAGCAAGGCATGTATACGCGGGTAAATAACGTGGCATACTATTGTACCGAGCTGTTTATACCGTGGTGTATATTCAGCGCGGTTAATATGCTAGTATACCAAGCTATATTCATACACGTATGCCTCGTTGTCTATGCTCGTATAGCGAGGCATGTATACGCGGGTAAATAGCGCGGCATACTATTGTACCGAGCTGTTTATACCGTGGTGTACATTTAGCGTATTTAATATGCTAGTATACCGAGCTATTTTTATACACGTATGCTCGTATAGCGAGGCATGTATACGCGGGTAAATAGCGCGGCATACTATTGTACCGAGCTGTTTATACCGTGGTGTATATTTAGCGCGGTTAATATGCTAGTGTACCGAGCTATTTTTTTACACGTATGCTCGTATAGCGAGGTATGTAGACGCGGGTAAATAGCGCGGCATACTATTGTACCGAGCTGTTTATACGGTGGTGTTTATTTAGCGCGGTTAATATGCTAGTATACCGAGCTATTTTTATACACGTATGCTCGTAGAGCGAGGCATGTATACGCGGGTAAATAGCGCGGCTTACTAGTGTACCGAGCTGTTTCTACCGTGGTGTATATTTAGCGTGGTTAATAAGCTAGTATACGAGCTATTTATACCGTGGTATATATTTAGCATGGTTAATATGCTAATATACCTAGCTGTTTATAACGCGGTGTATATTTAGCGTGGTTGATATGCTAGTATACCAAGCTGTTTATACCGTGGTGTATATTTAGCGTGGTTAATATGCTAGTATACCGAGCTGTTTATACCGCGGTGAGTATGCGCATGTAAATAGCTCGGTTATTTGCGCGTGTATGCGTACTGAGATTACTATGTCGAGGTGTGTAAACGCGTGTTAATAGCTTGGCTATTTATACGTACACTGCAGCTGAGATACTTTTGCCCCCCTTTGTCTAAAATCGACTTATCTAAAAAGTTTTATAACTCTGGAAAAAATGCTCGTAGCCTAAAAATTCTGACGGGATTCAAAAGATTATTGAAAATTCTTTCAAAAACTATTGGTTTGATATAAAAAAAAACATTTTTTTCGTATCTCTTATCCTTGTTTAAAGAGAAATTTTTTTTAACTTTGTTTTGACTTTGTAAAATAGTGTTCAATTTTAGTAGAAATCGTTACATTAATACAAGACTAGAAAGGTTTTAAAGCTTATATTTCAACGATCAAAATGCAATGTCGAACGTCTAGATTCGACCTTTTAAACCAGAGTTATAAGATTTTATATTTAAAAATAAGGTTTTTTTCGATGTATGAATATCTCTGAATTTAAGAGGAATAGAAAAATTTGTCAGGAGAAAAAATGTTCCTTTTTAATCAAATAATAATAATATATAATAAAAAATTGATTTCGAAAAAAATTTTTTTTTGCCTTTTTTACCCACGTTGTTTAATATTTTAAAGATATCAAAATTTCATTACATTTTAACAAAAAAAAAATTTTTTTCGAAATCAATTTTTTATTATATATTATTATTTGACCAAACAGGAACATTTTCTCTCTGACAAATTTTTCTATTCCTCTTAAATTCAGAGATATTCATACATCGAAAAAAACCTTATTTTTAAATATAAAATCTTATAACTCTGGTTTAAAAGGTCGAATCTAGACGTTCGACATTGCATTTTGATCGTTGAAATATAAGCTTTAAAACCTTTCTAGTCTTGTATTAATGTAACGATTTCTACTCAAATTGAACACTATTTTACAAAGTCAAAACAAAGTTAAAAAAAATTTCTCTTTAAACAAGGATAAGAGATACGAAAAAAATGTTTTTTTTTTATATCAAACCAATAGTTTTTGAAAGAATTTTCAATAATCTTTTGAATCCCGTTAGAATTTTGAGGCTACGACCATTTTTTCCAGAGTTATAAAACTTTTAAGATAAGTCGATTTTAGACATAGGGGGGCAAAAGTATCTCGGCGGCAGTGTATATGCATACCGAGGATACTACTGTAAGCCTATACCTAGCTATTGATACGCGTATGCCAGGTTATATATAATCGTTTACCGAATCATGAATGCACGTGTAAATAGCTTGGTTATGTCGTATCATACTATGTATATAATATTATACCGAGTCAAGAAGACACGTGTAAATAGATAGGTTATATCGTATCATACATGCACGTCTAATGCGATTGACGCTAGGGCTATTTCTGAGAACTTGTATAAAATATAAGTATATCGAGGATACATCTTTTAAACGCTTAGTTGTAGCAATCAGATTTAAAACTACGGGATTTTTCACGAGTGTGAACAATTTATGCAAGCTCTTTTCGCATGCATATTACATTTGCTAGAACGATCTTCGGTTGATATTAAGTATTTTTATAATTAATGAAACGGTCACAAAAAAAGCTACTGTGTAATAATGAAATGTTCACTCGGTATCTCTATATGGCTTGTTATACGTATTTACTCCTATTGTATATAAAATACTTGACAAATAAAAAAATATCAAATTTTTATTTTGTATCGTATGGTTGATACAAGAATAATTATGAACCACGATTCAGCATACTGGAGCAAATTTTACCGATATTAATTTATCATAGGTGGAATTTTGAATTGCCGAACTTCCATGCTACTGTGAATACAGCCTATATTACAAATACCACGTTTATCACAAGAAATGTATGTGGGAATTATTACACATAGAATTTTCTGGTTATCCGGCGCAAATCGCGGAAAAAGAAGAATTGTATGCACCAACTTCCTACAGGCCTCTGTACCTTTTAGACACGGCGGGTAAAATTTACAAACTGTGACTCAAGAAACGGCTAACTGACGCTATAAATGTCGCTGGTGGTCTTACTGACAATCAGCACGGTTTTCGGAAGGGACGATCGACTATTGGCGTAATCAGAGAGGTCATAGAAACCTCTCAGCGCACAAGACAGATATGTCATTGAGCAAGACCTTTAGTACTGTTGGCAACACTGGACGTTAGAAGTGTCTCCAACTTTGCCAGGTGGAGCGATATCTTTGAGGCTCTGGAAGGCTTTGGGGTGCCGTTTTACTTGATGAGGGTCGTGGCGGACTATTTACGGGACAGACAAATGTTCGAAACTATGGAAGGACGGACAGAGAGACCGATAGCGGCCGGGGTCGCGCAATGATCAATATTGGGTCCTGACTTCTGGAACGTAGACTATGACAGCTTGCTCAGACTAGAGATGTCCCTGGGCGCTTGACTTGTCACCTGTGCCGATGACGTGGTGGCAGTGATAGTACAAAAGGACATTGAAGTAGCTCGACTAACACTCAACCAGGTCATGTTTAATGCCAAATAGGTGGATGACAGCTCACGGACTGACACTGGTAATTGAAAAAACGGAACTAATAATACTGACAGGAAAATGTTTCTCTTGCAAATATATAAACTTTTTGTGCTCTAATAATGGGTTGTCATCGATTTCCCATCTACACATTTCTGTAGAACATTCAAAGCAACGAACTTTATCTATTTTACGAGTGTAGTAAAGTCCTGCTACAGCTAAATCTTTAGGTTTTAAAAAACTCAAAGGCCAATTTTTAAAACTTTCAAGGCGGTTTTGCTGTATTCGATACATAATCACGTTGAATTATTTGTAAGTTTTTATTCTTTATAAATTAATTATTTATCGTATTCCGACAAAATATTGATTGGGCATCTGCTTTATTAATCCAACTATTGTGAGTATTGTCGAAACCAAGTCACTTCACTAATACTTCATTTCCACGTCGTCTAAGAATCTTCTCTACTCTAAGATAGTAATCCGGATATTCGACGCTTTGTAATTCTTGTTCATAAAAACCTGCAGCTATTGGTTGATCTTTGTGATTCTGCAAGAGAATAGTAACTGGTTTTGTTTTTCGAACTTGGTGTACAGTAAATATTTCAGTAGACCAGTTGGGCGTGTATCCTTTTTTAAAAACTTGTTTCAACTTGCTTACTCGTACTTTATCACCAACTTTGAACTTTGGTTTTTTTTCTATTAAATTAACATTACGCTTAAATCGTCGAAGAACTTCAGCTTCGCTTTCAGCTGTAACATCTTTTGGTTTTATATCAATAGTCCAATGCTTCTCATCATTGTGCTTGTCAATCAAATTAGAGATAATATTAATCCACTTATAGTTACCACGTAAACTAAACTGTTTCCACATTTTGTTTTTGAGCGTGCGATTAAATCGTTCGCAAATAGACGCCTTGAGATTACTATACGTCAAATAGAGATTGATTTTATATTGTTGCATGAGATTCTGGAAATTAGTATTAGAGAACTCCTTTTCCTTATCTGTTTGTGAATTTCTCGGTATTCGACCTTGACGCAATACAGATTTCACAGCAGCAGAAATATTTACACCAGTTTTTTGTTTCACAGAAACAGCCTATGCATATTTGGGAAAAACATCTATAACTGTTAACATGTATTTGTATCCTTTGTTCTCTCGAGAATAAGCTTGCATCTCTACTAGATCAGCTCGCCATGTCTCGTCCATACCTCGCACATCAAAATTTCGATGAATATAATTACGACGTGCTGGCTTGTGAAGCTCTTCTACAACCCTTTGACGTTGTTCCATCGATAGTTATCGATTGACTGTTTTGCACTTACAGTGATAATGCCTTTTTTATAGTCTTAATTTCCATCTGACTTTGTACGAATTTCTTATCTAGCCCGTCTCTATGCACCTCTTCAATTTTATCTAGGTTATTGAGATCACTTCTCAAACTAGATATTGAACTTCCAAACGTACGATACGCTGTAAAGTATCTAAATTTACAGCTTCATTGAGTTGATTAGGTAATGCAAGATTGCAAAGTCTCTTATTCTCCAAGTCATATTGACCATCAGATGGGATTTTATATTCAACACCTGAAGGTCCTCGACTCCCCTCGCTTCGTTTAAGATTACGTCCAAATATATCTGGATCCTATCATTGGTTTATTCAATAAGCGATACAGTTACTTAGGAATCAGAAGATAGAAAACTTATCTTTCCAAAGGCTGCGAACGCAGTGACGGACTTCGTACACTGCAACCAGAGCACACGATTCGGCGCTAGTTCTGTGCACCGCTATTTGCGCGTGGCACTTATATATGTTTATTAGTGTGAGAGTACTTACACGCGTACTATTGGGTGTATACCCAATAGTACGCGTGTACTATTGGGTATACACCCAATACCCAGTATGTGTGTGTGTATATATGTGTACTATAGAGTAAGTGCCCACAGGACTGATGATACAATCGTTAATTGAGTTACGTTTATAAATTCAAACTTATAATTCCATATGAAATTCTTTATTTATATGCAATGAATAATAAAGTGAATAGCTGCAGAAATTGTATGCCACAAGTTTCTGTGCACTTTTTGTAGTATCTTCATATTATTTTGATTCAAAAGTGTTGAATTATAATATTTATTAGCAGTGTACCTGGATATAAGGTTAATATAATATATATTGTAAGATTCCCTCAAAATTTGAATTAAATTAAAGTCAAAATAAGTGATATTATTAAGTATAAATTGACTTAACATACAATAATTTAAACTCAGAGAAGCTTATGTGTACCTTTATTCGGGTTCTACCGAGCAAAGGAATTTATATTTAAGTAAAGCCTAGTAAACAAACCGCGTAGAGAAAAGAATTTATATTTATTTATTTGCGTTTGTTGACCCAGCCGTTTCCGTTAGGGTAGCTTTGGGATGTATTTTGTTTTTGGCCTATATCTCTACGCCTTGCCTATTGGTTGTTAAATCAGACCCTCTTGAAAAATTTGTTGGCACTCCTACGACCTTATCTTCGTAATCAATCGGTCTTAACAATGATTCATCCCACACGATGTTTAATTCCCCTTTGCTTAATAATACTGGGTCAACCTGGGTGGATGTATGTCTCATGTTCATGTACCAATCAAACCCTGATGGCGAAAACGGCTGGGTTGAGTTAGAAAATTGATTTTTCTTTTATAACCGTATGATTGTGTCCTGTTCATTTTGCTAATGTTGTTAAGATTATAACTGTAATTTCGCGCACTGCAACACTCTTATTAACTTTTCTTATTTGATGTTGACTCTATAAAGGTCTTCGAACAACTAATTTGTTTTACTTTATATTTACAAATTTCTGGTACTTTATTTTATTTATTTGTGTGTGTTTACGTTTATTATTTGTATTAGTAGTTTTCATTTACTTCTTATTCCATTATTTATTCATATTTTTCTATATTATATATTTTATTTCTAATTTTCTTTTTCTTTTTAATTTTTATTACTGGAAAAACGGCTTCATATTATCTAGATGAAATTTTCCTCTCTCCTTGCCATCCTTATCAATTAATAAATAAGTATCTTCATTTATTATATTTTTTATAGTGTATGGTCCTTCATATATATCTAAAAACTTAGCGATCATTTCGTTTTGTGTATCAGTTATTTTTAGTGCTTTTACTAATACTTTATCATTTATTTTTAATTTGAAATGAGGATATTTTGCATTATTTTTTGCTGCTTTATCTTTTAGCTTTTTATGCATTCTTGTTTTTGCTAATACTAATTTTCTCTCTACTGGCATGTCGTTTGTTTTTGTTTTGAAGTATTTTTCCCATATTCTTATGGGTTTTTCCCCATATGCAACTCCATAGGTGTAAAGCCTGTTGTATCATGATGAATTTCATTTATAATGTCCTGTATTTTTGGCATATGTGTAGCCCAGGATTTATGAGAGTTTTTACGAATGCTCTAAATAATCTGCCTAATTCTCGGTGTATTCTCTCTACGATATTACTCTGGGGGTGTCTTATCGATGAAAATATGATTTTAATGTCTTCTTCATTCAATTTTTTTTCTCCATTTTTTTGACGTGAATTGTGTGCCATGATCAGTCATCATTGCTTTAGGCTTGCCATAATTTACTATATAATCATTAAATATTCTTCTTATTGCCGTCAGTGTATTCGCTTTCTTTATTGGACACATTACTACATATTTGGTGAATACATCTATCGTTGTTAAGATATATTTTACCCCGCCTACTGATGTTGGTAAGGGGCCATAGAAGTCTATTGATAATAGTTTATTTTTATCATTTACCACTATTGGTTGCATATGAGGATGGTACTTTATTGTTAGGTATTTTGTTTTTTGACATGTTTCACATGTTTTTATTAACATATATACTTGTTTTTTCATTTTAGGGGCATCAAAATTTTCTTTTAATAATTGATATGTTTTTTTAGGTCCAATATGACCGTAAAATTCATGTATTTCTATTATTACTGTTTTAAGTACAGTTTCAGGTATTATAATCCTTTTACCTGACTGTTATTTTATACAATATCATTTTCATATGAGTAATAATTTTTATTTTATTATTTTCTACAGACATTTTTTGTATTATTTTCTTACAATAATTGTCATTCTTTTGAAACGATTTCAAGTGTTTAAATACTTTATCTAGTTCTTTGCTAATTTTGCATTTATTTATTTTTGCAATTATTATTTCATCTTCTTCATTTAGATTTTCTGATATCTGTCTGCTTAGAAAATCTGCGGCAGTATTCTTTTTATCAGTAATATGTTCTGGTTTAATATTAAAATCCTGTATTAATAATGACCATCTTCTCAATCTACAATTATTGAACTTGCATTTGTTTAAGAATGTAACTGCCTCGTGGTCAGTTCTCAGTTTGATTTCTTTTGCACCTCTTAGGTACGTATCTAGTTTATGTATTGCCCAAACTATGGCCAATAATTCTTTTTCCGTGGTGAAGTAATTGAGTTCACTTCCCTTTAGCGTTCTACTGATAAAGCATATAATATTTTCTTGTTTTTCATCATTTTCTTGGGATAGAATCGCAGCAATTGCAACATCACTAGTGTCTGTAGTTAGTATATACGGTTTGCTTAAATCGATGAATTTTAGTATTATGTTTTCATCAAATAAATTTTGTATTCTTTCAAAAGCTTCTTTCTGCTCTAAGCCCCATATAAATGGTGTATTTTTTCTTAATAAACTTATTAAAGGTAGGGTTTCGTTTGCATAATTTTGTGCAAACTTTGTATAAAAATTCACGAACCCTAAAAATGCTTGTAACCATTTTTCAGTTTTTTTAATTAGATTTTCTTTTATTTCTTTTTCATTATTTAATTTCATTTTTGATTTTTCTATGAAATCACAGACTTTTATTCTATTCATAACTTTTCTTTTTATTTTATTATAATTTTCTTATTTAATTATTTTATTTTTAGTTACAGTCACAGACGCTACTTATGATCTACTTATTTAATATTTCGCGCATTAAATTATACTATATTTTTTGTGGTTGTAGCCCTAATTTACAAATTTTGCCTTCCTATTTAAATTTCTAAAATCTATTCATAATAGTTCTTCTATAATTGATGTTTCTCACCTGAAAAGCATAAAAAAATTTTTACATAAACTTAGACATAAATGTCTTTTAGCTTTGTTTAGAGCATAAAATTCTATACTCTCATATCGTGGGGTATATCAGATCGGAGGGCGCCAATGTAAGATTCCCTCAAGTTTTGAATTAAATTAAAGTCAATAAAGTGATATTATTAAGTATAAATTGACTTAACATACAATAATTTAAACTCAGAGAAGCTTATGTGTACCTTTGTTCGGGTTCTACCGAGCAAAGGAATTTATACTTAAGTAAAGCCTAGTAAACAAACCGCGTAGAGAAAAGAATTTATAACACATTATATTCCTTTATTATTTCGCGTGATATTTACGATGGCTTTAGTAGTCGCGAACAGAATATATTCACCGATAAAAGTACACACAATTCTCGATGAACTCAACACGAGAATATTCGTTTCACGCAACAAAAACTGAATTTAAGAAACATAGGGGTATCCCTCGTTTCTATCTCTCTCTTTTCGAGACTTTGAATTTATGTTAAATAACCGCTAGTGTCTACATACATTAGGCTAGCGTTGAACATTAGGCATACATTAATTAATATTCGTGAATATCTTTTCGTTTCACGATTTGTATTCCTCATCAAACACACGAAAATCAAACATAATTTCAACAATTTATTCTCGATACAAGATAAATTCTTTGAATTTTGGCCGTAGCCAGATGTATTTGTATTAACGTTAAGGTTGTTCAATGCCAAGATTAAGACATCAAACAAACCTCTGTTAACTTTAATTTACGAGGAAAAGTATCGTTTCTTTCATTTATGGAAATAACGAAACTTATGTCCCTTTCGCGCTAATGTAGTTTAAAGAAAGAAAAAGACTTTTAATTGGTTTAAGTGAGGAATACTCTCGATTGACGAGCAGATATATACAAAATAACGTGGTGAAGCCACTTACAAAATTAATTCGTTCTTTATCTCGCACGGGCGCAACCACGTGTCAAAATTTATAGTATGTTAGATTTTAGTTTATTATGTGTTGTTCTGAATTTTTAGTGTAAGATTTGTATGTATAGAGCTAACCCGTATATAGCCGATACGCCATGACCGACTACTTCGGGATTACTTGCTTGTGTTGGAAGGAAATTAGGAAAAGGAAAAATATTGGATGATATACAAGTGCCTCTTGTTGCCTTATTAAACGACTTGATTTTAATAGACTTGCAAATGTTTAAAGGATATTTCTCCTATACAAACATTTGCAAGTACACAATTAACTTAACAATATTTGATTTTAATCTTAAGATCTTATGAAAACACTATTAATTCACTATTTCGCGAACAACTAGATACCGCAATATTAAAATTGAATAAACGGGTACGTAGACCAAACATGTGTCGATCTACTTCGCCGTATTTTATTCAACTTTAAAATAAAACAAGTTATCACACAGATTTTATTTTTAAGATTTTATTTAAATGAAGGTAGGCAGAAGAGTGACTCTTCTTTACGTTTCTCCTGTTCTCGTAGGCTCGCATTCGAGCCGCCGTTGCTCGATTCGCCACTATCCCTAACCCACACAGCATCAACTCGCTCCCACTTCTCATAATCATACGTGGTGTCGATGCTGTAATACATATTCATTCTATATTACATCTAATCTCGCTTTAACTAATTATACATGTATGTGTGCTTGCGGTGGGCGTAGCCGTGTGCGAGTATAAGAGCGCGTTCGGTACTTTTATTCTACCCCACCTCACTCTTATTATATTATGCACATAGTGTGTGAATGTGTAACCTCACAATATATATACATATATATATATATATATATATATATATATATATATATATATAAGTCAGAATGTCAATACAAAAGCTATGAAGAGTCCTGTTTTGTTTTTGCTCTTGTCTCTTATATTATTGCTTTAAATAGTTTGTTGAAACAATTAACAAGTTTTTGACAGTAAGTTTACAAAGTGGTAATTTGCTAATGTAATTTTAATAGTAGTTTTTTACAATTTTATATTACATTTTATAATAATAATAACAAAGGATAATGAAATTATTTATTCATATAAATATGATAATTTTTTAGATTTTTGTCTAGATTTGTTCTATCTTTTTTAGATTTAAAAATTGAAAAACAATATATTTTTAAAAATATTTTTCTATTTGCAAGTATACGCTTGAAACAGATTTGACATTTAGATATTAAATCTTGAGATTATGTGAAAGTTAAAGCTTTTTGTTTTATCAATTTGTTTTTATTTTATTCGTAATACCTCCAATCTAACTTTTTGTATATAGCTTTATTCATGTGTGTTGCATGATTTCGGAGGAATGATTGATAATTACTCTGAGAAGCTTTGAACGGTTGAGCTTTATCATAAAAAATTATATAATATTTGTGTGATTGAAAACTAAAACTCTAAGTTAAAATTGGGATCTTTGAAGTACTTATTGACATTATTAATTTTTATATTTATTCATGGTAACTGTTTTAAATAGTTTGTTAAAACAATTAACAAGTTTTTGATAGTAGTTTACAAAATGGTAATTTTCTAATTTTCTCTGATTCTTAATAGCAGTTTTTTACAATATCATTTTACATTTTATAATAATAATAATAACAAAGGATAATGAAATTATTTATATGGATATGAAAATTATTTAGATTTTTAAAAAGATTTGTTTATTTTTTATTGTTTCAGAAGTGATTTTTTTGTTAGATAATAATAGACATGGCATCTAATAGCGAAGGAAATGCTAACAAAAAAATGAAATATGATGATCGAAAATGTTCTATATTCAATATTTATTTAAGAAAAATAAGTGGTCGAAAAAAAGAAATTCAATGTGAAACAGAACTAGAATATGCAAAAGTATTATCTGGCAGAGAAGATATTTTTATTAATGATGTAATGTGTGATCCGTGTAGAAAGCAAAAAAAATTGTGGTAAAAAAATGTCAAGCTCTAAAATTGAAATATCTGATGATACTGCAGTAAATGTTTTCTCTTAAAAATCTAATATTTCGGAATCATTATCTGAAATACGTATCAGTTCATCATCTCAGACAAATACAGATTCGTCGTACAAAGTTGAGGAAAAAGAAGAACAAGAATTCATAGAATTACAAATGCAAAGAACGATGGCAACACATAAGTAATGTTTTATTTGTGGATACAATAAACGCACAAATATAATGTTGGTGCCTTTCGAAGCAAGAATTCAAGTTTTCAGTAAAATTAATTTATTTATTCCAAATGGCAATAGATGCTGTTCTGATCATATAATTGAAAAAATATTTTATGAAGATGAATTGAATAAAATGAAGATTTTTTCCACCAGTAGTACATTAGATGTTAATGAATTATCAAGAATACTAGGTATAATATCTGCAGAAACAGATGAAAGGTTATTAAATAAAGTAGCCGAGTTTGTTATGCCAGAAAAAAAATTGAAAGTGTTTACAGGGTTATCTTGGGCACAGATTACCCAACTTAAAGTACGACTCACTTATCTTAAAGATTCCTGTGCAAAAACAGTGATTCAAGCCATCGTAGTATTTTTATTTAAAATGCATACAGGGAATTCTAATCAAGTTATTTCTTCAATATTTGATATCGAGACGAACGAGTATCTCGTTTCTGTCATTCAGTTTTATCATCTTTTGAAAAAGACGTGTTACCAAATTATTTTGGATTAAAAAATGCAGACAGAAATGACTTGATTGAAAACTAAACTTCTCAAATGACGAAGAAATTATATCCAGGTAACCGACTTATTTTGATTTATGATGGAACTTATATAAGGCATGAAAAAAGCTCTAATAATGAGTATCAGAGAAAATCCTATTCAGGTCAAAAAAAGTTCCTCTCAATAAACCCTTTAAAATATCTTCAACAAATGGCTATGTTGTTGACCAGTTAGGACCTTATCTCGCTAACATGAATGATGCTGCAATTTTAATGAAAATATTTGAAACGATGCCGGTAATTTTACAGAAATTGCTCTGCAAAGGCGACATTTTTGTTCTATACAGAGGCTTTCGAGATATTGAAAAGAAATTAGAAGATATGGGTTATTTTGTTCTGATGCCTGAACTTAAAGGTTCAAAATTACAATTTTCAGCACAAGAATCAAATAAAACACGATTCGTAACAAAAATAAGGTGGGCTGTTGAAGCAGTACATAGAATTGAAAAAAAAAACAGATTATCAGATCACAAACTTGACAATAAAATGGTGAAGGATACTGGATTGTATTGCAGAATTGCTTGCTATCTAAATAATTTATTTGGCAAACGCTTAGATTCTGATCATGACATTCAAGATGAAATATTTAATACCATGCAATCGAGAAGGAATATTGAAAACACACTAGCAGAATTAGTAGCAGAAAAAAGATGGTGTCGTCGTAAATTACCATTTCAGATCATAACTTTGACTGATTTACCAGATTTTCCTGAATCAACAGAAAAAGATTTAAAAATTCTTTTCACAGGATCATATCAACTTAAACAGACCATATCATACCTAGCAGAAATGTTAGATTCAGATAATAATTTGAAATTAGGATATTCCACAGAACATAAAAATATTCTTGAATTCGAAGTTCAATCAAGACATGTAAATAAAAAACAATACAAATGCTTCGTTGAATATAAACCAAATGGTATTGGTTATCCCAGTATCCTCAGATATTGTTGCGATTGTCCCAATGGTAACCGCACTGTTCGATGTTGTGCGCACGTTGCTGCAATTGTATATTATCTTTTACATGGAAGATATTTATAAAAAATCATAAGACCAGCTCAAATTCTTTCTAAAATGTTTCTTAATGATAAAATACAAGTATGTATTAACGAAGACAGTGACGATGATGAGTAAAAAAAGTTCCTTATGTTATGAACATTTGTTATGCTTAGAAAACAATTCAGATGTGTATCCTAATTCAAATGAAAAATGATATATTTATATAAATAAAGAGACTAATTTTCTTTAAAGTGAATCTTTAATTTTTTACTGAACCTCATTTAATTTATTATTTAACCTCATTTGATAATATTGTAATAATATTAACATTGTTGGAAGGAGAATTATTAATGTAACAAATTATTCATTTTTAAATTTATTTTTGATAGCGAAATGCAGAAAAATTATCTTTCTATAAAATTATTTTGGATTTTTCTAGATTTCAGATTCTACGAGAATTATTATAAGTAAGGGTATTCAACTGCCCATTATTATTATTATTATTATTATTATTATTAGTAGTAGTAATAGTGGTAGTAGCAGTAGAAGTAGTAGTAGTAGTTGTAGTAGTAGCAGTAGTATAGTATTTTTTTTTCGGTGGTCAAAAAACGGTTGAATCTGCTATCAGACCTACAGCGGCATGGGCTACGGCCAGATATCTCCAACCGCAATGCAAACCACTGGTGTCACGGGATTCTAGCACTGCGGCAGTTTGGAAAAAGGAAGAAGCCTGGTAGGCTTACATTCACTCTCAAAGCATTCACAGGCAGAGACTGTCTAAACCCCCTTCACCCTGGCCACGGAACGAGAACAAGAAAATGTTACCGTTACGCGGACGGGGATCCGTAACGTCCACCGTACTCATCCGCAACGTGGGACTGCGTTAGCATTACTTGACGTTGTGGACCTTGTCCATCGTCATTCGTTTCGTCCGTCCGTGTAAGCACCGGGCTTCGTCCATTCATACGTCCTGCCATGCATACATCTACCTTGCTTTCTTCCTCACACTCACTCAGCTCGGGTACGTGGAGTCGCTGGGCCCAAGGACTTTTCAGTCCTTCTGCGTCTTCACACATCTTCTCTCTCCCTTTCATCCATGCACACAACCACCATTCACTCAGCTCGGGTACGTGGGTTCGCTAGGCCCAAAGATTTTTCAGTCCCTCTGCGTATAGTAGTAGTATTAGTTGTAGTAGTAGTGGTAGTAGTAGTAGTAGTAGTGGGAGTCGGCTTGAGGAGGCCCCTTTAGCAAGTGTTGTCGTTCAGGTTCCGGGTATTGCCCAACCGCTCCTCAGCGTCATCGTTGCATCAATGCTCTTTGCAGCAATGCTATAACGTTGACGGCAAATGGGAAGTAATGACCCGAGGAGAAATAACCTCGCAAAAAAACCAGGGACTATCTGGCCTAGATGGTAGTAACCCTGTAAGGGTCTCGCTTTGGGTTACAAGATAGGGGTGGTTCCTTGACTAAATTTACCACTTTTTAATGGAAGATGTTGAATTTAAAACATTTATTACCCCAGGTGAGTATCCCTATTCAGGGAAATCTCACCCCCACTTCCGATCGGGTGAAAGCCCCGGTGGGTGGAGTCGGCCTCACGGATTCTGGAGGAGGTCAAATTCACGTTAACCATGCTCTCGCAGCAGCGAGTAACATCGCAGCTAAAGGCTAGAGGAGACAATCTCGCATAAAAAACAGGAACTGGATACGCTGAAGGTACCGAGGGTACGAAGCGGTAGCCAGAGTAGTGTAGCTAGCGTTGGGAGTGCCAAAAGCGTTTACAGCGACGCTTCCCAATTCGAGCGGAACAGCCTGCAAGAAGAAATGGTGGAATTCTTAGTTGTAACGAGGAAGCAGGACTTAAATATAGAGGAAATAGTGAAGGAAATTCAGACCAAGCAGGAAGCTTTAAAGAAAAACACTAACCGCAAAATCATAGGTGCAGTGGGAAGAATGCAAATCCATCTTCAGTAGGCAGTCGACCAACAGGAAGTCATTAAAGCCAAAGCAGATTCATTGAAGTTCGGAATGAATCAAGTCCTGGATCAACACATGGACAGGAAAAGAGAAAGAATACGGATGCAGGCCGAGGTCTTAAGAGATACTGTGCTTGCATGCACAAGTATTAAAAGGGACTGAGGCAGCACAGAAGACAGCCCAGAGGACGAGCGCCAAAAACAAAAGAGGAAGAAGAAGAAAGCAACGGCTGGTGTGGCAGATACGCAGTTCCTTACACCGACTGCGCTGGCTAGTCGGCTACGCCCCCAGCCTCCAAATAAAAGCATCAGAAAGAAAGAAGCGGTGGTCATCAAGATCTCCGAGGGGTTTTCATATGCGGAAGTCCTTGGAAGGCTCCGCAAAGATGTCAAGCCGCAAGACAGTAGCACAGAGGTTCTTGGTGTCAGACCCACAGTAAAGGGGAACCTTCTTATCCGGATTTTTAAAGAATCGGATAAGAGGACCTTTACTGACAACGTCAAAGCTGTGGTAGAGAGCCTGGGAAGCATAAGTATGGATGAACGGAAGAGTACCATTGAGATTCGCGATCTGGATCAGATGACAACGGAAGATGAAGTTCAGGGAGCATTAACCAAGGTCCTGGGTCCCGAGCAAAGACCACGGAAAATCATGATCCTTGGACCCAGTAAATTCGGGACTAAAATGGCAGTAGTCGTCCTAGAAGAAACAGAAGCTAGACATCTCCTAGACAAAAGGAGAATCCAGATAGGTTTTGTAAACTGCAGGATAGAACGGAGAACAATGGTGACCAGATGTCACAAATGTCTCGGCTTTGGTCATGGACGAGATAAATGCCCAGGACCAGAAAGATCCACCCACTGTTTCAAGTGCGGGGAAGCAGACCATACAAGAGCAACATGCGCAAACAATGCATGCTGCTTCTTGTGCCGACAGGAAGGCTTTGACGGGAAAGCTGTCAAACATGTGTCTAGTAGCGGAGTCTGCAAGGTCTTTCGAAGAGCCCTTGAGGCTGAAAAAAAGAAGAAATCTAGGATTATGCAGAACAGAAGACGGAAAGTTGCATAATCAAGAAGAATAAGGAAGATAATTAATAAGGTCAAAAAAGATGTGTGAATATGCAGGGGGACTGAAAAGTCCTTGGGTCCAGCGACCCCACGTACCCGAGCTAAGTGTGAATGGAGAAGTGCAAGGTAGGACGACAGGCAAACGTATGCATGTTTGGACGTATGAACGGACACGGCCTAGTGCCTGGACGGACGGACGAGACGAGCGACAATGGACAAGACCACAGCATGAAGTAATGCTAACGCAGTCCCACGCTTCGGCTCTGAACGGTGGACTTTACGGATCCCTGCCCGTGTAAGTGAGGCATTTTCTTGCTTCTCTTCCGTGGCCAGGGTGAAGGGGGTCTAGACGGTCTCTGCCTGTGGATGCCTCGGGGGCGAATGCGAACCTACAAGTTTCTTTCTCCCTTCAAGCTGACGCAGCGTCAGAATCCCGTCACACCAGTTGCGCGCACTGCGGTTGGGGTGATCTAGCTTCAACCCACGTCGCTGTAGGTCTGATAGCAGATTTACCCGTTTTTTGACCACCAAAAAAAAAAGTAGTAATAGTAGTAGAAGTAGTAGTAGTTTTTTTTTTTTTTTTTTTGGTGAAAAAACGGGTAAATCTGCTTTCAGACCTACAGCGACGTGGGCTGCAGCTGGATCACCCGAACTGCAGTGCGCGTCACTGGTGTGACGGAATTCTGACGCTGCGTCAGCCTGGAGGGAGAAAGAAACCTGATAGGTTCGCATTCGCCCCCTAGGCATCCACAGGCAGAGACCGTCTAAACCCCCTTCACCCTGGCCGCGGAAGAGGAGCAAGAAAATGCCTCCCTTACACGGGCAGGGATCCGTAACGTCCACCGTTCAGAGCCGCAGCGTGGGACTGCGTTAGCATTACTTCACGCTGCGGTCTTGTCCATTGTCGCTCGTCTCGTCCGTCCGTCCAGGCACTAGGCCGTGTCCATTCATAGGTCCAAACATGCATGCATTTGCCTGTCATCCTTCCTTTCACTCCTCCATTCGCACTTAGCTCGGGTACGTGGGGTCGCTAAGCTCAAGGACTTTTCAGTTCCCCTGCGTAATCACACATTTCCATCCTCTCATTTACCCACACATCCAGTATATCACTCACTCACTCAACTCGGGCACGTGGGGTCGCTAGGCCCATGGACTGTGCAGTTCCCCTGCGTATTCGTACATTCTTTCGCACGCTTCCATCCACACATTCAGTATACCATTCACTCACTCAGCTCAGGTACGTGGGTTCGCTAGGCCCAAGGACTGTGCAGTCCCCCTGCGTGTGCAAGCATCTCCATTCTCTCCTTTATCCACACACTCATTTCACCATTCACTTCGCTCGTGTACGTGGGGTCGCTGAGCCCGAGGACTTTTCAGTTCCCCTGCGTATTCACACATTTTCATCCATACTTTTATCCACACATCCAATTTATCATTCATTCAGCTCGAGTACGTGGGGTTGCTAGGCCCATGGACTGTGTAGTCCCCCTGCGTATTCAAACATTACCACCCTCACTTCCATCCACACACTCCGTATACCATTCACTCAGCTCGGGTACGTGGGGTCGCTAGGCCCAAAGACATTTGTCTCCCTGCGTATAGAAGTAGTAGTAGTAGTAGTAGTAGTAGTAGTAGTAGTAGACGAGGAAGTTGGCCTGGGGAGCCCCCCTGGGCAAATGTCATTATCCAGGGTCCATGTTCCGCTCCCGGGCGTTTTTGTCGCATCAACGCTCAAAGCAGTAATGCTATAACGAAGACGGCAAATAGGAAGCACTAACTGGCGGATGAAGCAGGTATAGTGGTAACTGCTGATGCCAACAACTACTCAAACACTTTTTACACACTACACAAACATATACACCTCTACTCGTACACGGCACACACCTAATACTGGAAGGCCAAAGTAAGTAGATTGGGGGCCCTATAAACCAGGTTCTCCCTACTGCGCGTATGTGCGTGAATGCTTTGGCTGGCGGCTCTATAAACGAGTATCGCCCAGCACGTAAGAATGGAACAAAAAGGCTGCGAAAGGTGTATGCATGTATATGAGAAGCCAAGATGATGGCAGCTTGCAGTCCTCGTCCTGTCTACAGTACGGACGGCGGGGACTTTATAAACAAGATCTCCCGGAAGCGTGAGGACAGGGAACCCTATAGACGGGTAACTCTCTCTTTGAATGACTGAAAACCCTCAGTATGAATCGTAGAGTATATGGGCCAATGGACACTTACACTAACAAAGCAGAAATGCCCCGGAGTCTAGCGACGGCCGTGGGTAGGCTGACTCAGGATGGGGATTGGGTCGCTGCTGGAGGATACAGGGGAAAAACTACGCGGATGCTGCAAGCCGCCGGATAGTACAGGGGCCCGGTCGGAGCTAGTTACTCTGTACTGGCTGCCCTATCAGCCGGCGAAAAATCTATCTCCCTGTTGCCTGGTGCCGGGTGGCACCCGGACTGGGCGCTGACAATGGGGAATGGGGGCTCCTTCGAGGTCACCGGCGGTGGGGTAATCCTTAAGGGGGAAGGCTGACGGACGGTGCACGAGCTGGACCTTACCCGGAGTAGGTTCTTGACCACGAACACATATTACACGAGAAAAGATAAAGGAGTAAAATTTAAAAAAAAATGCTGATGTCCACGAAAGAATCTGAGCTTTCAGCATCCATCAGCGCTCCGGGCACCCCAGGCTCACATACCTCAGAAGCGGCCGACTTGGCCTCGGGGGTGTGTTCAAAAAACTCAAGCGGGGAAATTAAAGGGCATGAACGATCGCCTCCTGATATCATCAGGGAGCAGATCCAGAGGATCTTGGCATCGATGGCCAAGATGGAAGCAGTTAAATGCAGAGTAAGGACCGTGAGCACCGAAATTACGGATGAATGGCCTGTCATCAAGGATGCATGTGAGGCGGCAATGACCAAGTGTGACAGAATGACTGCGCAGCGGACGACTGCGGCGACGAATGCTGCCGAAGCCCAGAAGCGGAAAAGAGAGCCGACTGGTGCCAGTCCGGAGCAGTCGGTGGATTTTCAAAGGGTCGGTGAAGGCTCTGGATGGAAAAAGGTCAGTGCCAAACGCAAGACCAGGGCCGAAAGTACGGTACCTAATGACTGCACGAAAGAACCAAGTAACCAGAGGACCCAGAAGGACGAGACGAAACGGAAGAAAAAGACCGACCGCAGACAGTCTAGACGGAAGCAGGGTGCACGCAACGACGTCGTCGCCGTCTTGGTTGGACTACCCGCCAACATGACGTACGCCGACGCTCTGCGTGAACTGAAACAGGACGTCAAGACTGACGAGACCAAGGTGCAGGTGCAAGGCTGTCGCAAGACGAAGGACGACGGTCTGCTGATCAGGTTACGATGTAAGACGGAAGACAGACTGCAATTCGAACAGCAGATCAAGCAAGCACTGGGGAACGAGGAAACAGTACGGGACTTGACGCCGGAGATGCAGATCGAGATTCTTGATCTGGACTGCATCACAGGGGCACAAGACGTTACTGACGCAATAAGACGGGAGACAGGGACAGTGCGGGACCCGAAGCCGCATATCTTCGGTCCCAACGAACAAAACAATTGTATGGCCGTCCGTGGGGTGGAGAAGAGTGCCGCTCGAATCCTGCTTCAGAAGGGCAGCATTAAAATAGATTGGATGAACTGCCGTATACGGAAAAGACTAATGGTACCGAGGTGCTACAGGTGTTTCGGCTTCGGACACAAACGACGAGACTGCAAGGGTGCTGACAGAAGCAGACTATGCCGTAGGTGTGGACGAACGTGACACACCAGCGAAGGGTGCACCGAGGAAAACCCGACGAAACACTACGTGTTTCAGAATAAAAATTTGTTGAACAGTATAACCCGTTGCATACGTTATTTTCAAAACATTTTCAACTGTTCGTCACCTCAAAACAATGGACTTTAGAACTATTATTGAAAAACAGACTGACGGACGCGGTGGACAGGGCGGGAGGTCTCTCGGACAGCCAGTATGGCTTCCGCAAAGGCCGATCGACGGTGGATGCTATACGGGAGGTCTTTGAGCCTTCCAGAAGGATTGACCACAGAAATAGACCCGTTGTACTGCTTGGCACGCTGGACGCAAGGAACGCCTTCAACAGCGCCAGGTTCTCCGATATCCTCGAGGCCTATAGGTCTTTCGGGGTGCCGGACTACTTGATGAGGGTGTTGGAGGATTACTTGCGTAACAGATGCTTAACGTACGAGACGACGGAAGGACAGATATGCAGACCAATAACTGCGGCGGACGCACAGGGTTCGATATTGGGACCAGACATTTGGAACGTGGACTACGACAGCTTGCTGAGACTGAAGATGCCCGAGGGCGTGTCGCTTGTCGCTTACGCTGATGACGTGGCGGTGGTGATCGTCCAAAGGACTACAGAATTAGCACAACTGACACTGAACAGAGTCATGAGACGGGTCGGCAGGTGGATGATAAAACACGGACTGTCACTGGCACTGAACAAGACGGAACTGATGTTACTGACAGGAAGATGTATACCCACGCTTATTCCAATGACGGTTGGTACGGAAAGGACGGAGACGGTAGGTTGCCTAAAATACCTAAGAGTCACCCTGAATACCAGGCTCACTTTTTGGCCGCATATTCAGAGGGTGGCCGACAAAGCGACTAAACTGACGTTCTCGCTGGGCCGCCTTATGGCAAACACATATGGACCGAAACAGAGTAAAAGACTGTTGCTCATGACGACGACCCACTCAATCATGTTGTACGGGGCGGAAATATGGGCCGATGCGCTTTGCGTTCGAAAGTCCCAAAAGCGACTGACGGACGTACAGAGACGAGGAGCGCTTTGGATAGCTTGCGCCTACCGGACGGTCTCTGCGGAGGCTGTAATGGTGGTTGCAAGCGTAGTCCCCATAGATCTTCTTGCGCTAGAGCGCAATAAGATCTATGGGGACTACGCTTGCGGATCTATGAAAGAAGCGCTGAGACAGGACGGACAGAAGCGGCAGTTCGGGAAAGAGACCTGACTATGAAGCTATGGAGTGAACGGTGGACGAGAGACGGAACGGAGACGTGGACTAGACGTCTTATCAGGGACCTAAGACGGTGGACGCAACGGACTTTTGGGGAGGTGGATTTCTACCTTACCAAATTTTTGACCGGACATGGCTACTTCATGCGGTACCTGCACTAGAGAGGCAAGGTGCAGCACGCGGGCTGTACCTTTTACAGACACGACAGGGACGACGCTGAGCATACGTTCTTCGAATGATCGCGATGGGACTATGACAGACGAACGTTACAGGAACGGACTGGAGACTTAACACAAGACGACATTGTAGACTAGATGCTGGAGGACGTACAAAACTGGGCAGCGGTGATGACCTTCGTCACGGTCGTCCTCAAAGGGAAAAAAGAGGAAGGATGTTTAGTGTGAATGGATAAGAATTACAAATACGCAAGGAGACAAATGTCTTTGGGCCTAGCGATCCCACGTACCCAAGCCGAGCGAATGACATGGTGAATGTGTGGATGCAAGAGAGGATGAGAAAACGCAAATACGCAGGGGGACTGCACAGTCCTTGGGCCTAGCGATCTCACATACCCGAGCTGCGTAAATGGCATACTGAATGTGTGGATGAAAATGAGTGCGTGAATGTGCAAACACGCAGGGGGGCTAAAAAGTCCTTGGGCCCCGCGACCCCACGTACCCGAGCTGAGTAAATGGTGTACTGAATGTGTGGATAAAAGAGAGCGCATAAATGTGCAAATACGAAGGGGAATTAAAAAGTCTCTGGGTCCAGTGATCCCACGTACCCGAGCCGAGTGAATAGCATACTGAATTGAATGGATGGAAGCGAGGATGAAGATGTGCAAACACGCAAAGTCCTTGGGCCCAGCGACCTCACGTACCCGAGCTAAGTGTGAATGGAGAAGTACAAGGTTGGGCAATGCCCGGAACCTGAACGACAACACTTGCTAAAGGGGCCTCCTCAAGCCGACTCTCACTACTACTACTACGACTACCACTACTACTACAACTAATACTACTACTATACGCAGAGGGACTGGAAAATCTTTGGGCCTAGCGAACCCACGTACCCGAGCTGAGTGAATGGTGGTTGTGTGCATGGATGAAAGGGAGAGAGAAGATGTGTGAAGACGCGGAAGGACTGAAAAGTCCTTGGGCCCAGCGACCTCATGTACCCGAGCTAAGTGTGAATGGAGAAGTACAAGGTAGGATGACAGGCAAATGTATGCATGTTTGGACGTATGAATGGACATGGCCTAATGCCTGAACGGACGGACGAGACCGCGTGAAGTAATGCTAACGCAGTCCCACGCTGTGGCTCTAAACGGTGGACGTCACAGATCCCTGCCCGTGTAAGTGAGGCATTTTCTTGCTTCTCTTCCGCGGCCAGGGTGAAGGCGGTTTAGACGGTCTCTGTCTGTGGATGCCTCGGGAGCGAATGCGAACCTACCAGGTTTCTTTCTTCCTCCAAGCTGACGCAGCATCATAATATCGTCACACCAGTGGTGCGCACTGTGGTTGGAATGATCCAGCCGCAGCCCGCGCCGCTGTAGGTCTGATAGCAGATTTACCTGTTTTTTAACCACCAAAAAAAAGGTAGTAGTAGATGCAATGTGATAAACAATTCCAAAATGAGTGAGCGCCAAAAGACGAAGGTAAGTATAGTTTGAGTTTTAGTGGGTATGGATCCCACACTACCTTAGAGCCGTTTTCCATTCATCCTTAAAATAATAATTATTTAAAATATTTATTAATATAAAAAAAAATCAGAACAGGATAAAGGCAATAAACGTACAGTACCTTCCAGAAGTTCCGGGCCACTTGAATAATTTTAACCTATAAAACATAAAAAGGTGTAAAAAAGTCGATTTTTAGCAAAAAATAAACTATGACTCGCATTTAGAAATGTCATTTGGGTATCGGTTGTTACTTAAAACTTATTCTGTCTTTTTCTCTTTTATGATAGGAAAAAAACCTCTGTATATAAGATTAACTTATAAGTTAATCTTATATACTTATTTACGATTAACTTATAGGTTAATCTTATATACATAGGTTTGAATTAATAAACGTATTTAAATGTCATTTTCTCTTATCATAAGAGAGAAAAAGACAGAATAAGGTTTAAGTAACAACCGATACTCAAGTAACGTTTCTAAATGCGTTATTTTAGTGATCACATTGAAAACTGGGCTAAATTTATGGTATTATATATATATATATATATATATATATATATATATATATATATATATATAAAACATCGAAAACATGAAAAACACTAAGTAAAATATAATTCCAGCCCCTCAGAATATACTGCAACCTGATCATAACGTCAAACAATTGTAGAAATCAGATTGTTCGACAATATTTGAACGTATTATATTAGAAACCTTGATGAAACTGACACCACCATGACCAGCAGAAAAAATTACACATAAAATCGTTATTTCAGCTCTCAACTTTTAGCACAGACTATAAAAAAATCGTGAAAATATCGGTTTTTCTCGATAATTAGAGTTGCAAACTACTTTTTCTTGAAAGTAATAGCACGATTATAATGAGCAAAAAACAAATACGCAAAAAAAAGTCATTCAAGCTCTTAACTTTTAACATAACCCATAAGAAATATGAAAAAGAGCAAAAAAGTTGATTTTTTGCAAAAAATAAGGGTTTAATGCCTTTTATCCTCAAAACTAATAGTACCATCGTAAAGAACGGAGTAGAATACACTAAAAATCTTTGTTTGGACTCTTAGATTGTAACATAATCTATAGAAAATACGAAAAAAGTGCAAAAATATCGGTTTTTTGAGAAAATTAGGGTAGCGCACCATTTTTTTTCTTTAGCTAATATAACTATCGTTGATAACGGGTAAAAATAAATTTAAAAAATCAATTCTCAATCTGGCAGCTTAATAGAAAGGGTGTGAAAATAACGATTCAAATCTTGAATATCAATTTTAAGGTTGATATTTAAGGTTATGTAATCTCCAAAAATTTTTTATTAATTGCCATACAATAACCTACCCTTATAAATTTTTGCAAGAGTCTTCCATGTAAAGGGGCGTCAAAATGAAATAAAGTCGAAAAAGCACTTATTTTGACTTTACTGCGCATGTGCAAGGGTTAGGGGGCTGAAAATTGGTTTGTGGGAGTTTTTTTTCAACCTCCATCGAATGGTACATAAGCCATGAAGATTCTAAGAAGGGGTAATTTCACTATGGTAACCTGCCTATAGCATTTCAATCAAATTTAATTTTAAAAAGGATCTAATACAAAGTAAAGTACATTTTATGCATGGTTAAATAAATATTAATTGACATTTGAAATAAATTAAATTCTTTAAATAATATCAATTAAAAGAATTAAAAAATCATAAAATATTTCCTCTTTTTTGATAAATTTATAACTAAATAAATTAAAATAATTTTTTAAGAGCAGGCCGGATTTGCTGTCCTTGTCTAATTGAGATTTTTGTTATTTACTCAAGTATTAATCGGTGTATCTGCAAATTGAAGGCTAAGCGCAATAGATATTATTATTACAAATATGTATGCACAAGAAAAAAAAATCTACCGCTTTGTTTTCGAGAAAAGTAAGGAACGCGAAAATATTATAAACAAACTTTTACTTCGGCGTTCCTTACTTTTCTCAAAAACAAAACGGTAAAAACTTTTTTCTTGTGCATAGATGTTCATAATAATATCTATCGCGCTCAACCATTAATTTGAAGATACTTCAATTAATACTTGATCAAATAACAAAAATCTCAATTTTTACTCGGTCGGTATCAGATTCTACTCCGGCCTGCTCTTAAATAAAATCATTTATGTAATTACATGAAAAGACATCTGAAGAGCTTCTAAATGAAATAGATCAGCTTTTAGATGTAAGTTCTCTTGAAGCTATAAGAAAATCTGGCTCATGGAGAAGAGCAGTTGCAGAGAAATTTAAATGCCTCGATGAAAACCAAAATGGTCTAGAAACCAGAATAATAAAGTATGAAGGGTGAAACCAAGAATAAACAGTTGATCATATATATTGGATGCAAAACATAATAAATATTCGTTGAGTCGATGGTCTGTTTGAAAGATAAAACTTGAATTTTATTTTGAGGAACTATAAAACATTTTAGAGTAGTTTGAATATGGATGGAATTGAGTAATATAAACAAAAAATAGTTTAAATTATATTTCAAAACAGGAAAATTTTCTGAAAACTATGTCACTTCTTTAAACTAAATGAATGTTTAAATTATAAACAATTTAAATGTTGGATTAATAGAAATTGATTAAATTATTAAATTATTAGTAAAAGAACAGATTTAGATTTATTGATAGGGACTGGTAATGAAGAAAACTTCCAAGATCTACATATATATATATATATATGTTAAGAGGAATATAGAAATGGAATGTTTTATTTTTCTTAATGAATAAGTATTATAAATGTTTAATTATTTACTATAAACATTAAACGTAGCTTGTTAATATAATTGTTTTTATAGTAATAGGACATTCAATATCTATGCAGGTAAAAGAAAAATGATACTTTTATTAATTAAAAGTGTAAAAACATGAATATAAAGAATCAATTTTCTTAGTTAGTAAATAGATAAGAAAATAAATTCATTGAAGTGATGAATTGTTGGTAAAAAACATTCTTTTATTGATTTAAAATACATAAAATATAATTTATGGAACATTCTATTTCCTAATTTATGAAAAATAGAACTAATAGAAAGTTTGTAAAATGATATCAAAGGACGTGCGTCCAGCTAAGATTATTCATTCTTGATCCAACTCTCTACGCTGCAACATGTAGAGACTAGCTTACTTTAAAATTCTCATTTTATTTGATTGTTTATTTAATTAAATGATTATATATTTGTAATTCATTTTAAAAAAATTCATCAAATTAAATAAAGTCAGTAATTAATAATAGATAAAAATGACTCTTAATTTATTAAATTAAATGAGTTCCCAGATAATAAAGTTGCAAAAGCATCTTATCTATAAAGTACACATTATCGCACATTCAATGATAAAGCATCCAGCGAACGTCGTCAATAATTGTACTTTCATAAGTTGCATTTATGATAAGGGTATAATATCGCACTTCCAATAGTAAAGCATCTAGCGGAGGTCATCGATTACATATCCTTGTAAGATTATTAAAAGACCAATCATCGCATTTCCGATAGTAAAGAATATAGAGGAGATCATCGATTCTGGTATTTTGATCCTTCTTGCTGTATAGATTATGTGACTAATGCAAGTCAAAAATTTAATAATGTAACTATAATCTCTATTCAAGTAATTTATTAATAAATTTATCTGGCGACCGTGCATCCTGCAAAACGCCTTAAAACGAAAAATATTAAAAGCAAAAAAATGCAGAAAAGATAAATGAGTAACATATAGCGCAGTACCTATAAAGCAAAATATTTAAACTATATGAAGCGTACTTTTATTCTGAGTACACAAAAGGCTAAGACCAAAGATGTACTAAGAGAAGTGTATCAAATAAATGTACACACGCATACATACAAATAGCCAAAAATTAAGTAAAAATGTAAAAAAAGTTTACGGTGTAGCTCATTGCCAATTAAAACATCGAACGAACGACATCGCCCATAAGTAAAAAAAAAGAAAAGTCTATTAAAATGGTAACTTGCTACGGTAACTCTAGTGCGAATACCATGACGTACTTCAACATCAAGCACGTTAGTACATAGCGTAGTGCTCTTTCTTCATTTGATACTTGTTGCTGCCTAATCCTGCCTACGGGCATTTTGGTTGCAGGTAACTTGCGCGCAAAACTGCAAGGCATTGATCAATATATTGGACATCAGTTTTATATCGTGCCTTGCACATTATTTTCATCGTTTTCCTCAGGCTGCATTTTTGGAGGTTAAGCGGAACCAATGATTTTTAATCGACATCTGCGCCTCTATCGACCGTCAACAACTTTACACTCACACTATCAACTTCTCAACGACGGCTAATGTGGGTATCTACTTTATCAACCGTAGCTGCTTAATATTCTTAATATTATCGTGTGTGCTTACTAAAGCAACTTTGCTGGTGGCCTGCACTTTATCTGCTGTGTGACGAGGTTAAGCTGCTGAGATCGGGAAAATCTGTTTCCACCTTTATTGACTGGATATGCTCGCTCTGCAACTACAACTCATTCGATACGTGCTTGGGTTGTTCGTATGTGAAAAGAGCTTGAATTTAAAGATAGTGTATTTTGATGGTAGCGTACGGGGTTGAGGAGGGGCTGAGGAACAATTTGGACCATCATCGTCAAACTCTAAAATTGCTTGGGTCTTCAATACAGGGTGCTAAAGTAGCCCTAAGTGATGCGTATCAACGACAGTGGAAACATACATATCGACTTTGTCAACCGAGGATAGCACCATACACTGATAGCTTTTTGCCATAATTTATCTTACTTGGTCTTTGCCATTGTATGTAATTACTACACTATATAGAGTCTTGCATAAGCAATTTTGCAAGGAATCTTCTGCAATATTAATCAACAGTTTTTTTAGGGTCCTTGGCAATTATAATCCACTGTTTTTTTTGCTTTTGCTGAAAAGTAAGGTAAACTTTGTAATATTTTGAAGTTATAACAGGATAAGTTACTGACGGACCAACAACCTTATATCATACATGTTATGCTGCTACTCCACTTTCATATTTAATACTACATCACTGCTGTTTCTTTGAGAATCACAATTTGTTTTCCTGGATTTCTTAAATTTTGATAATTCATTCTAATTTATTCGAATAGATATGCAGCAATTTAATGATATTCTTACTACAATATTTGAAAAGATGGATAAGCTGGATAAATTGGACTTAATAGAATCCTCTATTTCAAATGTCAGCAGTTTGCTTACTGTGCTATCTCATAAATTTTCTGTTTTTGAGTCAAGAGTTAGTGCGCTTTATACTGCATTTGACAAGTGGATTACCGAAAATGAAGCCAGACTTGACCAGGTCTGTCGCGAACAGGGAGAGCTGAAGGCGAGAGTTGAGAGTGTGCTTGCTACTACTACCAATACAACAATATCTGAAACAGACTCTGCTATTAATATGGTTCATCTTAGATCTCTATCTTAGCGATATGATGATATGAAAGCACAGCAGCTTCGTATTGGAAGAGCTTCTGATTTGGTACTCTTGGGTGGTCTTGTGCCATCGGAATTATCTAATCTTAAGGTAGGTGTATCTGCTATCTTTTCTACTTTGGATGCTAGTTTCTCAATGGAGGACATAGCTTCTGTTCGGCCCTGACTCATTCACCTCAACTTCCACTACTGCTGTTATTCCTGCTGATACATCATCTGAAGTGATGTCCCCATCTACACGGCAGCGTGATCGTCGCTTCTCATCTGTGCCACTGTTTGTAACAATGAAGAGTTCCGCACTTGCACATAGGGTCTTAGCTGCTAAAATTAAGGCAAGGAGACTTCATACTTCTCAGGTTGCTCAGTATTTTCTTTCTAGAGCTAAATATGTCACTGCCCCTTTGCCTTCGTTAATCAACATCAACGGATTCCTTCCTCCCTCACTGCATCAGTTGAAGTTGAAAGTACTTGCAAAAGCGAAGGATGAGAGACTGAATTTTCTTTCATTCGTGAAGAATGGAAGAATTTTTGTGAGAAGGAAGAATGAGGATGCTTCTACACAAGTTGCTTCTGTCGAGGACCTAGATGCTTTTTCAGCCAAGGTGATGCTGTTCGGCGTCAGCCAAGCACCGTAGCTTCTGGTACTGGGGTAAGTCCACTCTCTCTTCCACTCCTCTCTAATATATATTTATATTAATGACGTCGTTGCCAACTCTCACTCGGGTGAACAATATCTGATATTTGCCGACGACTTGCAAGTCTATGTGCATTTTCCGATTTCTGAACTCAGCACTAATACTAATCTTATGAGTGATCATGCTATTCTCATTTTAAATTGGACCTCTAATAACCATCTGAAATTGAATGTGGACAAAACAAAGGCAATAATAATTGGCTCTTATTTTTTACATTAATATGCTGTCTTCATTACCTGTAACTGGCGTACCACTGAACGGTGCTAATATTAAATTTGAATTCTCTGTTCGTAGCCTAGGTGTTTGGTTAGACAGTAAGCTTAACTAGAGAGAGCACGTTACTCAAGTGTGTAATAAGTCATTTTCTCTGCTTTACAGACTAAACTTATTTAGAAAGAGCGCTACGTTTGCTCTTCGTAAACATCTTATAAAAAAACTGCTGTTTCCACTTCTGGATTACTGCTGTCTGGTTTACTGTGACCTCTCGGCTGAGCTTGACCTTAGACTTCAGAGGATCATCAACTTTGGTATACGTTACATCTTCGGTGTAGGTAGGCGAGCGCATCTCTGCTTATAGGTTCTCATTAGGCTGGTTATCCACTGCGGGTATTGAGAACTACTTTTCTACTACATTACTATAAAAGATGTTCTTATCTTGTACTCCATCCTATTTGTATTCTATGTATCAGTGGAGCCGGTCGGTGAGGTCCTTGAGAGGTGATGTGAGACCTTTGACCATTCCTTTTTCATTTACTGAGTATCGCCTACGATCATTCCTGGTCACTTCCTCGTGGCTATGGAATGACCTTCCTGCGACCTTACGCAACTCATCCTCGCTCACCACATTCAAGACATCCTCATTTGCACACTACCTTGCCTTTGAGAGTAAACCTCTGCTCCATGCTAATTTATAAAACTGTTTTATATTATCTTAATTTCCTTATTACTGTGAAGTTTGTTTTATTGTTATATTTGCTTGATTACTGTTTTTCTTTACTGTTCATTATTATTATTGTGCTTAATATTATTTTTATTAATTCTAATGTATTACTGTAATTAATTGTACAACATAATGTACACATAATAAATTTGGTTATCTATCTATCTATCTATCTCAAACCCCCGATAAACTTGCCTCGACCCTGAGAAAGCCTCCCCACTTGTGCTTCCTCGGACATGATCTTGCACACCTGTTATCGCTGACCTGGACAACGGATTATTGTATTATCATCGGAGATCAAGGTCTGTGCCGAATTCCAGAAATTTCCATCGACAAAAAGTGCCTTAAATTGAGCGTGCGAGATTTAATTACAGACAGACAAATAGACGTGGAAGCGAACTTAAGAAAAGCGTTTAAAAAAAGGAAAATAACTAAAGAAGAATAAAAAAACAGAAACGAAGAAGAAAAACAATTCAGTACAGATTTTAATTCAAAAAGAGGTATGGGAGTTATTGAAAATATTTTACGCAGGATGTAAATTAGAAGAACAAAATGTGAATAGAAAAATTTGCGAAGAAGATTTAAAACAAGATGAAGGATACGTAAACGTATGGTTGAAAAATACAAAAATAAAGAACAATGCAAATAAAAAACAAAAGAAAAACTAATTTAGTGTGAAAAAACAGTGCTTTAATTTAATTATATAAAAATTGAGCGAGTGGAATAAAAAGAAATAATTAAGTTCTAATTATAAAAAATTTTTTTTGAAACAATAAAATTAAATTTGAAGTGTGGAGGACTGAAAAAAAAGATTTTTGTTATTAAAATGAATATTTTTTTAGTTAATTTTAAAGAAAAGTGAAAAGACAAAAGGAGTTGATATAAAAAGGAAAAATTTATTATACTATATGAAAATTTATAGAAACAGCTTGTAAAAACAAAAAAAAACAATGTTTTAGTTAACAAAATAGAATAATGAAAGAGAAGATTTTTTTTTATTCATAAAGAAAATAATTTTTTAGTTTAAATTGAAGAAAAGAGTGTTTTTTGAGTAAGCATTTAAAATATAAATGAAAAAAAATAAAGTGATAGGAGAAATAAAATTTTCTTTTTATTAGTTGTTAAAATACACTATTCTTTAAGTTAGAATATTAATGGCTGATTCCATTTCAAATCGAACAGCCTGTATACACTCAAGTCATCAATCACTGCACCGATGGAGTATGTTATTCTACTCTGAAAATAAGGAGACAAGCATTTTTTTTTCTTTGTTGAAATATCGAAACTGCATAAGATATGCACATGCGAAAATTGCACACAACAACTAAATGTTCAAACTGAAAAAGTTGACAACTTTAGAGGGCTATCGTTTTACCAATTTTCAATGAATTTTGGTAAGCTTTTTTTGTAATATTCTATTTTGAGCCTTCTTTAATTCAGTGCAAGAAATTTAAAAAAAGACTGAAAAATGACTGAGATATATGCATTTTACCAAAAAATGCACCTTTTATGCACATGCATTTTTCTCAGGAAGGCCATCTTTTTTTTGCTGAAATTTTTTGGACTGATAGAGGATTGAATCACCTATGTAATGGTGCCTGTTTGATTCCGTGTCTTTTTGTTTGGAGCAAGAAAACAATTCACAAATTTTATTGTGTAAAAATGCTTGTCTATACGAAAGGAAGTCTTAAGCAATTTACATTTAACCCTTTCAGTCATGCAATTCAATTCACTTTTTTTCGTATGTATTTGTTTATAATAATAATTAATAGTGATAAATTTATAAAATATCATCAGCATTATAAATAGTAAGGCTATGTGTATCTGAAAATACAAAAAATCCAAGAATCAAGCATGATATTGCAAAAATATTGAGGTAAAAAAAAAGAAAATTAGGTAGCCGATATATCGGATCCTGTGACTGTAAGGGTTAAACACTGTCCTCCTTTTAGCACTACCCAGGAACAACGACGTGGATGTAGATGAATTCTGCAATCCTTCGGGGTGCTTTTTTAGAGTGAGTTCTCCTTGCCTCTCACTGTTAGGATGCGTCAAAAAAATAATTATAGATAATTACTTTTTTTATTTTTTCGCCTATTATTTTTAGTTTTAAGTGTAGCCTTACGATGATTGACTTTTTTTCTTGTCTTTAACTTTAGTCAGTGCATGTATAGCTTTTCTGCCAATAAATATATGTGATTTTAATTCCCCAAGTTGTTTTAACTACATATGACTTTTTTAAATTCCATTAAATTTAGGAACTCTAATCCATTCAATATTTTTCTCTTTTCTAAATTTTTCTATCCCATTTATTGGTAGTGAAATGATTTTACAGTATATGTTTCTTTTAAGCTTCAAGTAAGAATTTTTATATTATTAACTTTAACAGTCACAACATCAGATTTATTTGGACTTTGTCTACTTAAATTAAAATCATTATTTAAAAAATATTCCATAGCGATATTTGTTGTGTTTTCATCAATAGGATGACCAGTATATAAATCTAGCTACGAATAAACTCTTTTATTTTTTATGAGATTCCTTGATTTATTTATCATATATATGCTCATATTCGGAAATAGTGAGCAAATTTTTATTTTGCTTAATTTTGAAGGTACTAGAGTTAGCATTTTTATTTTCTCCAAAATAAAAGAGCATTTTTCTAAAGCCAATTTAAAATTTACTACAAATTCATCCCAGTAGTTTTCAGTGTAACTTTTGTCCAATTCTATTGGTTGAAAAAAAAATACTTGTCTCCTTATTTTTAGAGTAGAATAACATACTCCATCGGTGCAGTGATTGGTGACTTGAGTGTATACAGGCTGTTTGATTTGAAATGGAATCAGCCTAAAATAACAGATTTTTTTCAGTTATGGTTACGTGATAAGAAATAATCTTTAAATTAAAATTGGATGATAAATGTAATAATGGGAAAATTTTCCTTCATTTAAGTGAATGTTTGAATAAATATATTTAAAAAAATTACGCCAAACTATTGTAAAATTTTCTTAGCTCATAAAAATAAATTTGTTATTTTATTTAGGATAAAAAAATCGTATTTAATTTCGGGGGCAATCCTCGACACTTAGGTAGTAATCAAATGCAAAATGTGGGTATTGGGGCGTGCATCTTTGTTTAAGTCGCGTTAGTGAAAATAAAATAGATTTTTCAACAATTCAATCCTATAAAAATTTAAAATCAATTTCAATTTTGGGGGCAATGTGAGCACCCAAGTATGTATGGCCGTGACACCATATGATACCTGATTGGGTTTTTGAAGATGCGCGTTCAAGAAGACTAAAGTGAATGCAAACACGCGTGTACCTATACATGCTCTAGCATGTGTGAGGGCACAGGGATCCATTCCTCTCTTCTATTAAAGCAGAAGAGTGGGAGCGATACGAAAGAGAGCTAAACCAAGCAGTGCGCGAAACTTGCAAGCCTTGTCACTCTTGGATCAGCTCTTCTATCATTTGTTAGTACCTTGCTTGGATTAACTGCTGGCCCTTGGCCATTTAATTGTTTCAAGCAAGGCATTTTTTCTACACGTGTTTAATGCACATCTTTTGTTGTAGTATTTTGTATAAGATTCTAAATAAAGAGCTTATCCAAACAACATTTCCATCCTACTATCCCATGTTAAGCCCCGAATGTTAAGGTACTTGTTTCTTAACAATAACGGGCTTTGCATTTAATGCTCTTAAATTATTAACATTTTACATAAAAAAAGGTCTGCTATGGCTAGGCAAGGCGCGCTAGCTACAAACGACTTTCTACAAAAAGAACTAACAAAAAACAAAGGATAAAGATACATAAAGAGTCCGCGTTAGCTAGGCAAGGCGACCTAGCTAACAACGATCCTAGAAATTTAATAGCTTGTAAAATAAGAAATTCATGCTCGGAAACGTTAAAATAATAATATATTAGTATCAAATTTAGATTAGAAGAACCGGAAAGTTACAATACATATCCTTAAAGTTTTCTTTATTATCAACCCTAATTGGTAACTATTGGTCTTTTTTTTAATTTTATACATTAAGCTATTTTTATCACTGTCAACGATTATTTAATGATTATTCAAATCATTGAATAATGATTTATTCATTGCTTAGAATAAAAAAATAAATATCAATAGCAATTAATTTAAACGACCACAATATTAATTTATATATTGGAAGTATTTGATAATTTGAAATAATATATTTTAATTAATAATAATTATATTTTTGTTTTAATAAATTTATATACAAATAAACCAAATATGATTTTTTAAATATCAATAAATCGATAGCTAAATGAATGTTTTTCAATTTATTGAGTTTTATAAATATATCTGGTAATAAATATTATTGTCTTTAAATTATTTGAAAATCCTTTTTTAATCATAATCCCGGCCATAGTTTGAAAAAAGCTGTACACCCATCTCGATCTATACATGCATTCGCGAGACAGCTGATTGTAAGCGCGCTCATATGATCTAACTGTGATGTTGCCACGCGTATATTATTTATCTAATAGTTACATGGTCTTGAAACACTTCATATCTTTAATAAAACGATGAATTTGCGCGAATCTTGTAGAAGAATGGTTGTTTTAGTTCTTTCATACATGTTCTGAAATATTAATATGATATTTACACTATCTCCATAAATTCTTTTGAAAGAGCACTTACAATATATGAGAATATTTTTCATTCCAAAGCTATAATGTAGTTAGAATAGCATCGAATTCCTATTTTTGTGATTAATTAACGTCTAAAAAAAATTCAAGTTAATCTTTGCTACGCTATAACTTAGGGATAAAATAATATTTTGATATACCGTAAATACTGTTTAGAAAGAATCTGAGATAAGCTTTTTTTTCAAAAAAAGGTTTAAGATTCTTGCTAATAATGCTAAGGAACTATGATTGTTTAAAAATCTAGTGTCTTTTTTAGAAAGATTCTTTAATTCTCTATGACTTGAGAAATATTGAGCGTTAGAGTCTGAAATTCTAAGTGTTTCCATATTTTCACATCTAAAAACTTATCCTACATTTTACTTAATCTAACAAATACCTAGCTGGACAAATTTTCAAAATTAAATGTACCTTAAATTTTTCTCGAATTTCGTCCCTATAATAAATCTATATTTTTCGTTGATTTATATATAAATTTTATTAAACATAGGATATACTTAGATCAATTTATTGATTAAAAATAAAGATCTGAAATTATTTTAATGTTAACATAATTTTTTCATAATAATCACATGTATAGTAGGAATTATATGCGAAATCATTCTCTCGTTGTATAATCTACTATTATATATTGAAAATAAAACATTATTGAACGGAATAAAAAAAGTAATTTAAATATGATGTAATATAAAGATTGACTTCTTACTCGGTAACTTCTAGCTGATCAGCTACTTCTACTGTTCCAAGTCTTTTGTAAACTTCATGAAGTAATTGATAACCTTGTCCTCCACTACCTCGACCATCAATTTGCGCCACAATTATGTTTTTTCTGCTTGCTAAATATGCGTTCCAGTCAATCTTAAATGAGTCAGTAACTAATTGAGAACCTGGTGCACCATAACTAAAACATAATATTAAATACGTGTTGATATATGATTGGAATATTTATTTATATGTATATATATATATATATATATATATATATATATATATATATATATATATATATATATATATATATATATACTTAAAAGTCAAGAAATAATTCAAATTTTTCAGATGTTTTATCAAATAAATTCCTTTATCAATTTTTACTCGGGGAATTTAAACATTTAGTAAAAACTCAAGAGAATATTTTTGTTGTAAATAACTTGTAAAATGTACTCGAATTTCTGTGAATTAGGATTTGCAGATATTTAAGCTTATCTAATTAGTGGAATAATAAAATAAAAAATTTTTACCTGGATTAAAGAACCCCGCACAAACATTATGGGAATTGAATTTCAGTCGAATCGTCTGAAACCTTAAGAGTAGTTGAATCTTGTTATGCTGATCAAAAATTCTCACAGACGCAAGGTTTGGAATAATACCATGGTTTTCGAGATACGGAGAGTACAAAGACAAGAAAATGGATGTTTTTAGGCGATTTTTCAAAAATTTCCTATACGATCGCACCGTATATACATATTGCGATGGGTATTTATATATCCTCGTGACAATTTATATTACGCGCGCTATTACCAAGCGAGGTAGTACCACGCTCAGCCACTGCGCGATGTCTCATATTAGTCGCACACGTGACAATAATAGCGTAGCCCAGGTCATACAAAATCGAGCCTTTGCTAAGCAAGAGGTTTGTTTCGCTGTACAGTTTCAGAGGGTTTTCGCTACTGCATTGTAAATTTAGGACTCATGTAGACTCTGAAAGGTATTTGCTACTGTATAGTGAATTCAGGACTGATGTAGACTTCAAAGGGTTTTTGTTATTACGGCGGACCAGGACACATTTTTGCCTACTACAGCCAGATGCTCTGGGGACCGCGTTCTCCCATGTGTCGCCGTCGAATCCGATGGTAAAGAAACCACCGCCGACAATTAAATCAAACATAATAACTATATTGTAAAGGCTTGTAGAGCCCATTTATTACAATATTATATTTTTATTGATTTCAAGGGTGCCTCCACCTATCGTAGCTTATAAATTAATTATGGCACTATAGTCTGTATCAGATATAATATTTCTTTGGATAAAAATGTACACGTATACATATATACATACATACATACATACATACATACATACATACATATATACATATATATATATATATATTTATTTATATATTTATATATAAATGATCACATGCACCTACAGAAAAACAATTTTTGTTTTGCAATTGTACATAGGATATCAAAGCTATAGCTTTTGTGGTAAAACTTTTTAAAATATATTTTTAATTAGAAACATATAAATCAGCTATACAATGTTTAAGTTGCTTAGGCACTCAATAATATAATCATGCACACACTGTACTCATTTAGCTTTACCAGTAATGATCGACTTGGACGTGGTAGATCATCTGGACTTTTTGTGTGTGTGCGCGTGTGTGTATGTGTGTGTATGTGCGTGTGTGTATGTGAGCGCGTGTGTGTGCTTGTACGTATTATTTTAGTATGTTGGATACGACGAAAAAAAATCAGTAATGTGTTTTAGAATACCAGAAAACAGATTATAAGAATTATTGAGCGCTTAAAATGGTTATACATCTAATTCTGGTATAATCTCTTGATTTACTTATCCATATAATTAAACTGACCGGATTAAATATAAGGGCAAATATTTAATTATTTCCTTCTTGATTTCCGTATTGAGTATTCGAAACAGTCTGCAATTACTTGGCTGACGGGTATTTCACATTTTCTTCATGGCGAGCATTACCCGTGCACCACAAAACAGATGCTGTATGCGCGCACATACTAAAAGTTCTTGTACCCGCTCTGCAAGTACAACAATTCCCAATAAGGAACATAAATGTTTTTCTAACAAAAATATTAATTTTGCATTCTTCTGAAAGCCTGTGTATTTTATGATTTACGTTACATTTCAAGCATGAGCAAGAAAATGTTTGCGATAGCACGTTTAGACACATACATTGTGGATCATTTTCCAACATTCGAATTTTATGAAAATTGTTATGTTGCAATTATTGCGCATACGAGATTCGCCAGTGATAGAAGTCGGAAGTCTACCACCTTGATCACATCTATTCATGGTGATCTTCTATCTGAGTATATTGTTATCTTCGCCATCAAAATATATCATTACCCGAGCTGCCAATTGATTATTATAAGCATAACACAGAATACGATTTTGCCATGCCACTTTAGGAAGCATGCTATTAGAATCAGTACAGAATAAAAGTACAGTGATTCTAAAAAAGACTGATTAAAAGGACTGATTGAAAGCTTAGACTTGAAAAAAACTATCCTTTTAATTGAAAATTCATCTGAAATCAAAAATCTTAGAAGAATAATAAAAAGTTATTAGTCCCGAAAAGGACTGTTTGAAATAGCATTTCTTAAGGAGGCTCTATCGCGAAATGTCGCGAATCGAGACAAATCAATTTTAATAGTTTTAATCACGCTAAATCCAATGGTATCCTTATTTATATACATAACCGATCAAAATCTTGAGATGTTCAAGTTCAAAGTTCGCCCTTTTAACACGAGCTCTTATGGTTGACATACTTAAATTGATCTATAATAATTCTAATTGGAATTGTCAATAAAAAGTAGTGTGTAGGTCTTATAGAAAAAAACTCTCTCTTTAAAATGCTATTGTCAAAGATGAAGATAGCCGATTGATAAATTGAAATATTGTCGAAAGAAGTAAATATATTATGATTGTAAATGGTTGCTGACAGGAAGTCAATCGGTAAGACATTGTTGGCGCCTCGTACAAAAAACGCGCGTAATTTGAATTTAAAAAAATAAATAATTAAATTAGTATAAATTTAATATACGATTAATATTAATTTCAATATATAATAAATAATATTGTGAGATTCTAGTATTCCAATATTTTTTTTTCAACTAAATGATTTATTTTCATTCATTTTTTATCAGAAAAATATAGACCAACAGTTTTGAGGTTATAACTTTATTTACTTACGATAATAAGCGTTTTCTGCTTATGAGTCAAAACATGGTTATACCCGTCATTATAATATAAGCTTGAATCTCATTGGCTGACCGCAAAAGATCAAAGTTGAGTCTAAATTAATTTTTAGAATAATGTTTTTATTAAAATAATTAACAAATCGTAACATTTATAAACGTTATAAATCCATTTAAGATTTTTAAGCATAAACTTATACATTATAAGTTGTGACGAGGATAGCAAATTATACATATACCATATGTCAGTATACTTCTGTCTCTCTCCTCGTTGTGAGTCGCACAGCCTATTGTAAGCTTTTATGCTCACATTATGTGTATAAGAGTGAGACAGAGAGTGGATATTTCATCGTCTTGCGTGGCTGACGGTTAGCGAAGGCGCGCGCAAGACATGACGTTGAGACTTAGGCAAGAGAGAATAGCGAACGGGTCGTTTTTAACAAGGCAGAAAGGATTTAGCAGTCATATTGTGCGTTGTGCGAGCTCGTGCTTTGGATAGTTTTCCGTTCTTTAGATAGAAGCATTTTGACTGATGTAATTAATTCGTGTGACTCTGCTACGAATATTGGCTTGTTGAGAGACATTGAAAAGCAGATCTGCTTGCTAATATAATCGTCGTGTCGTGTACAAGAACCAAGTGGGTTTGCCCTAATTCTGCAGAGAGATCAGAGCGTCCTTATAACGAGAGCTACGATAGCCTTGAGCTGCACCGCATATCTTCGGTGCCGCTTTTGTTGAATCATCGATTCGTCTGTGTTAGAGAGGATCGTCGGAAAATCTTCGTGTTCAACGACCGATAGAAAAATGTAAGTCTGCAGACTATCGTATTGCGTTTTATTATTGAATACGTGTATGCGATATATGTAAAAATATCGAGACCGTCATGTGCGCCGCGTCATATAGAATAGGGTAGCTTAAATTAACTTTTGTTTCTTTTCGTGAGATTTACTAAATTTTGTATCTAATAACTATCATTATAAACTTATTTTAGTGTACTGAATTTGTTTGTCATTTTGAATAAATTAAAGTAAAATTGAAATTATTTGGAATTGTTACATAATATTATTTCTCACTGATTAAAATCGTGTTTTGTCTTTATATGTTAAACTTAATGCACTTGCTTTCTTTTGATCTACTATATTTAATAGAGTCTTAAGGTACACGCCGTGGGTTTCGTCGTACCAGACGTCCGGGAGGCAGAACTTCTAAGCGAAGTTCTGAAATAGTATTAAATATTGCTCAACTGATTTCCATGGTATGAAAAAGACAGTCATAGTCGATCAGTGACGATGTACGAGGCTGATCGTCTCTAAATCGAAAATCGGTTATTTAACGGTGAGTGCGTATGTACTTGAAGTAAGTACATATGAAACCCACAAATATATTTGATTAGTTGATTTAAATATATTCTCCGTTACAAAGTTTTATTTTATTTTAAATATAATTTGACTAGCATGGTAGACGATGGAGCCTCCTTAAAACGCAAATATAATCTTGAAAAGGACTATTTGATGAAACATTAGATTGAAAAATAATAAATATTAAGAGTTTCAAAAATTATTTTGTATAAAAAAATTTTTTTCATAGGAGACTGATTGTTCATCTATTTCAAGAAGTACTGATTGTTCATGTATTTCAAAAAAAGCTAATTATTTGAAATCACTAAATATTTATTTTTATTCCCAACCCTGGTAAAAAAGGCTGGCTTTGAGGTGTCAATATGGTGTATTTTACGGTTTGCAACCATAATATGGCTCATATTATGTCCACAAACTCCGTCTTGTTTCGATGGAATATGGTCAGCTTATGGATATGACAAGAAATACAAAGTCATAATTTTGAGACTATAATTAAAATTTTTGAACAATAATTAGGAAAATTATGATTTAAGATTATTAGGAAATGATTCTTTTTAATGAATTATCGTTATGTATTATTTGTTTGTATAAATTATTTTTAACCAATTTTTTCTTAGCTATTTGTTATTAACTATTCATTTTCATAATTAACAATAACATATTTCAGTTTGATTTATAAACTTATAGTTAATCTTTCAACATTATTTACAATTAGTAACAATTACTAGTTAGTACATCACTTAAATAGATAAAGGTTATACTGAACAATACAAACTTTATAGGTTATGATTTATGTCAAAAATAGATTTTGTATTAAGACCAGGCCGTATTAGAACCTGATACCGATCAAGTAACAATTGAGTTGTTTGTTATTTACTCAAGTATTAATCGGTGTATCTTCAAATTAAAGGTCGAGCGCAATAGATATTATTATCATAAACATCTATGCACAAGAAAAAAAAATCTACCGCTTTGTATTTGAGAAAAGTAAGTAACGCCAAAGTAAAAGTTTATGTTTATAATATTTTCGCTTTACTTACTTTTCTCAAAAACAAAGCGATAGATTTTTTTTTCCTTGTGCATAAATATTTGTAATAATACCCTTATGAAAATAATCTGTAGATTAATCTGTAGAAAAATCTGCAGGGAAATCTGTAGAATATCTACAGAAAACCTACCGAAAATCTACAGAAAAATCTAACTCAATACCGTAGGATTTTCTGTAGGAAAGATTATGAGGAAATCTACAGGTGAAATGCAGATAAATTTGTAGAAAAATCTGCAGGATGCCTACAATTATTACTTTTAGCTGAAACTGTAGAAAAGTTTACAGAGATTCTACAGGTCTCTTACAGAGTAATATACAGGATTTGTGTAGGATTTCCTGATAAATTTTTATAGGGTTTTCGCCTACATTATTTCCTAAAGTATTTTCTACAGTTTTCTGTAAACCACCACATAAGATTTAGTACAGAAAATATTTGAAAATTTCCTACAGAATTACCTGAAAGAATTTTCTCGTTTTCCTAAATTTTTTCCAATTATATTCTTTATAAAAAAATATTCTACTAAAAAAATGTCTGCATGATTTTCTACAGAATTTCCTTCAGACTTTCTAACAGAAAATTTCAAAGAATTTCCTGCAGAATTACCAATAGGAAATCCTCCTTTATTTATTTTTAATTTATAAAAAAATTTTCAAGAAATTCTATAAAATATTATGTAGAAAATCTTGAATAAAACTTTATTATTATTAAATTATTTGGTATTCTTTATTTAAGTATAATAAATAATCACGAGTTAATAACTCGAAAATTATTTTCCTATCATAGAAAAAGACCAAAAACGAGGTTAACCTTGTAGTGTGTGCCCTTCGAAGATTAAAGAGCTCACGATTCAACACCAAGTGCTCTGGTCTTATATACCTGCGGCTTGAAAATTTTTACAAGCGATCACAAAACTTAGGAAAACGCCACCTAGTGACTTAAAATTAAATCGACGTAATCGATCTTGTATCGTATATCCTACAAAATTTTCTTAAGATTTTGCTGCAGAATTTTTTACTGATTTTCCTGCAGATTTTTCTATATTATTTTAATTTAATTTCAAGTCGCTAGGTGTCGTTTCTCTAAGTTTTGTGATCGCTTATATAAATTTTCAAGCCGCAGATATATAAGACCAGAGTACTTAGTGTTGATTTGTGAGCTCTTCAATCTTCGAAGGGCACACACTATGAGGTTAACAGCAGGCCGGAGTAGAACCTGATACCGACCTAGTAGCAATTGAGTTGTTTGTTATTTACTCAACTATTAATCAGTGTATCTTCAAATTAAAGGTTAAGCGCAATAGATATTATTATAATAAACATTTATGCACAAGAAAAAAAAATTCTACCGCTTTGTTTTTGAGAAAAGTAAGGAACGCCGAGGTGAAAGTTTATGTTTATAATATTTTCGCGTTCCTTACTTTTCTCAAAAACAAATCGGTAGATTTTTGTTTTCTTGTTCATACATATTTGTAATAATAATATCTATTGCGCTTAACCTTCAATTTGCAGATACACCGATTAATACTTGAATAAATAACGAAAATCTCAATTAGACAAGGACAGCGAATCCGGCCTGCTCTTAACCTCGTTTTTTGTCTTTTCCTATGATAGGAAAATAATTATCGAGTTATTAACTCGTAATCATTTATTATACTCAAATAAAGAATACCAAATAATTTAATAATAAGAAAGTTTTATTCAGGATATTTTACATAATATTTTATAGAATTTCTTGAAAATTTTTTTATAAATCAAAAATAAATAAAGGAAGATTTCTTATTGGTAATCCTGCAGGAAATTCTTAAAATTATAATAAATGGTGGAAAATTGAAAAATCCAAAAAATTTTAGAAACTGGAAGAGTAATTTGTAAACTACAAAATGAAATCTAACCGAACTTCCGTAGTCGCCTTCAATCCACGTGGATATCGAAGTAAAAAATCATCGTAGATCACCTAAAAATCCACATGGATTTCTAAATATCCATATTGATTTTTTTAAATATCCACAGGGATTTCCAAAGATCTACATGGATTTCTAAATATCCACATGGATTTCTAAATATCCACATGGATTTCTAAATATCCACATAGATTTTCCAAATCCATATGGATTTCTTAAAACTCTACGAGGAGTACATAAAATTAACACAGTATTATACAGTAACACATAAAATCCATGTCGATATCCAAGTAAAAAATCTACATGGATTTAATAATATATACATGGATTTCTAAATATCCACATGGATTTCACAAAACCCATATGGATTTTTTTTAATCATATAGTTAAAGAATCCATATAGATTTCATGTAATCTATATGGATTCTTTAACAGTCCACGAGGGCTTTGTGAAATCAACATGGCTTTCATAAAATCCACATAAAATCCATGTAAGACCTACGTGGATTTCCTCATGGGTAATCCACGTGGAAATCCAGGTGGATTTTTTCAGTAGGGTTATGGCACTTCAAGTTCTGAAAGCACGCAAATAATTTTAAAATGTCCAGCTGCACCATAATGTCAATTCAAATCAATGTTATCTAGTTTATATTATAAAACATAATATTAAGGTTGTTCTGTTTATACAGTCTGTGTCCAAAGTTGGTTTTTTTGATTATCGTTTATATTTGTCAATAGAAATTATTTATTCAATTTTCAGTTTCTTATCCTATTAGATGATAATAAAACAATTGTTTTAAACTTAGTTTTATTTGAATATAATCAATTATTAAAAAGTTATAATAGTTTAAAATTTTTTATTTTTTTATAAATTTAATTTAATCATAAAAACGCTGCCAAGTGCTTTGGCGGAATGCTTTCTCATAGAGCTCTTTGAGTTTCATTATTTTTTTATATTTATTTAAATGTGATTTTAATATAAAAAAATTGTCCATCATTAATATTTATTCATTTTGTACTTTATAAATTTTGAATATATATGCTAGTTGATTGCCTTTTCAACATTTTGTTTGGGTTAAATGTTAGCTTTTAAAGTGTTTAATTTTGTTGACTTTAGCTAGCCTTATACATAGGTTCGAATTTATTATTTTTGTTATCTTGTGGATATCTTTTTATCACGACTAAGCTTGGTAAATCCAAGTAGTCAATTTTAGTAACGGTAATTAAATTCAGTAGTACTATTATAAATTTTCAAGAGTAACTCAGAAAACAAAAGAAGTGATCAAAAGCTACGCTAATAAAATTATTTATTTAAAACTTGGTTTATAAAGACAGTAGCAAATAACTTGTATACAAATTTTAGAGTAATTCTATCAAGTACTTTACGTAAAATGGAAAAATACTGAAATATGAAAATTTTTAAGAAAATTTTTAAAATTTTCTAAAAAAGAAAACTACGCTAAAAAGATCGGTTTATAAAAGTTATCCTTCTTTTGGCAGATGCAAATTATTCCCATGGAAATCTCAAAGCAAACTCATCAATTAACTTACGTAAAATACAAAAAAAAAATTAAAAATCGAAAATTTTTTCAAATTCTTAAAATGGCTCTATAATAAAAAAAATACACTATGAATACAAATTTTCTATAGCTTCCCGCCTAGTTATACAAAAACATAGATGGTATACAAAATTTGAAGCAAATCCATAGAGTAATTTTCGAGATCTAACTGGTTAAATAAATAACATTTTCTTTTCAAAATTTCTTTTTAAAAATTTTAAAAATGCTCTAAAATTAAAACTACGCTATGAAAATCAATTTTTGAAAATTTCCCTTCTTTTGGCAGTCGCAAATAATTTCCCTGTAATTTTTAGAACAAATCTATCGAGTACTTTACGAAGAATAAAAAAAAATAAGAAAAGAAGAATCAAAATTTTTTTTTAAATCTTTAAAATTCTCTAAAATTGTAACCACTCTAAGAAAATTAGTTTCCAAAAGCTAATTTTTTTCAGACAATAGCGAATTAATTGTATGAAAATTTTGGAGAAAATTTATAGTATGGTTAACGCAAAAAAGAAAATAAATGAAAAATAAAAATTTTTTTGAAAATTTTCAAAGTGTTCTAAAATTAAAACTGCGCTGAGAAAATTAGTATTCCAAAGCTTGTTTTCTTCAGATAGTAGCGAATTAATTGCATACAAATTTTGGAGCAAATCAATCAAATGGTTTTCGTAAAATAAAAAAAAATTAAAAATAAAAATTTTTTAAAAAATTTTAAAAATGCTCTAAAATTAAAAGTGCGCTAAGAAAATTAGTTTACAAAATTTTTAATAATTTTGGCAGTCGAAATAAAGTTCCATACAAATTTTCGAACAAATTCTTCGAGTAGTTTACGTAAAATACAAAAAAAATGAAAAATCGAAATTTTTTAAAAATTCTTAAAATGATTCTAAAAAAAAACTGCGCTAAGAAAACCAATTCCCAATAGCTTCCGCACCAGTTCATCAAAAAATTGAATTGTATGGAAAATTTGAAGTAAATCCATCGAGTAGTTTTTAAGATTTTATTGGCTTAATAAATAGAAACATTTTTTTCAAAAATTTCAAAATGCTCTAAAATTAAAACTGAGCTAAGAAAATCAGTTTTTAAAAATTTATTTTATCCGGGCAATCAGAAATAAATTCCATGCAAATTTTGAAGCAAATTCATCGAGTAGTAAACAAAAAAAAAAAAAAAACGAAAAATCGAATTTTTTTTTTTTTTTAAAAAACTTTAAAATGAAAACTACGGTGGAAGAACCAAATTATCAATAGCTTCCCAGCAAGTTAATCACAAAACTAAATTCCATGCAAAATTAGAAGCAAATCCATCGAGTAGTTCTCGAGATACAGCTTACTAACTGAATTCATACATACACACACACACACACACACACACACATACATACAGACATTTTCTGGAAACCACTTTTTTCGACTCACTGAGTTCAAATATGTACAAATTAATGAAAAAATAGAAAAAAATTTTTTTTACCGATACAATGCTTTCTCTATGAGAAAGCAAAAATAGTGCTAAAGTTTGAAAAATGATTCTATTCGACGACAACAAAGTTTATTTTAGTCAGTTTAAAATTTAGAATCTGTTAACTATAATAGACTTTGAATTTTCGTTTTTTATTTAAATTTATTACCAATTTTCTACGAAAAAATGCATGTGTCTTAGATGTGAGAATGAGAGTGGCAGATAAGTCACATTTTCAAAAAAATTTAGTTAGTGATAAATTTTGTTTTTTAGCATTAAGACAATTTATTTTCGGAAATGAAGTGTTTTTTTGTATTGTTTTTTAAATATTAGGAGCACTGTAAGAATGGCACTTAACAGAAATGTAAAAGGGTTAATTATAAAAATGGCATAAGTCACATTTTAATGGAATTTTAATGTCAAATCACATTTATCATTTGAAGCTGTTCTAAGTAAAATTTAAATTTTCGTATACGTCATTTCATAGCCTTTAATAGAGGATACATGAAATAAATATGCCGTTCCGCATTCCTGGACAGGACAAACATGTTTATATTCATAAATAAGATTGTTATGTAAAGTAGGGTTAGTTACTGTAGCTATTTATTAATTACTTGTTGTATTTGATATGTTGCAGTACGCTTAAAGTATTCCCAAATGACATAAGTAATATAAATTAATTATGTTGTTAGATAATAGCTCTGATTATATTCCAAGTATTGATTCAGAATTACAAAGTAATGGAGCGAATGATGATTTAAAATAACAACATGCTGCTAAAAAACTAAAAAAAGACAAAGAAATCCCGAAATTTATAGTCAACAAAAAGATATGTTACACTTACTTCAATTCATTCCACTGATACATCATAAATTTTTTAAAATTTTATTACTTGTAAAAATAATCATAGTACCTTGATTTCTAATGAATCTGATATGTAATAAAATTTTCGTGTTATTACTGTGTTATAGTAAAATTGTGTTATTTTAATATAGTTAATGAATTAATGTTAATTATTAATAGCATTTGTAAAATAATATTTGTTCAAATAAAAATATGATTATGATTTGACAATTGAATTCTTTTGTTTTTATTATTAAAAATAATAAAAGCATGAGTCCATGAACACTTACAACTTTGAAACTTTTAATTAGAATGAAAATGGTACAAGTCACAAATGGCGAAATGTTTTTATTATAATAAAAAAAATCGAAACAATGCTTCCATGTTTGGGTGAATTATAAAAAAAAAAATTATAATCTATCAATCTAATGCACTATAATTGAAAAAAAATTTTCCTAATTTTTTTACTGACTTATAACTTTAACATCGAAAATCTCGAAATAAGAAGTATGTCACTTATGCTACTCTCATTTTAACCCATACAGATCGTACTTACGGGTTTATCACAGAAAATTGGCAATGAATTCAAATCAAAAATGAGAATAAAAATTCTATTATTGTCAACAGATTCTAAATTTTAAACTGGACAAAATAAACTTTGTTGCTGTCGAATAAAATAATTTTTGAAACTTTGGCACTATTTTTTATGATTGCATTAGATTTATGTTAAGGTTATGAATTTTAACATGCTATAACTTTTTATTGATTCATTATATTTAACTGAAACAGAGTTTGAAATGATTGTTTTAATATTATCTAATAAATTTATAAGCTAAAATTGAATAAACACTTGTTACTGATAAATATAAATGATTATCGAAAAAACTAACTTTTGACACTGACTGTATAGCCAGAACAACCTTAAGAAGGGGCCGAACTATCTGTCTTTGTCTCATAGCGTTTTTCATCATTTATGTAAACACTATCCGGTATAACAAGAAAAAAATAGCAGCCCCCGCTAGATATTAGTATAATAAGTAAATTTTGTAATAACAACCAAATTTTTTCACTGCGTAGTTTTTCAATAATTAGAGACCTACCAAAAAAAAGATAGGTTATATTCTAGATTGCTAGTAGGTCTCTAACTAGTCAAAAACTATGCGGTAAAAAATTTGGTTGTTATTACAAAATTTACTAATTATACTAATATCTAGCGGGGGCTGCTATTTTTTTCTTGTTATACCGGATAGTGTTTACAGGAATGATGAAAAACGCGATTAAACAAAGACAGATATTTGTAGTAGATAAAATGTAGTATATTTCGATACTAATGCGTCTAGAGCGAAAAATTTTACGTCCAAGTATGTCCTAAACAATGACCATGACTATGATCATCATGGTCAGCATGGGTCAAGTTGATTTTTACAGATGAGAACCCCTAACTTTGACTCCGAAAATAAAGATAGTAGAAAATTTCACGTCCAAGTATGTCCTTAACCATGACCATGACCAAGATCACCATGGTCAGCATTGGTCAAATCGATTTTTTCAAATAAAAACTCCTGATTTTGACCCCTGAAATGGTGAGAGCGAAAAATTTTACGTCCAAGTATGTTCTTAACCGTGACCATGACGATGATCATGACCATGATCATCATGGTCAGAATGGGTCAAGTTAATTTTTTCAAATGGGAACCCCTAACTTTGACCTCGAAAATGAAAAGGGCGGAGAATTTTACGTCCAAGTATATCCTTAACCATGACCATGACCATGATCATGACCATGATCATCATGATCAGCATGGGTTAAGTTAATTTTTTTCAAATAGGAACCCCTAACTTTGACTCCGAAAATGAAAAGAGCGGAAAATTTTACGTCCAAGTATGTCCTTAACTATGACCATGACCATGATCATGATGGTCAGCATTGGTCAAATCGATTTTTTCAAATGGAAACCCATAATTTTGACCCCGGGAACGGAAAAAGTGGAAAATTTTACGTCCAAGTATGTCCTTAACCATGACCATGACCATGATGGTTAGCATGGTTCAAGATGATTTTTTAATATGAGTATATTGGCCCAACTCATGAATCCAAGACCGGGAGGATTATGGCCGATTAAGGTATAAATCCTGGCCCAGCTGGTTAAGGTAAGATTGGGAGCCGGAAGATTCCGGCCGATTAAGGCAAAAATCCTGGCCAAGCTGGTTAAGGCAAGACCAGGAGTCTCTTGGCTAATTAAGGCAAGAATCCTAGCCTAGCTGGCTAAGGCAAGACCGGAAGAATTCCAGTCGATTAAATTAAGAATCCTAGCCCAGTTGGTTAAGGCAAGACCGGGAATCTCTTGGCCCCGTTGATGATAGCATTACCAATTTTTCTTTTATCTCATTAAATGTTCAAAAATACCGCCATTATTATTAATGCATAGTTCGACTCTTCTTTGAAAGCTTCGGACAGTAGATAAAAGCACATGCTTTGGTATATATTGGCAAACATTAATGATTCGTTGAATCATATTTCCTCTAGTAGTCAGAGCTTCTTCATACACAGTATTTTAAAAAAATCCCCATAGATAGAAATCAGGGCTCGTAAGATCTGAAGATCGGGCGGGCCATTCAACATGATTGTCACCACGACCCGTACCTATCCAATTATTGTGGTATGTTTGATTTACAAAATACTGGACTATGTTACTTCTGTAGCAGGTGCCCCATCATGTTGAAACTACATTTGACCTCTTGTTTCAAGATCAACATTCTCCAATAGATTTGGTAATTGATTAGTCAGAAAATGAGAATAATTATTACTATTAACGACCCCATCAAAAAAATAGGGTCCAATTAGGTAACTATTAACGATACCACACCAAACCGTGAGACTCCACCTATTATGCTGATCGATTGACATACGGCAATGAGGATTGTGAATAGAATAATAGTGACAATTGTGTCGGTTAAGTTCACCTGTGTTATGAAAGGTCCGAAAGCATGATGTAATGAAAAAATTGTGGATCATTTTGCAATCTTTCCCGTGCCCATTCACAAAATCGTAGCCTTCTCTGAAAATCATGTTCCATTAACCCTTGATGCAAAGTTATGTGGTATGGATGAAATCGATGGAGTATTAAAATTTTTCCTACAGTTTCTCTTGGAATTCTAGATTGTACAGCAATCTTTGTAGTTAAAATGTGGGGCTTTGAAACAACCAAAGCAAGTACTACCAGGACTCGAGGGTCATTCCTCCCGATCGTCATAGTTGTCTCGCTCTAAGTGGTGCCTCCCGTTTACGCTGTTCAATTCTACGAATTGTTCTATGGTCTGGATGATGATTTCTATCGGGGAACCGCTCCTGATATAATCGTGCAGCTGTACGATAATTTATTCTTTATTCTCCCAAAATTAATAGGATATCTACAATTTCGCTTCTTGTATAATCAGGCATTTTATTTGTGAACTGATATACAAAGAATCAATAAAATAAACGAAAAAAGAATATTGTGAAGTATTTTCTGGAATAAAAATAATTGAAATTCTCGTATTGCGATGTTACATCGCCGCTGCCAGCGAAAACAATTATAGTAAAACATTTATCATAAAAAATTTTTTATTCTTATAACTGCGTCAAAAATATAATTTCCAGAGAACTGCTGGGAATATAATGATAATTCAATAATGTATAAAAACAATTATTTTCGCCGCATATATAAAGAATCTAATTTTTTTCTTATTTAAATTTAAAACTTTTTTTTTCGCGATAAATTTCATGGACTAATTTTTTTTGACGCTCCGTATTGTACATGTATTGGAATATTTTGCAGACATTTTTAATTTTGTTTCTAGAGAAAACATAAAGAGAAACTGAAAAAAAAATTTTCAAATAGCGAAAAATTGAAACACGCTTATTGTACGCAATTTTCAGTCTAATAAACTGAAATATTGAGGATATTAGTTTTTCAGGTAGACAAACAAGTGCGCAAATTTTGTCGTTGAATCATCGTAGGATTATTAGTTTATACAAAAATTAACGAGAATATCTTTGCAGCCAATTAATATTTTTGATTTAAGTTTAGAATAACTTTAGTTTATTATCTTCTATTTACGAGATCAAAATTAGGCGCTCCCGATTAAAAATTTGATTTGTCCTTGAATGACCTTAAAGGTAACGGTCGAGGTCATATACGGACGTAGAATATACCGCTCTTTTTCAGGGTCAAAACTAGGATTTCCTATCAGAGAAAATCAACTTGACCCATACTGACTATGATAGTCATGGTAATGGTCTTGGTCGGGGTTATACTGGCACGTGAAATTTTCCACTCTTTCCATTCCCGGAGTCAAACTTACGGGTTCCCGTTTGAAAAAGTCGATTTGACCAATGCTGACAATCATGATCATGGTCATGGTCATAGTTAAGGACATACTTGGACGTAAAATTTTCCGCTCTTTTCATTTTCGGAGTCAAAGTTAGGGGTTCCTATTTGAAAAAAATTAACTTAACCCATGCTGATCATGATGATCATGGTCATGATCATGGTCATGGTCATGGTTAAGGATATACTTGGACGTAAAATTCTCCGCCCTTTTCATTTTCGAGGTCAAAGTTAGGGGTTCCCATTTGAAAAAATTAACTTGACCCATTCTGACCATGATGATCATGGTCATGATCATCGTCATGGTCATGGTTAAGGACATACTTGGACGTAAAATTTTGCGCTTTTTTCATTTCCGGAGTCAAAGTCAGGGGTTCTCATTTGAAAAAATTAACTTGACCCATGCTAACTATGATGATCATGGTCATGGTCATGGTCATAATTAAGGACATACTTGGACGTAGAATTTTCCGCTCTTTTCATTTTTGGAGTCAAAGTTAGGGGTTCTTATTTGAAAAAAAAACTTGACCAATGCTGACCATGATGATTATGGTCATGGCAACGGTTAAGGACATACTTAAACGTAAAATTTTCTGTTTTTTTTTTATTTTTAGAGTCCAAGTTAGGAGTTCCTATTTGAAAGAAATTAACTTGACCCATGCTGATCATGATGATCATAGACATGGTCATGGTCATGGTTAAAGACATACTTGGACGTAAAATTTTCTGTTTATTTTATTACTGGAGTCAAAGTTAAGGGTTCTCATTTGAAAAAATCAACTTGACCCATGATGAGCATGGTAATCATGGTCATGGTCATGGTCACCAAAAGATGACCCCTCCCAAATCTTACAACCATTGTCTAAAAATTTTTTCTTAGAAATGCTATCTATTTGAAATAATTGGGTGGGGCATTTAAAATGGGTCACCCTGTATAACATTATCATTATAATTTGATAAATATTATTTTTAGAAAAAAATGTATGACATTAAAAAGATGTTGCTTATTGTCTACTATAAATTTTATTAAATATACTTTTTTCAAGTTATTACCAGAAAATCTTTTTTTCAACCTCTGAAAAAATTACTGTTTTAAAACGGCTAGAACAATTTTTTTAAACTGCCACATTTATTTGTATTATTATTTTAAATCACCCTGTTAAAAAAGTTCGTACTGATTCAGTACTGATTTCACATTGAAATCAGGACTTGGTTAACATTGAATCGGTGTAAAATCAACATAAAATTTACACAAAATCAGTACTGCGCACGTCCTCAAAATGGTTCCATAACGCAACACAAATAATGTACAAAATTCGTGCCTAATCGATATTGAATCAGTGTGAAATCAGTACTGAATTCGGGAAAGAATATTCGTATACGAAATGAGCGAATCAACTCAGTACGAAATCAGTAAACAATTTTAACAAAATTCGTACGAATGATTTTCGAAATACGTGACCTTTCAGTTCCTAATCAGTGCCAAATCAGTACTGAATTCGGGAAATAATATTCGTATACGAAATGACAGAATCGACTCAGTACGAAATCAGGACGTAATCAGTACACAATTTTAACGAAATTCGTACGAATTGTTTTTTACGAATTCAGTACTGATTTAACACTCATTAGGAACTGAAAAGCCACGTATTCCCAAAACAATTCTTACGCATTTTATTGAAATTGTGTACTGATTACCCCGTTGAAAAAATCCAATTGGAATTTCCAAATGAAATCCCAATTGGATTTTGTTGGGAATCCATGTTGGAATTCCAATCAATTCCAATTGGAAATTCATAATGGAATTCCAATGAGAATTTTAGAAATCCAACGTAAATTTATGGACATTTTTAAGCGATTAAAATATTTTTTTATATAAAATTTTATTTATGTTTTCATTGCGACTGATAAAAATATCTCTGTTCATTGAGTGAAATAGAACGTGAGAAAGCAGGCTGAATGATCGTCGTTTTAGACCAAATGAAACTACTAGACTACCAGCTTATAAGTTCTAAACTCTTTAATTTTTTTTGTGCGTATTTGCTTGCCATAAGAAAGTCAATAGATAGATAGCGTTGTAGCCCCCTGGCGGCTAATCATCGAATATAAATATATACATTTATATAATAGAACTAATAATTCATTACCAGGCGGCTATCACGCTTTCTATCTATTGACTCTCTTATGGCAAGCAAATGCATATAAAAAAAAAAGAGTTGAGAACTTATAAGCTGGTAGTCTGGTAGTTTCATTTGGTCTAAAACGACGATCATTCGGCTTGCTTTCTCACGTTCTATTTTACTCAATGAACAGAGATATTTTTATAAGTCGCAATGAAAACATAAATAAAATTTTATATAAAAAAATATTTCAATCGCTTGAAAATGTCGATAAATTAACGTTGGATTTCTAAAATTCTCATTTGAATTCCGTTATAAATTTCCAATTGGAATTTATTGGAATTCCAACATGGATTTTTTCAACGGGGTACGTACTGATTTCGTACTGATTTCGTACTGAGTTGATTCTCTCATTTCGTATACGAATATTATTTCCCGAATTCAGTACTGATTTGGCACTGATTAGAAACTAAAAGGTCACGTATTTCCAAAACAATTCGAACGAATTTTGTTAAAATTGTGTACTAATTACGTCCTGATTTTGTACTTACTAGGAGAGTATCACATCTCCGGATCACGGATTTTGCTCTAACTTTAAGATAGGTTTTCAGATGTCAAAATATGGAAAAAGCCAGAGTTATAGACCCCAACGCTTAATATTTCTCTAGTTGCAGGCAATTGAAGAAAATCACTAAAAAAGTTACTAGATTTTTAAACGCTTATAATTCTTCAGCATTAATAGCTAGACGCTTGTAACTGTTTTTAAATGAAAGCTACGTTCAAATCCTTTCGAAAAAGCACCTATAGCATATCAAAATATTATTTTTTCTCAAAGTTACAGAGTTATGAAAATTGTACTACATTTAAACATTTATCATTAATTAATACTTTTAAAAGTAAATTCAGCTCAAATTCTTATAACGCTGTAACTTTAAGAAAAAATAATATTTTGATATGCTATAGGTGCTTTTTTCGAAAGGATTTGAACGTAGCTTTCATTTAAAAACAGTTACAAGCGTCTAGCTATTAATGCTAAAGAATTATAAGCGTTTAAAAATCTAGTAACTTTTTTAGTGATTTTCTTTAATTGCCTGCAACTAGAGAAATATTGAGCGTTGGGGTCTATAACTCTGGCTTCTTCCATATTTTGACATCTGAAAACCTATCTCAAAGTTAAAGCAAAATCCGTGATCCGGAGATGTGATACTCTCCTAGTTAGTCAATTCTGTTATTTCGTATAAGAATATTTTTTTTCGAATTCAGTACTGATTCAACACTGATTAGGAACTGAAAAGTTACTTATTTCGAAAACAATTCGTACGAATTTTGTTGAAATGGTGTACTGATTACGTACTGATTTCGCACTGAATTGATTCTCTTATTTTGTATACGAATATTCTTTCCCGAATTCAGTACTGATTTGGCATTGATTGAAAACTGAAAATTCACGTATTTCGAAAACAATTCGTACGAATTTTGTTAAAATGGTGTACTGATTACGTACTGATTTCGTACTGAGTTGATTCGCTCATTTCGTATACGAATATTCTTTCCCGAATTCAGTACTGATTTCACACTGATTCAATATCGATTAGGCTCGAATTTTGTACCTTATTTGTGTTGCGTTATGGAACCATTTTGAGGACATGCGCAGTACTGATTTTGTGTAAATTTTATGTTGATTTTACACCGATCCAATGTTAACCAAGTCCTGATTTCAATGTGAAATCAGTACTGAATCAGTACGAACTTTTTTAACAGGGCATCCACCATTGGCATTATTTAGATCAAATAAAAACTTTATACAAAATCTTACTTTCAAGCTACTGAGCTATAAAAAAACTTATTTCTTATAACGTTCGATAGATTATCCTATCCGAAACATTATAAAGTATAAATGAATGAAAATATATCTTTTTTACATAACATAAATTTTTCCGAAATTAAACATAATTCACAAGAAAAATTTTAATTCGTTTTAAGTATAAAATCATTTAAAAACACATAAGCACCCTAATGAGCCTAATCTCTCACAAGCTATCATTAAGCATTAACACAACATTGATTATTTGCAACATCATAGAAGTTAATTAGAACCAAATAATTAAATATACTATTTTTATTTTTGCATAAATAATTATAAATTTGTTTGTTTAATCAAATGCATTAAATTTCAGGAAAGCTTTATGTATAATTTGAGCATATTTTTTAAAATTAAAATTGTCGCAACCTCTACAATTGCGGCTATTTGCAAAATTCTGACTTCCTGTTAAAAGTTGGTGAAAAATACAATGAAAAAAAAATAAGATTAACTTCTAATGCTTTTGCGCTTGTGAATAATTTGTTTCAACATTTTTTAAAATTTCAAATAAGACAGTAACAAATAGCGAGCGTGCAGCGCGAGCATTGTTGGTCGTGCCTTATATGCAAAAAGCGAAGTTTTTTGGGCTTTTTCGAGTTCAACGAAGTGAAGCTATGGAAGGACCAAGGTACGAGCCACAGCAGCCCTTTGGCCCTTCAGGCCGCTGTGGCGAGCTAGTTACATTATCAAAAACAGTTTATTGAATCATAAAAGTTCTTGAAGATTGCTCCATTGATTTCAAAACATTCTTTAGTCAAAAATGTGGATTGATCGAATAAAAAGTATAATTTTACAATTACTAAATTACTTCCAATATTTCCAAGAGCTAAAATAAAAAAAAATATAATCCATATAGTAGTATTATTTTAAAGAAAACTATATTAGTTAATACCTAACTTGCCAAAAATATACTTTTTTAAAAGTAATAATACTAATAAAATTTAGTAATAAATAATGTTCAAATAAATTACTCTTTATTTTTGTAAAAAAATAATGCTTTTATGATTTCATGAAAATAATTAAAGTGGATTGTTCGATTATGTAAACGAAAATACTAAAGATTAATAAAAAAAAGTATGTACATGCGTAACTGTCTCATAATCATTACGGCGAGTTAGCAGAGCGCTACGGCTTCCCTGTTTACTTTGATTTTGTGATGTTTAAAGATTAAAACTTTGAGTAAACAATTATATTTCGGTGTTTACAGATAGTTTGATTGCAACTATACATAAAATGATGTCTTATTTTATGTGCTAACAAAAAACATGGCCAAAAGTTATGTTTTCATAATTTTTTCATATTATAAACAGGTTAGTCTGTCGATTTTTTTTCTATCAGGTTGTTTTAGTATTCCGGTGGATGTCAAAGAGTGACGAAAGTTTTACTTCGAAGAGTTTTCTGATGGATCTGAGAGAAAGAGAGAGAATACGAGTTCTTCAATAGCTAATAAGAGAGTGAGAAAGAAAGAGTAAGAGTATAGAGAGTGAATGAATACGAATTGTATATCCATCAATAACAATGAGCGTATGTATACTCCAGTGAAAGTCTTGTGGACATGCTAAATGTGTAAAGAAATCATGTAAATGAATAATCAATATAAGAATTTAGTATCTTGTTCTATTTCATATAGCTGACAAACTGCCACGAAATCACGAGCGCATATGTGATCAGTTCGCGCGTGCGCAGTTGAAAATCCCGTCCGTAAAAATTCAACAGTTAGAAGCGGCAAAATTCGAAAGTTGCTAATATTGACTCGGCAGTTAAAAATAAAAACAACGACAAATAATAAAGTAATAATTGCATATTGTTAAACATTATTAAACATTGTTCACTAAACACGAAATCGTAAAAATTAATATACATTTTTAATTTCTTTACAAGCATCCCAAAAAGTCAATCCTAAAAAATGTTTTAAATGGATATTTTAAAAGTTTTCACCATATTATAAAAACATATATTATTATATATTTTAAGAAGTATAACTTTTTTACGGTGGGCCTGGTACGTTTATAGCTGTAAAATTACTTTTATTCTTACTTTTACGTTAATTATTCAAATTAAAATTATATGAATTTTTCTAATTTCGCTGAAGATAGTTTTATATTTTTAATATCATTTTATATCTTCTTTATACTTTATTTTTACCCTAGTAGAAAATTAAGGATAAAGATATGGTCGGGTAACTAACTGTTCGCTATATCTCGTCGCCACGAAGTCGCCATAAGTGCGTGATATAAAGACGATAATATATTAAAGACTACAAAGTTGATATAAAATATAATCTCCAAAAGAATTAATTAAGATTTTTTCTTCTCTGTTTTAAATAAATTATAAATATTATAATATTAATTATTACAATTCATATGAGTTGTAAATAGTTTTCGATTGAAATCGTTTATAGAAAGCGAATCTGTATGTATATATGCTGCCTGCGATGGCGCCCGTTCGTACGATCGTACAATATATCCTATTAAGAGGAGGTCACGTATCTCTATCCTTTTCTAATCAAAGAAATGATTTTTTTACAGAAACTAATAACTTTATCAAAAAATGAAGAGAAAGCCGCATCTTGTATAAAAAAGCGATATTTTCTTTGATAAGAAAAAATTAATTTAATTGCTTCGTTCTCAAGAAAACCTTGAAAAACCAAATTGTCCACCCTAACCTCTATGATCGAAGTTTTTCAAGGTTTTCTTGAAAACGAAACAATAAAATTAATTCTTTCTCATCAAAGAAAATATTGCTTTCTTTATTACGAGATGCGGCTTTCTCTTCATTTTTTGCTAAAGTTATTAGTTTCTGTAAAAAACTCAATTCTTTGATTAGAAAAGGACAAAGATACGTGACCTCCTCTTAATTGTGAATACTGAATGTTAACTGCACGCGCATCACTCGACGCTTCATCTTCTATAAGCGTGTGGGGACACTCACACTTGTATGTATGCGTATGGCGCTGTAAGCGCACCAATACACATGTCAGCGTATACATGAGAACGCCTCTGCGCAGGCTCATATCAGATGAGGAAGAAGCAGCTTCGAGACTGCTTGCTTGTACTTCAGTCTTGTTCCGCCAGCCACTGCGCTTAGTCGCATTGGCTCTCTAATAAAGTTACATCTAACTTATATAGTCTCTGACTTTATTTCTAGATCCTAGTCTCCTTCTGCACTTAACTTCTACATCGCCACCAAGGCGTTATATCTGGTGACCCCGACTGAAGGATTCAGCGACGACCAGGCAGCCATTTTAACAACCAAGCGACGGACCAAGAGGGACGCCTCGAAATTCCGCCATTTTGGGTTTTCTGTTTGCTGGTCAAGCACAGAGTTTTTGCTGCTCTCGTCGCTCATCCACACGCACAAGGAGTCCTCTTTCTCTCTGCTGGGACTAGAAAGGCGGAACATCGCACGCACGCATCGCACGGCCCCCACGAGCTCTAAGTGGAAGACGTTTCTCTGCGGCATCTGCCTCAACGTTTTTGTCCGGAGAATCGTGGTACATCTTCTTAAGGTAGCGAGAGTTGCTAAAGTGCACTCTCTTTTATATGTTTTGTTTTTCTCTAATAGAAAATCGCGAGTGCGCGAATAAAAGTGTTAAAGTGCAAAAATTCGCACAAAAAACCTTTTTGTAGAGAATTTCGGCCACGTCGCGCCATTAATGTTTAACACGCATAATCACGTGAAATTTTTCTTTGTTCACGGCAGTGCGTGTTGTGGCCGTTATATTAAAGTGAATCGCGATTGAAATTTATTTATCACGTTTGTGAAAAAGCACGCCGTTGACACGCGTATAGGTTATGTACGCATTGTGTCTGGCGTTGGAAAATTTCTTTTCTCGCGTACATCACTTTATTAGAAACTAAAAAATTATTTTTATATAGTAAATTTTATGCCCTAAGACACGCGTCATAGCTTATGTACGCATTTTGTCCGGCATACAAATTTCTTTTTGATCGGTAGTCACGCGATATTGCTTTTAAAGATAAAGAAACGGCTAGTTTCAAGTCTAGCAAACGCGTACTTTTAATAAGTCAAACGGTCGAAATTTGTAAACATATCAACTACCTCAAGGTCAACGGAAGAACATCATTTTAATTTTAAGCGAGTGCGGAGTGCGAGGAATCGGTTTTTCTTTCTAAACTAACTAGCATTAATTTTATATTTGCGTACGAAAATTTTTAACGAAAGAGCCGATTTCAGACTCATTAGTATAGTTCAAGTTAGTACAAAATTTTACTTAAAATTCTCTGAAGTACAATATAAAACTAGTCGCACATATTTGTGTCGTATTTAATTTTTCATTTACTTATTTATTTGTATTTTTGTCTATATACACATATATTTCTTTTTTTTATTTTTAAACATATATCTTTTGACATATAAAACTTTAACTGTGCACAATTGAGGATTTCCCGTCCTAGAATTTTAAGATATTTTAAAATATATATACTTTTCTTTATTGTGAGAAAATCTCACTTTAACTCGAGGCGCTGGCATTGCTTAAGGAAGCTCCTTCGTCGATTCCTCTGGATCTCAAACGGGGACTATTGAAAGTAGTGCGAGTGCCAAGAGTCTTTTCTATATTATTTTGACGTGGTTATAGGCGAGAAACCCACAATTGTTCTTATCGGGTAGTCGGTCACGTGAGAGATTCTCTCTGATTTTTCACTCGCGCGGGAAGGAAGGCTTCTCGGTGCTTGGCCCTTTACACCAGCGCCGGGAGGTCGGCTTGACGGCGTCAAGCATGCGTTTTGTTAGTTATTCGCGCTTGCGCACCGGGAGACTTCTGTGTGTATCAGTCGTCGACCGCTGGAGGTCTCTTACGCTGAGCACGTGGATGTCGATCTGATTACGCGAGACGCCTCCTGAATATAAATTCGTTTTTCTTTTAAATTCAAAGAGAGGATTTTTCTCGGCTGCACCTTGCATAAATTAGGAAAAGTATTTTTTCCTTCTCTGTGACTACTCGTCCATAAAATGACTCTGCACCCTGTGCAGTCGGGACACATGGCCAAGAGCTATCTCATATCGGTAAATCAGATTTTGTTGCCGAATCCCGCATTTCTTATATATAGAAATGATGACATGGACGAGTTGTCGCCGGGGGGGATGATCGCGGCGTTAGCAGCGACATTCAAGCGACTAGCGATAGGATAATGGATGAAAGCGTGCTTCCGGAAATAACGCAAAGTAAGCAAATTATTAATGCACCGGAATGCGTAGAAGCTTTAGAGACTTCCACCCTTAATAAAGACAATCCTTCCTCTATCATTCATCCACAGCTAACTCTCTCTGTAAAACACCTAAAAAGAAAAAATGTATCCCAAACATCCTAAAAAGAAATAAAATCAATTTTATTTCAGTAGAGAATGGGGAAGTAGACAAAAAGGTTAGGTTTCGCGATCAAGTCTCGGTTAAATATGTACGAAAGGCCTCGCACTCACTTCGAAATTGTACAAAAAGCGTAGGCTAAATACCGCTAGAGATTTGGGAGAAATTGAATACCTCCGTGCGAAATATTTAAGTACAACTAACCAAAATGTCCTTCCATCTATTCTCTAGCTTCTCTTACTAACACTTTTGTAAATGCGCAATAGTTAATTATCTAGTTTATTTTTTCTTGTTTCATTTTTTTTTTACATTTTTACATCTTTTTTATTAACTCTTTATCAGTAGAGTCATAATGTTATATTCTTTTGCGTTCTAGGCAACGCATTTCTTCTTTAACATAAAGTAAATTCACGCATGTAAGATTTTCGTAACAGTCAAGTGCACTACTTAAAATTTCAATTAGTTAATTATAATATTGATAATGCACTTTGATTTTCATAATGTACATTCAACTTCTTATTTTTGATTCATGCAACTTAGCATACGCCAATAAGCAATTTGTATCATAATAAATTGATGCCACTTAATTTAATAAGTAATAATTATCTTGACGAGTTGAAAAACTATATAATGCACCAACCATTCTTATCAACAAATTATAATCAAGTGAGTTGTACACATTAACTTGCAACGTCATAGTGCATTTGACTGCAATAACTAATGCGCAAAATTCTGCGATTATGTAAATATTTTGTAATATTTCACAGCGAATCTAATGTAGTACATAACTGCGCTCATACTTGAAAGTAAAGCACTATAAGTGCATAACATGTAAATATACTCAAGTACCTTAATTCAATCCGCAACAAGCACTAAACTTGTTCCGTGCGTACCATTTTTTGCGTATAGCGCAATTGTATAAAAAGTATCTATTTCACTGCACCTTTAAGTGAATTAATCAATAATAGCGATAAATAGCTAACAAACATTAACAGTTTTTACTGCAATAAAACATTTTTGCGAATCCTCTAAGGAAAAATCTTATGTAAATCCTAAAGGATTTATAGACTAAAAAGCTAATAGTATTAACAGTTTTCACTGTAATAAAGACTTCTAGCCAAAAAAACTATAAATAAATCTTAAAAGATTGTTAAACACTTGTAATTGTTATGTACTTTTAATAACTATGCTGTGATAATAACTGCGATATTCATAATGTTATTGCGATCTTTTATATAATTATTTTTTATGAGACTTTAATGTCAATGCGAACATTTATACGAATTTTAATGCGATCTTTTTAAACTCATTGTATGCGATTTATAACCTATTTCAACTTTTTATTGTTAACTTCATATAAAAAAGACTGATTGTTAACCTATCTGTGATATAAAAATATGCACCCTTTTGCAACTTTGTAAATAAAATTATCCTTAACATAATTTAATTGTTGGGGGGGAGTGATGTGGGGACACTCACACTTGTATGTATGCGTATGGCGCTGTAAGCGCACCAATACACATGTCAGCGTATACATGAGAACGCCTCTGCGCAGGCTCATATCAGACGAGGAAGAAGCAGCTTCGAGACTGCTTGCTTGTACTTCAGTCTTGTTCCGCCAGCCACTGCGCTTAGTCGCATTGGCTCTCTAATAAAGTTACATCTAACTTATATAGTCTCTGACTTTATTTCTAGATCCTAGTCTCCTTCTGCACTTAACTTCTACATCGCCACCAAGGCGTTATAAGCGTCTATCTTATACTATATATACAGGATAGATTGACTATGTAACTTAACTTTAAAATTATTAAAGATACATATGCTGTCATTGTGATGGCGTTCAAATTTTCTGTTCTTTATTGTATAATCTAAGTTTATTTGCAAATATACACAGTATGATTATGAGTAAAATATCCATATAAAATCAATGAGAGCGAAGTGCGAGTGAGTGAGTGCATATGAAAACTTAGTGTGAGAAAATAAGACTATCGGCCCAGGAACTGAAAAGGAAACAGGGAGCAGACAGCCTTTCTCTTTCTCACTAACTGTGTTCCCATATGCGAGCTCACTCGCGCTTTGTAATATGCTGTTTGTAAATATAGTATAATTCAACATTGACCATATTCTCCCGATACCATCGCGATACTTCGTCAAGAGTAATGAAGGTTTATCACGATATCTAAAAGCATATGATCGCGATAATACGGGATTATATACCGAATATATACTCAACTTCCTACGAAGGTAACAAAATATCTTTTGTTGATTCATTATTATCATCAAAATATATGTGCAGAATCATTCGTAAGCATTATTATTTTAAATAGTATTAAAACTAGACCACACATTATTGATTTCAGTATTTTTTTAAATGCAGTTTTGTTAACGCCTTTTTTTAGAGGTGTTATAACTGACTTTTTAAGTTATTATTTGAATACTTAATTGTATTAAATTCGTTTTACATTTGAAATAGTGTGAAAGATTTTTTTCAAAGCTAACTTGCCGTAATTTTACCTTTTTAAAGATTTTTTTGGGAAGAGCTTTCTTTATCTTTTGAATTTGGCTTATAAAAATTTTAAATGAATTTAAATAAATAAAATTCAAAGATTTTTTTAACTTTCCTGGTAAGTAAATGATTCCAATGATTTATGAATTCTTAAATTTTTTAAATAATGACGCCTACTATCTGTGTATCGACACAATGTTTGATGAAAAAAGATTTAAAATACTTGACTAATTACGATATAAATGTACATAAATCTTTACGTGTACAGGCATCCGATTCGACATGAAATGTCCCATACATCAGATGATTCGTTTTTAGGTTACAAAAATAGTTCAATAATATTTTTGAAAATCAGTTAAACGTTATAATTTATATTTTCTTTCAACTGTAAAAATTTTACACTTTATTTAGAAAAATTTTTCATAAAAAATTTAATACTTTCAATAAAATCTTGAAGGTAATATCACTTTAGAAAGAACTAAGGTTCATTTTAGATCAAAAATAAAAAATTTAAGACATTATACAGGTATGCGCTATTTAATGTTATAGAATAGCAACTATTTTAAAATTATGTTTAAAAAGTTATATAAAGAGGCAGATTTGTATGAGATTTACTCATATGCACTCCCGCTCACACGAATTTGCCCACCCTGATCAGTTGAGGTGGATTATAAAAAATTTTACTGTCTCGTTGGGAAAAATATTAACAAATTTTGAAAAGATGGGTTTGAAAGGTTTTTAGAGCTCTTTCAAATGTTGATGGTTTGATTTAAGAATATCTATCTTTTAACTATATTTATAGAGCTAAAAGAAAGAAAAAATTTCAAAAATTTTTTGCCCATGTTTTCTACTGTAACGGTATAACTCTCAAATTAAAGATTTTTTAGTCCTCTTTCAAACGCTGTTTAGTTTTTTATGCTATGACGAATTGTTAAGAAATTATAACGACTTTCTGAAAAAATGAGCTTTTTTTTCAGCTAGCTATATCTCGTAAGCATTACACCGTATTAAAAAATGTCAAAGAAAAAAAATGTTCGTTATTTAGTGAAGAATATATAAATAAAATTTCATAGCTTGCGATAAATATTTTTTTTACGTTTAGAATATTTGTCGATTCTTTATTAAAATCTAAAATTATAAAAGGGTGAAAAAGTGCAAAAAAATTTTTTTTTATCGCAAGCTATGAAATTTCATATATTTATTCTTTAACTAAAAACAAGCATTTTTTTTCCTTGACATTTTTTAATACGGTGTAATGCTTACGAGATATAGCTAACTGAAAAGAAAAGCTCATTTTTTCAGAAAAATCGTTATAATTTCTTAACAATTTGCCATAGCATAAAAAACCAAACAGCGCTTGAAAGAGAACTAGAAAACCTTTCATTTGAGAGGTATAACGTTAAAGTAGAAAACATGGGCAAAAAGTTTTTGAAATTTTTCCTTTCTTTCAACTCAATAAAAATAATTTATAAAGTTAAATCAAACCAACATCATTTGAAAGAGCTCTAAAAACCTTCTGAAACCCATCTTCTAAAAATTCTGTAATACACTTTCCAACGGAACAGTAAAACTTTTTATATTTTTCTAGACTAACCCCAGTGAAAATGGTAAATGTATCCAAATCATACGAAAGTGTATCAAAGTGTATCAAAGTGTATCTAAGAGCGATATTTCGGACCAAATGTTAATACACTTTGGTACACTTTCATACACTTTCATACATTTTTATACACTTCCAAAAAAAAGTTTCTTGGTATCAATTTTTTACATTCGTTAATGATATACACTTTGATACACTTTAATACACTTTTGCACATTTTCATATATTTTTTGGACACTTTCATACACTTTGATAAACTTTCATACATTTTTCTAATAAAGGAAAAATGTTGATTTTCTTGGATACACTTTTGCATACATTGATACACTTTTGCACACTTTGATACACTTTGATACACTTTTCGAAAATGTTGACTAAAATTAATTTCTACATTTGCTATGTGTTACACACTTTGATACACTTTTGCACACTTTGATACACTTTGATATACTTTTGCACACTTTAATACACTTTGATACACTTTCATACATTTTTCCAATAAAGGAAAAATGTCGTTTTTATTGGATACACTTTTGCATACTTTGATACACTTTTGCACACTTTGATACATTTTAAAAATTTTAACTAGAATAAATTTCCATTAAATGAAGCCTCTTCCTTAAATAATCAACAAGATCCCTGTAACATATTGACTGTGCAAAATGGAAACAGCAATAATACTAATAATAATGAAGATGCGACTGCAAAGACTACAAAAAATAACTTAGTCTCAATAGACAATACAAATGAAAATTTATAAAAAAAACTATCTTAGAAACAACAATGTTTAAATATTTATATTTAATAATGTTATTAAATTAAAAATGTGTTTATTAGTATAAATTATTTATCTTATCTCATTACTTGATATGTATTACAAAAGAATAATTATTTTTTTGAAGTTGTCTCTATTACACTTTTATTATTTATAAATTTCTAATAATATTAATGTTTAAATATTTAATGCTAATATAGAATGTAAGTTTTTCATTACAAATTATATTTCAAATATATATTGCTAATTCTTATGTTTTAAATTACTTTTTATATTTTACTTTTATAATTTATAAAAATATTTTTCAATTTTTTCAATATTGTCGTTTTATTAACCTTACATTTATCCCAAGGGCATTAATACATTAAAATTTATGAAAATATCTAAAATGAAAACGGCTTATTTTAATACACCGTTTCATGCCTAAAAAGTGTATAAAACACTATTAAAATGTATAAAAAATGTACGCATGTGTATCAAAGTGTGCATGGTAAAACCATTTTTTAATTTCTTACTTAGAAATGTATCGAAGTGTATCGTGTTTTATTAAAATGTATTATATTACATAAAGAGAGCGCGGTGGCGTAACGGATAGAGCTCTTGCCTTCAACGCGGAGGGCATGGGTTCGAATCCTGGCCAGGTACCTCTAAACTTTTTTTTCGAAAGAAAATTAGTGTACGTGCCATTTTATATCGCGACTCTCAAAAATCCGATCTCATTGGGTATCGGTTGATTGTTGGTCACCAAAAGTGGCTGACCATCCATCGGTAGTCAAAGTTTCCGGTATGGTGGGTCTGACAGTCTAGCCTGATGTAATGTGATAAACAGATACCGGGCGGGGACTCCCTCGACCTCACCATAGAAAAAAGGTTAATCATATAGAGGACAATATCCTTTATATATTAATCTTAAAAAAAAAAAAAAAAAAAAAAAAAAAATGTATCAAAGTGTACAAACGTGTGCAAAATAAAACAGGAAAAGGATAATACTCAGAAGTGTATCAAGATGTACCATAGTATATTAAAGTGTGTCAAAGTGTGTAAAAGTGTATCAACGTGTACAAACGTGTGCAAAATAAAACAGGAAAAGGTTAATACTCAGAAGTGTATCAAGATGTACCATAGTATATTAAAGTGTATCAAAGTGTGTAAAAGTGTATCAAAGTGTACAAACGTGTGCAAAATAAAACAGGAAAAACAATTTAGGCTAATACTCAGAAGTGTATCAACATGTACCATAGTATATTAAAGTGTGTAAAAGTGTATCAAAGTGTGTAAAAGTGTATCAAAATGTGTCAAAGTGTATCAAAATGTGTCAAAGTGTATAACATCAAAAAAATTGAGGAAATTTAATTTCAGCTCACTTTTTAAGAAATGTACCAAAGTGTATCTAAGTGTATCAGAGTGTATCAAAATGGATCGAGAATAAGGTCTGAAAAATCGCTCTTAGATACATTTTCATACACTTTGATACATTTTTGTATGCTTCAATACACTTTCATACACTTTTATACATTTTGATACACCGAAAAATTTTCATTCGGGAATTAGGGTGGGCAACTTCGTGTGAGCGGGAGTGTATATGAAACAAAGTGTGTACGAAAAGGTGCGTGTAGGTTATCATAGATTGTTTCATATGGATAGAAGAACCTGTGTGTATGTGCTTAAGCACTGCGAGTTGACATAAAATGTCTCATATGTATAATATAAAATGTCTTATGTATATAAACCTGTGCGTGCATGTAAGTTAACGTAAAAAGTATATGAATGTGTGTGTGCAAGCGTGCAATTTAACATGAAAATTCATATATGTAAAGCTGTGAGTGCGTGCGTGCGAGCTGATGTGAAAATTCTCATGTATATGAATGTGTGCGCGCATGCATGCAATTCAACATAAAAAGTCTCATATATATATACACCTGAGTGTGTGCGTGCGTTTGAGTTCACGGAAAGACCGAGCGTAAATAAAAGGCAGTGCCAAGAATATGCTTCACCGAAAGAGGGCGTTCTACTCTAACGTTTCCCTTTGTATGCGCGGTGATTCGTGATTGTAGCTTACATCTATAGGGTAGATGTGGGTATTACAGCGGAATCGACGTATGATGAATTTTAAACTCATAAATAAAAGCTTATAGATGAAGAAAACTTATCACTTTTATTTTTAATAAAATATTTAAACATTGATTAACTAGAAAAAAATTAATTTAGCATTTAATTATAGAGTTAAAATTAAGAAAAAACGAATTTAAAATAAAATGTATTTGTGGCTATTGCTGCGGCCGTGTTTCTAATGCTGTGTGCCAGTTACTATTGACACTTTTATATATTCCGTTCGAAAAGTTGAGGTTAGGTTTACCACGTGTTATAATAATAAAAGGATGCCACAGTAATTCATATTTGGTGATTTTAATGACGCATAATACTAAGGTGTAAAATTAAAATATTAAATATGTGCTAGGTGAAATTTCCAAAAAATATATAACAAGCAAAGATATATTTTATTTAATAATGATCTTATTTTACATAAAAAAGAATAAAAACAGAAAATATTGTCAAATTTAAGATGCATACGTGATCGCGATTTTACGAAATTTATCAAGATTTTAGAACAGTTCAATTTCAAATAACCAATATTAAATATTTTTAGACTTTTTTTGTGAGATATATTTTTTAAAATATTAAATAGTACTTATAATATTTGATTAAGCATTCAAATATTATTTATGGACTTGGAAAAAATTATTTTTACGAATTTTATATGAAAAAACAGTAATTAGCACCTCCGTAGTAATACCCACATCTACCCTATAATATTTTTGTTCATGAAGCCGAAATCGACGTTCGACGCGACGAATTTCAGATTTCTTTGTTGGTTTGCGCGTATGCTGCAACTTTCCTGAAAGACGCGATTGAGCTGTATACGTGACTTTATTTTTATAAACGAGCTTCATGCAAGTAAAATTGATATAGGAAATAGGGAATGTGAAAAAATGGATATTCAAGTAATTAAATTGCTATCTGAATGGGGTGTCAGTGATCTCGGTTATTATCTGCTTTGTAAGTATAATGTTATCTAACCTCTTATTTTTTCAGTTCAAAATTTCTTGGCGTAAAAGTTTGCATTTGACATAATAAAATTTATATTTCATTTATCGTCTTTTTGTAATGTATTTAAAATAATATATTTAGTATTTAGAATTCGATCTTATATTTCAGTAAACAAAATATATTATCTTAAGTTTTGTAATCTTAATGAAGAAAGTATTGACAAAATTATTCCCCAAGATAAAGAACATTCTAAAAAAATTTTGAAAGAATTTTTACCGTTATATAGAGAAGCAACATCTACGATAAACCCAATAGATTCCGTCCTTCAAAATTTAAAAAATAAGAATAAAAAACTAGAAGAAGATCAACTAATGATAGAAGATGATAATTTAGCGACTGCTTGTTATGCTGATAGTGATTATAATAAGTTCGGAGAAGATCCAAAAAACGATGAATCATGAATAGTTTCTTTAGAATCTATAAGAAAATTAAATACTTATGGACAATTCTATACTCAAAATAATTTAATTTAATTTCTTAATATATTTTAATAAAATTACATAAAGTATATGCATGATATATTTTATTTGTAGTACAAAAAAATAAAAGATTGTATCAATTATTGGACCATCCTGACTGTTTATGGGGGAATATAATTTTATATAGATATGCTTTTTTCAAAGATATAACAAATCTTAGAACAATTTTAGCGAGTATAGTGATAGATTCAGAATTATCATGAACTAAAAATTCAAATGAACCATTTGCGTAAGCTAACCTTTTTTAACATAATTATAAATTTTGCTAAACATTAAAATTTTTAAAAATTTTATCAATTTACAAAGTTCTAAATATTTAATTCTATTTGTTTGATCTGAAAATTATAAAAAACAATAGTTTATACAATTCATAACATTTTTTGTAAATTTATAAATTTATTTACAGAATTCATAAAGTACGTTTTGAATAGTTAGCAGAAGAAATTGTCGCTCTCTTCCCTTTGGAAAAAAAAATTTATATTATGAGCCAAGCTTTGTAATAAATGAACAAAAATCAATTTGTCACTAAGAAAATAAAAGTTCTAATAATTAAAAAAACATCTATAAATATAGCTAAAAATATAGATAAAGAAAATACAGCTATATTGATGTGTATTATAGCTATATTCATGTGTTTTTTTAGCTGTATATCTATGAGAAATATAGCTAGATTTTCAGCTATATTTCTAACTATAATGGGCTAAAATAGGGATTATACCTATAAAGATAGGTAAAAATATTGCTAAAAATCTAGCTATATTTCTCATAGATATACAGCTAAAAAAACACGTAAATATAGCTGTAATACACAATGTAGCTATATTTTTACCTATATTTTTTAGTTATATTTATAGATGTTTTTTTTTTTGCAGGGAAAAAAAGAAGACCTAGAGAAAATGCATGTGGATTATTATACTCTCAATATCTTATTAAAAGAAACAATTTCAGAAAAAAGCACATCTTTTAAAACTACCAAATGCTCAAAAAGTAACTTCAGATTCATCTGGTTTGTACTTATTGACAATTTATTTTGATAACGAATTAAAATTTTTTTAAGCAACTAATACATAAAATTTTACAGAGAGTTCTTCAATAACTTTAGATTTACAACTTTTATTGACTGACTTCAAAGAAGCCAATACTAATAATCTTGAACTTGTTAAAAACACGTGGATTGATTCTTATATCGTCCGATCCAAAAAATATATCGAAAAAGGAGTCGATCTTATAGAAAAATTAAAAGTCTTGAAAAGTCAGATTGCCATAGAATTGGTATGTAAATTGATAAACAAAAGTCTATGATATATAAGTAAGTATATGTAGATAATAATTCAAGTATACATTACATTCTTTTCTTAATGCTTACAGATATCTTTTGATTTCAACAAAACATTCGATAAAAAAGGTGATAGTTTGTCGAAGGTGCTCTTGGAAACTTGGCCATCTCTCTCAGAAAACATTATTGAATGTTCTATAAATATTTGTAATTATCAAGCTTCAGTTAATGATCAAGATTTACAAAATGAAAAAATTTTATCTTACGAATCATTGGATTACACTGATTTACATCGAGTTTTCAAGATTTTTGAAACTGGCTTAAGAAATATTGGTATTTTTCGCACTTTTTTATGATAATTATTCTATTAAAAAAAAAATAAATTGATGAAAATCTTACTCAACTTTTTTTAGAAACTAAAACTACATTAGCGCTTTTCATATTACCTAATTTGATAAAACATGACTTTAGAAAATCTGATGTAAGTGGGATATGGAAACCATCTAAAACCGATGTTATAAAGTCTTTTATTCAACATATAGAAGTAAGTGTATGATGAATTTGTTAAAAAAAAATACTCAAAAGAAATAATTTTGTAAATTTGTAATTATTTTGATTTTAGAACCATTCAAATTTTGAAATTTTATTGTCAAACGTAAAAGAAACTTATGAAAAAAATCATATAACAACGGTGCAACCGTACATAGTTTGCTGTGGTCCAATAAACCAGATAAATTGTGTTCATGCAGTTATAAGAGACTTCGTTTATAATTTTGATAAGGCAATAGAAGCTGTTAATTTTCTTTACCAAAGTTTTTTCGTACCAGGTATCCCTTACTCTGTGGACCCCGTCAAAAACGTTTAGCTAAAAAAATTAGCTAAAAATATAGCTAAAAATGCAGCTAAAAATACAGCTATATTTAGCTGGAATATAGCTATATTTATCTGGATTTTTTAGGTAAAAATCCAGTTAATATTTTGAGTCTCTTGTAACAGCGGAAAATATAACTGTATTTTCAGCTGTATTTTTAGCTGTATTTTCAACTGTATTTTTAGCTAATTTTTTGAGCTAATCGTTTTTGATGAGGCGAACAATAGCTGATAATATAGCTATATTTTCAGCTATATTTTTAGCTGTATTTTTAGCTTAAATTATTTTATAATTTCACGGAATAATAACTCGTTAGTTATTTTCCTGTAAAAGAAAGTTCCAAAAATGAGGTAAACCTCGTAGTGTCGGCTCTCCGAAGATCGAAGAGCTACATTTTGGCACAAAGTATCTTGCTCTTTTATACCTATGGCCTCAAAATTTCTTAATGGAATCGTAAAATTTAGAGATCCGCCACCTAGCGACGTGAAGTGAACTTACCTGCCTTTAATTATTGATTAATGCTACGTCGCAAGGTGGCGTTTCTCTAAATTTTACGATTCCATCGACAAATTTTAAGGACACAGGTATAAAAGAGCAAGATACTTTGTGCCAAAACGCAGAAGCTCTTCGATCTTCGGAGAGCTGACACTAAGAGGTTCACCTCATTTTTGGAACTTTCTTTTACAGGAAAATAACTAACGAGTTATTATTCCGTGAAATTATAAAATAATTTAAGCTAAAAATACAGCTAAAAATATAACTGAAAATTTAGCTATATTATCAGCTATTGTTATCCTCGTCGAAAACGATTAGCTCAAAAAATGAGCTAAAAATACAGTTAAAAATACAGCTAAAAATACAGCTGAAAATACAGTTATATTTTCCGCTGTTACAAGAGACTCAAAATATTAACTGGATTTTTACCTAAAAAATAACTGGATTTTTACCTAAAAAATCCAGATTAATATAGCTATATTCCAGCTAAATATAGCTGTATTTTTAGCTGTATTTTTAGCTATATTTTTAGTTAATTTTTTTAGCTAAACGTTTTTGACGGGGGAGTGTTCTCACGTATGGGCTTTTTTCCAGAGAATTGTTTTTAAAATGGAGTATGAGAGAAGGTGTGTCACTAAAAGACCTGTCGATTCTTTCGAAGTAGAATTAAATAGATTGCAATCAAAAAGGACAAAAGTAAAATAACTAATTCATTTAAAATAATCTTACTAAAAATACGTATATCAGTATTTTTATTATTATGCTGTTATGAAAAATTTAAAAATGAATTTTGAATTTGAATTAGATTTTGAGATTATTAAAATGACTTCTAGTCTTAATGAAAATATTAGACTAATTTCATCAGATTTTGATAATATTATTACTATATTTAGAGGGTTTATCAAAGATAAATTTGTTCCTTTTTTATTAAGAAAATTAGAATTGAATTTGTACAATGCAGTTAACGGCAGGCCGGAGTAGATCCTGATACCGACCGAGTAACAATTGAGTTGTTTGTTATTTACTCAAGTATTAATCGGTGTATCTTCAAATTAAAGGTTGAGCGCAATAGATATTATTATTATGAACATCTATGCACAAGAAAAAAAAATTCTACCACTTTGTTTTTGAGAAAAGTAAGGAACACCGACGTAAAAGTTTATGTTTATAATATTTTTGCGTTCCTTACTTTTCTCAAAAACAAATCGGTAGATTTTTTTCTTCTTGTGCATAAATATTTGTAATAATAATATCTATTGCGCTTAACCTTCAATTTGCAGATACGCCGATTAATACTTGAGTAAATAACAAAAATTTCAATTAGACAAGGACAGCGAATCCGGCCTGCTCTTAAGAGGAGGTCACGTATCTCTGTCCTTTTCTAATCAAAGAAATGATTTTTTCACAAAAACTAATAACTTTATCAAAAAATTAAGAGAAAGCCGCATCTTGTTTCAAAAAAAGCAATATTTTCTTTGATAAGAAAAAATTAATTTTATTGCTTCGTTCTCAAAAAAACCTTGACAAACCAAATTGTCCACCCTAACCTCTATGATTTAAGTTTTTCAAAGTTTTCTTGAAAACAAAGCAATAAAATAAATTCTTTCTAATCAGAGAAAATATTGCTTTTTTTATTACGAAATGCGGCTTTCTTTTCATTTTTTGCTAAAGGTATTAGTTTCTGTAAAAAACTCAATTCTTTGATTAGAAAAGGACAGAGATACGTGACCTCCTCTTAATGTAAAAGTTTCAACAGAAATAAATAGAACGTTGAATGCAAATGCTAAGCCATTCATTTAAAAGTTTAGTACAAAAACGAAACGATTAGCTATATATAAAAAAGCTGGTTTATATTTAGAGCCAGAAAATCCTATAATCAAACAGATACTCATCATTAAAAATATTGGCGAAAATAAAGTGAAAATTCAATCAAAATAAATCAAAATGATTCACATTTCTATTAAAGATTCTCTAACTAAAATGTTTAATATAAATGGACTTTTTCAAGCTACATTAGATTACATGAGAAAATTAAATGAAAATAAAAGTTGCCTAACAAACATAGTTCAAGAAAATTTGTGTCAAAAACTTTTAAAAAATTTCAAAAAATCTGGTATTGTTTTACTATTGATAGGATATTTTGATGATGTCGAGTTAGAGAATGCTATGGGATCGCACGCAGGTGCAAGTAAAATTGGTGTTTCCTACACTCTTTTACCTTCATTACCACCAAGTTTCTCGTCAAAATTACAAAGCATAATAGTAACTGATATATTTCATGCTGATGACAGAAAGAAATTTGGAAACGAATCTGTCTTTCATCACACCATACAAGAATTTCGCGACTTATATGAAAATGGGATTCGTTTAAATATCAAAGATAAAACTTATCAAGTTTATTTCATCAATACCATAATTACAGGAGATAACCTTGGAGTTAATGGCGCACTAGGTTTAGTCGAATCATTTAAGGAGGCTCCTCAGTCTCCAATGTTATTTTCTAAACTGAATGGATTTTTATGAAACTTTGAAAAAATGTTCATTGACCTTCCATCTTTTCATTGCTTAAAAAAAAATATAAGGTAAGCCATCAAAATTTAAAGAAATCAATGTGTCAAATCATTGTTCTTATACACAGGCCTTATGTGAAAAATGCACAATGGAACTACAAATGTTATCGTAATTAAATCTCTACGCAAAGATTTTTTATAAAAAACTAGAGGGATATAGATTTTTTAATAAGGATTACAATGCAATGAAGAAAAAAGAGGGTAAGCCATCAAAATAAAGAGAAATTAAGTGTAAAAGTTGAAAATATTTGATTAACGTAGAATCGAAAGAATCAGCTGGTATATACTGCGCATGCGTGATAATTCTAAGACGCTCAGAGCGCGTGTATACATATTACGAAGTCCGCTGTATAGTGCCGTATATAAGTAAATAGTCACAAGAGCTTTTCAAGAAAAAAAAATTTTTTTCTTAACATATATTTATGCAATGATTTTTGTTCTTGAAATAATAATAATTATAATTTGGAAACATAGAGTGTATTCATCTATGAAAATTTGCAATAATACAAAGACCACCAAGGAACCCAAAACATGATACGGTCCTAGCATGATGAGCCTCCTTGAAGCAATTTTTTGTAGATTCTGTTATTCTAAACCTTTTAATGTAAAAACCACGATGAAAGAAGATGCCTCATTATTAAGATCAGTTGAACAATATGATATGGATATAAAAAATATCGACACAAAAAAAAACATGCATTAAAGAAAAATGTGTGTTTAATGAACTCCCTGACTATCATTTGATTTTAAATGCATCAGCTGATTTAGCGCATGATCTTGAAGGAGTTTGCAGCCACGCAATGGCATTAATAATTTCACAACTGGTCAAAGATAAATATTTTACAATTGATTTTTTAAATTTTCAATTAACTTCAATCGATTTCGATTTTGAAATTAGTAATAAGCCTCTTGAGATTAATATAGATTATTTAAAAAACCATCAAAAATTAAAAATGTCTGAATCCGAGACAATGTTTTTTGTTCGTTATTTTAATATCATGGTAGGACATAAAATTCCTAGTAATAATCAGAATTGGAAATTTTATAAAAAGCTTCGTGAGATAGTTTATTTATCAACAGCTCAAAATATGAGTCAATCTAAAATACTTCAGTTGGAGCAAATCATAACTGAACATCATTTGTTATTTATTGAACTTTCTGGTAAACTTTCTGCTAAGTTTCACATATTCGTCCACTATATAAACTTGATACGTTTACTCGGTCCCTTGTATAAAATATGCACCATGCGTTGTGAATCCAAGCACCGTATTTTGAAACAATATTTGCAAGGCTCTTCTTCACATAAAGATATTTTAAAGAGCATAGCAATACGATATCAGCTATCAATAATGAATTTGGCTTATTCAAAATATCAGAAAACTTATGTTTCTTATGGTAAAAAGATAGTAGATGATGCTTTCATTAACGATAAACATTTTGATCAGATACGTTACGTTTTGGATTACGTGGATATAAATGGTATAAACTACAGAATCGGCACAGTAATCATAACAAAAATTTCTAACGATACTCCAGAATTTGGTGAAATAACAGAAATATTGTTATTAGATGATGAAATATATTTTGAATATATACCTCTAAAAACTGTCGGTTATGATAAACATTACTGCGCTTTTACTGTATATTATGGGTCCTGTTTAGATACTATTTTATATAGGGAATTAGATGTAACATCACCATGTTTATTACACAAAACTCATGATGAAGATACTATTGTTATTGCTCAATATGTATTTTAAAAAATGTATATTTGCTAATTAAATAAATTTTAAATATTTAAGCTGTTTTATTACTTTTTCAATTATTCAACCTCTACAAAAAAAAATTTAATAAGCATTTAATTTATAGCTTTCTTAATTTTTTAAAGAAAAATATATTATACTTTTTATTTTATAATAATTTATAATATATGTACTTTTATAAGTATGCATATATTTTACAAATAAATGTATATATATATATATATATATATATATATATTATACATATACGCTATTCAATTTTACCATACTTCGACTTGTAATTTTACTTTGCGATTCAAAAAGAAGTATGGCATGGGGAATCTCTCTTGTTAACATCGAAATGCAAGGTTTTGAACAACCACGAATTGTAATTGCTTATGGAACCAAACATATAGACTGTGTAACGTGAATAGATGCGTGGATACCTACTGTTTCGTTGTTCTTACTACCAAACTTTTTCTTGAGGTGACGCTGAACATGCTAATTTTAGTGTTCGGTCTTTCCGTGTTGACATAAATTGTTCCGCGTATATATATGGGATATTTCACACCAACTGGAAGAGCAAAAAAATAATAATCGCTGAAACTCTGAGAATTAATTCTGTTTGTTACCCTGAATATAAAAAAATTATCAAGGATCTAGATTTAAAGTATCAAGAGCTATAGATCCTTGAAATTTCAAAATTTTTCAAAATTTTTGGAAAAGTCACAACTTTATATTTTTTTCTGAAAATTCTGATGTTTTAGAGAGAAATTCATAACAATACTTCTTGTTGTAAATGAAGAGGAGAGTCAGTATGATTTCTTACAGACCTGAATTTTGAAGTTTTCTATTGGTTCTTATATGTATTACATAGTAATTGAAATTACTCATTGTTTGCCACTTCAGAAATTGCTTTTCAAGGGCTTATTTTCTTCCATTTTACATGAACTTTTACATAAATTTTTGATCATGTAAGTCAGAGCCATCAATAAGGAGTTATGACAGTTCAATATATATACTAGCGTAATTTACCTCGCTCCTAACGTCACTTGGTTAAATTTTCATATATTATATTATTATGTATAAATAAGACAATTTTAAAATAAAAAAGAATTGCCTTAACTTATGAATTTTGATATTAAAGTTCCGTACTAAATTAAATTTTTATATTTTTATAAAAAGGATTAATTAAAGTTACAATATGCATAAAAAATTGTTTAAATACAAATCATATCATGATGAATTAAGAATTTATTTTACTAAATTGCATTTAAATCAATGAAAAAATATGATAAGAATTCATTCTTTTCAATCACGTGTTTTAACAACGAACCATGAAATAATCGAAAACAGTATTTAAAGTTCACTAGAACTGACAACTGCACGGAAAAAGGAAAGTACTGTTAAAATAGGTACTAAATCTAGTATACCTAATTTATGTACTGAGGTATTTAAAAAAAAGTGACGATATAATTTCAATTAGTACTATAGTTTAAATTTTAAGGACTAATGTTAGTACTATTATATTATAAAGTGAGAGCATAAATTTTCGATGTTTAGTGTCTCTTTTTTCGGTACTAAGACTGACATTCCACCTACTTAATTCGAGGGCAATATTTCGCAGAAAATGTGATTGTTAATCTTTTTTGGTGCAGCTTTTTCTGTTACTAAAATTAAAAATTGATAAATTTAGAATTATTTATATAATATATAACACTTTTAAATTACTAATAATTAATTTTCTAATTCGTGATATTTAAAAAATAAAACGATACATGTTTATCTGCTATACTTCGTTTTAAAATATTTAGCTTTTAAATTTAAAATTAATTATGAGTAATTTAAAATTGTTATATATTATATGATTTACATTATATTTATCAACTGTTAAAAATTGTTTTACAATTTAATGATTTTATGTTATTAAGTATTATTTATGTTGAAGTTTCATACTTGACAGTGCCGCAGTGCGTATTATACAAATTTACTAATATGTTAGTATAAGATAATTTGATTCCGTGGTACGGAAAAATTCAGTACTATACCAAATAGTTGAAAGATGTACTTACATAGGTTGTCTTAATTTATGTACTGAGTATTAATTAAAAAAGGACTAATGATGTTTTTTTGGACTAATGACTTAAGTTAGTAAATTTTTTTTAGGTGTTTCCCTTTCTCTCTATGCGCAAGTGCAAGTTCAAGATTAAAGTTAAAACTTGATAATCTGCAGCATTCACAAGATTCAGATTCGTCTATAGGTTTGAATTAATGAACGTGATTTTAGTATTGAGTATAACTTGAAACTCAAGTATCTTTACTTGGCTGTCAGTAGTTGTTTTTGTTCGGTGAGATGTAGAGTTGAAAAAGGTGGAAAATGGGTGTAAAATGAGTATAAAATGGGTGTTATTTAGTAAAGGGTGGAAAATAAGAGTTCTATGGGTAAGATATGAAGGGTCAACCACTAATTTTTCTTTAAAACTATATTATATAGAAAGATCTATATCTGTTTATATTATAAAAAGTTTTCACCACTGTTATCGACGCTGCCATCGTGTATTAGATTCATTCGTGGCCGCAGTTAGCTAAAATATAGCTGACATTTAGCTAAAAGTTCGTTAAAATAGAAGCTACAAGTTAGCTAAAAGTTGGCTAGAAAATAGCTGGAAGTTGCATAAAAGTTAGCTAAAAGTTAGTTAAAACTAAGCAGAAATAGGATAAATTTACCTGAAAATTAGCTGAATTTATTCATAAAGTCAGTTAAATTATACAAAATTTAGATGAAAATTGACAAAATATTAGTCAAAAATTAGCTGATTGAGTTAAATTTAGCTGCACTTAGAGATGTGCTATCAACGAAAAATTTTCTCTATTATCTAGTAGCTAGTCAAGTGTAGACTCCAATAATGCATCATAATTAAAGTTTATACTTTAAAGAGAAGAGAAAATCAAGAAGGGTAGCTGAAGATGGAGGGGGTAAAAGAAAATTGAAGGAAAAAAGAATAAAGAGTGAAAAAAAGATAATAAAGCCAAATATAGTAAAACATAAATTAAGAGAGAAATACATGTATTAAAGCCCAAACAAGACTCAAAAATGAGACCTGAAAAAAGTGCTTGTATATTATAACTACTCATTATATAGGACTCAATAGAAATTGCTATTCTTATAACGAAAAAATGCACAGATCCTCGGAGTCAAGAACTGTAGAAAAAGGTAGTTTTACTTTAATATATAATAACGACTAATTATATAGGAACCAATAGAAAAGGCAAATCTTATTGCAAGAAAAATTACAGATACCCTTAGAGCATATATATTATGGAGGAAGCATGCCATGTTAAAAAGTGGTGGCAACTTTAGGTAGAGAAAATGAGAATATTAACTTACATCCTATCTCTCTCGCCTAACGCTTCCGTAAGCGCTGCACCAGAGAGACAGTATGTGAGTAGCTATTTTTTTTCTCTCTAACATCATCGTTAAAATAGCCACCACTTTTCCATATTACATGCTGCCTCCATGTATATATGCTTGAAACACATAACTAAAAGATGCACGATCTCAAGGAACCGGAGATTTGTAGAAAAAGGAGGTAAATATTTTAATTACATTAATATTTAAAATTCATTGAAGAATAAATTAACTTGTGAATATTAAATTTAAATATACGTTATTGTACACGTAAACAAATCTTAAAGAAAAGCTCAAGTTTATTACACATACAATATAAGGCTAAGTTTAATTATGTCATAAATGGAATGTCATGTAGTTCTGTTCGATTTCATGTGTATAATTAACTTCACCGATTTTCAATAAAGAGCAAATATATGTAGTTTAATATTTGAAATAAAAGTAGCAAAAACAACAACAAAAAATAAATTTCAAACATAGATTTACTTTATACTAAAAATCAGTGAAACTAAATAATATAAAGTAATATAATAGAACCAGGAGCATTCAAAAAAATAGAAAACTGAAGCTTTATTTCCAAGAATATTTCACTTCAAATAGTATTATTTTCACCTAGGGAAAAAAAGTAAAAAATGTCCCAAATCGTATGTAAATTGTAAGGCACAATTTACAAAAGTCGAAAATTACCTTAACTTCATAGGTGACCGCGAGTATCACGTGTAATTTCGAACTTGAGTATCGTCTGGATATTGAATTCAGTAGACATCAGCTAGCAAAATTCATGCCATTAATTATTTCTTACTATACGTCACACGTTTCACATCAAATGATCGGTGCAAAGGTTTCCTCTTACGTTTCTTTCCAGTAGTTTTACAATCTCTTTTTAACATCCAGCAATAATCGGCCAGCATACTAGTATCTCATTCACTATAATCTCCACAGTTGTCAGGAAAACTATCCGAATGACTGTGTAGAAAAGGTAATTTGTAATCCATTAGGCAATCCATTTTCCTAAAGTACTCAACCTTTTTAGATATTATTTCTTTGTAATTTAGGCTTATGCGATTAACAAAAAAGTTTTCAGTAACTTCCTTAAAGCTAAGCCATGTATCTCTTTCAATGTTTGTCGTAGAACTAATAAACGGATAATCAGACATCAGTTTTCTAATTTCTGGACCATCAAAAATACCTTCCTGTAATGGAGAAATGAGAACTTTTTTTGGGTCAACAAATGGAGTAACTATAACGCTACTTTTTTTGACTTCGAGAGATTTTCTTTCAGGTCATTTATGATTTTTATAGTGCTTTTCACGGTCTCTACTATCCTATAAGCACAAAAAACATGGTTTCTTTGTAAATCCAGACTGCTGTCCTATCAATATCCTAGAAACTTTCAAATCGCTACATATAAGCCATTTATTCTTGTCATACTGAATTTTTTGTAGTATAATTTTGAGATTTTCATGTTTCCTTCATTGTAGTTGAATGCGCTGTAGGAACTGTGGCATAGTATTCGCTGTTGTGTAGTAATACAGCTTTCAAACTTCTGTTTGATGAATCGATGAACAATCTCTATTCTTCGACTTTATATAAGTTACGCTCCGCAATTAAGTCGTTTAGTTTATTTTGAGTCCGTAACTTTACGCTTTGGTTTTTTTGGCCCACTGGAAGGAAAATTTTATCATCATCATCATTATTTATTTATATTATTTAATGTTTTGTCTGTGGAGTATTCACTCCACTAAAAAATCGAGTCGTACCAATGAGAATCTCAGGAACATTTCAAAATTTGCTTTAAATTAAAAACAGATGCAAATATAGAAAAGAGGACTCCATGTAGTATCTGCGAACAATGTCGTAAAATGCTTGTGTATGTAGGGTAAAACGAAAGAATCTAACGAAGTTAAATTTGATAGCCCAATGGAATCGTATCAACCAGATAGAAGAGAGAATTGTTACTTCTGTATTACCGAAATAATTGGAAGTGATGAAGAATTAGATCTTCTTAAGAGGTTATCAATTGAATCAGATTTCAACGATGAAAAACATGATGACGAAGATAACGACGAAGTCAGTGACGGCATTGATGGAGATGCAATTAATAAAAATGATTTAAAAGATGAATCTTATGAAAGCGATAATTATGAAGAAACTGGAAATAATAATGATGATGATGACGATCGCGACATTTTCTTTCCAGTGGGCCAAAAAGACAAAAGCTTTAAGTTATGGACTTAAAATAAACTAAACGACTTAGTTAGAAAGCTTAACTTACCTAAAGATGGAGCAGAACGTTTAGCTTCAGCTTTAAAAGCATGAATCAGTTGGCAAATTTTACTATGGTATTTCTCTATGGAATAAGAAGCAAATGTTTCGAACCATATTTTAATGAAATGAATCATGATGATGATAAAATAATAAGTTGTAAAGATGTAAAAGGTTTGATGAATGAAATTAAGCCTAATGTATATAAAGTTAAAAAATGGAGATTGCTCATAGATTTATCAAACAAAAGTTTAAAAGCTGTATTACTACACAACAGCAAATACTATGCCTCAGTTCCTGTAGCGGACTTCACTACAATGAAGGAAACATATAAAAATCTCAAAATTATACTACACGAAATTCAGTATGACAAGCATAAATGGCTTATATGTAGCGATTTGAAAGTTTCTAGAATATTGATAGGACAGCAGTCTGGATTTACAAAGACGCCATCTTTCTTGTGCTTATGAAATAGTAGAGACCGTGCGAAGCACTATAAAAATCATAAATGACCTGAAAGAAAATCTCTTGAAGTCAAAAAAAAAGTAGCGTTATAGCTACTCCATTGGTTTACCCAAAAAGAGTTCTCATTCCACCATAACACATTGGACTTGGTGTAATGCAACAATTCGTTAAGACTTCAAATAAAGATGGCCAGTGCTTCAAACAACTAAAAAGCCAGTTTTCAAATAAATTAGATACCAAATTAACCCTTTCACTGGCAATGTATCATATATGATCAAAAAAAAGTTGTGCCACAACTGGCGATGTATCATATATGATCAAGTTGAATAACTGCTGCATTTTTCAACCAATTCATTTCAAATTCAGTGTGTGAGGGTTTTGGGGGTGGCTGATTTTCATTGTCTTACCATTTTTGGCACGTAAAGTAAAAAAAGCCGCACCAGTGAAAGAGTTAAAAAAAGGTATTTTTGATGGTCCAGAAATTATAGAATTGATGTCTGATGATCAGTTTATTAGTTCCACGACAAACATTGAAAGAGATGCATGGCTTAGCTTTAAGGAAGTTACTAAAAACTTTTTGGGTAGTCGCAGAAACCTAAATTACAAAGAAATGGTATCTAAAATGGTTGAGTACTTTAGGAAAATGGGTTTCCCAGTGGATTTCAAAATACCTTTGCTACATAATCATTCGGATACTTTTTCTGACAACTGTGGAGATTATAGTAAAGAACAGGGAGAGCGTTTTCACTAAGACATTGAAGTAATGGAGAAGCGTTATCAAGGTAGATGGGATACAAGTATGCTGGCCGATTACTGCTTGATATTGAAAAGAGATTGTTAAACTATTGGAAAGAAACGTAAGAGAAAACCTTTGAATGAATTTCGGTTTTTTACGCAAGTTTCGTAGATTTTACCTTGAAATGATCTTTATTTTGAGGTGTTAGAGTCAAACGGACCACGGATTTGGATTCAGCGACCCCAGAAGCATATGCATACACTGTTAAAATATGGTTGTTATTAATTTTGTAGATCTGACCTTGAAATGACCTTGACCCTGAGGTCATTGGGTCAAACGGACTACGGATTCGGATTCAGCGATCTCGAAAACATATATATATATACTGTTAAAATATAGCTGTTAACAATTTTGTAGATTTGAACTTCAAATGACTTTGTCCCTGAGGTGATGGGGTCAAACGGACCACGGATTCTGATTCAGCGCCCTTAAAAAAATGAGATGTACATGGTCTGATCCGTGGGTTTTGACATTTTTTTTGTGTAGCTGTGTAATTATTAATGAGAGAATGAGAATTCATTAATTTAAATAAAGAAAATGTTTGTGTTAAAAATTTAAAAATGGTAATTAAGAATATAAAAGTTATAAAAAGATGCAAATTCAAGAAAATTCAGGTTGACAGAGTTATAACATGTAATCTAAGTAAGTCAAAGTTCTATCAGTATGTTAAATTCTAATGTAGTTAGAGAGACTTTTCTTATTTTTTAAAACGTAGTTGTGATATGTTTTTGTTTTTTTGAGTCTTGAGGTCTATGTCGATAGTCTTTACGGTAGGAGCGTGGTCCTCTTCCGTTTGGCTCCCCTGTAGGTGGGTTGATTCTCATTTCATTGCTGCGTCATTCAGTAGATAGTTCTAATGTCCAAGCATGGCCATACCTTTGGTCGTCGATGAAGCTGGTGGACATGGCTTTTGGTTGTCAGATGATTCGCTTTTCGTCAGTTTACCTAATACAGAAAGCGTGATGCAAAACATGTTTCTTAAAATTGATGATTAGTTACATGCTGATAATAATTTTATCATATTATACACTTGCGGTTAGTAAGAAAAGCATTAGCAGTTACAACAAACGTTAGTCTAATTGGAGTTACGCACAAATTAAACGGATTTTGGATTGCAAACCATAGAGAAATCTGCAGGAAAATCTGTAGAATATCTACAGAAAACCTACAGAACATCTACAGAAAAATCTAACTTAACACCGCAGGATTTTCTGTAGGGAAGATTATGAGGAAATCTACAGATGAAATGCAGATAAATTTGTAGAAAAATCTGCAGGATGCCTACAGGATTACTTGTAGCTAAAACTGTAGAAAAGTTTACAGAGATTCTACAGGTCTCTTGCAGAGTTATATACAGGATTTGTGTAGGATTTCCTGATAAATTTTTATCAAGTTTTCGCCTACATTATTTCCTAAAGAATTTTCTACAGTTTTCTGTAAACCACCACATAAGATTTAATACAGAAAATATTTGAAAATTTCCTACAGAATTACCTGAAAGAATTTTCTCGTTTTCCTAAATTTTTTCCAATTATATTCTTTATAAAAAAATATTCTACTAAAAAAATGTCTGCATGATTTTCTACAGAATTTCCTTCAGACTTTCTAACAGAAAATTTCAAAGAATTTCCTGCAGAATTACCAATAGGAAATCCTCCTTTATTTATTTTTAATTTATAAAAAAATTTTCAAGAAATTCTATAAAATATTATGTAGAAAATCTTGAATAAAACTTTATTATTATTAAATTATTTGGTATTCTTTATTTAAGTACAATGAATAATTACGAGTTAATAACTCGATAATTATTTTCCTATTATAGGAAAAGACCAAATACGAGGTTAGCCTCATAGTGTGAGCCCTTCGAAGTTCGAAGAGCTCACGATTCAACATCAAGTGCTCTGGTCTTATATACCTGCGGCTTGAAAATTTTTACAAGCGATCATAAAACTTAGGGAAACGATACCTAGCGACTTAAAATTAAATCGACGTAATCAATCTCGTATTGTATATCCTACAAAATTTTCTTAAGATATTGCTGCAGAATTTTTTACTGATTTTCCTGCAGATTATTCTATATTATTTCAATTTAATTTCAGGTCGCTAGGTGTCGTTTCTCTAAGTTTTGTGATCACTTATACAAATTTTCAAGCCGCAGGTATATAAGACCAGAGCACTTGGTGTTGAATCGTGAGCTCTTCGATCTTCGAAGGGCTCACACTATAAGATTATCCTCGTTCTTGCTCTTTTCCTATGATAGGAAAATAAATATTGAGTTATAAACTTGCGATTATTTATTATACTTAAATAAAGAATACCAAATAATTTAATAATAATAAAGTTTTATTTTGGATATTTCACATAATACTTTATAGAATTTCTTGAAAATTATTTTATAGATCAAAAATAAATAAAGCAAGATTTCCTATTGGTAATCCTGCAGGAAATTCTTAAAATTTTCTGTTGGAAAGTCTGTAGGAAATTCTGTAGAAAATCATGCCGACAAATTTTCAGTGGAATATTTTTTCATAAAGAATATAATTAGAAAAAATTTAGGTAAATAAGAAAATTCTTTCAGGTAATTCTGTAGGAAATTCTCAAATATTTTCTGTAGTAAATCTTACGTGGTGGTTTACAGAAAACTGTAGAAAATACTTTAGGAAATAATGTAGGCAAAAATCCTATAAAAATTTATCAGGAAATCCTACACAAATCCTCTATATTACTCTGTACGAGACCTGTAGAATCTCTGTAAACTTTTCTACAGTTCTAGCTACAAGTAATCCTGTAGGCATCCTGCAGATTCTTCTACAAATTCATCTGTTATTCACTTGTAGATTTCCTCATAATCTTCCCTACAGAAAATCCTGCGGTGTCAAGTTAGATTTTTTTGTAGATTTTCTATAGGTTTTCTGTAGATATTCTACAGATTTTCCTGCAGATTTTTCTACGGCTTAATCTACAGGTTATCCTCATAAGGGATAACACATATGGCTCTCTTTTAATTATCAGTAAGTATAAGATTATTACAAGTCTGTCATTATGATATGCGGAGCCTATTTTGGAGATTAGGACTATTTCTTTTGGTCTAGTACGTTTAATGGGCATTAATAAGTCCTAATCAGCCGAATGTTCCCTAATGTCTTAACTCATTTGAGTAAGAAGGATAGGGATCTATAAGGTTTCAGGTAATTTCCCTTGCAAAAAAACAGAGGCTATTTCCGTGAAATCTTTTACAGCTTCTTGGTTCTGCTTGAGGGTCATGGCTAGCTAGATATGGTGCGCCGCTAGGCGTCTTAAGTATGAGTCTCTATGCTGTTTACTGTCAAGAGTCTGCATAGCTTCTTCAAGGCGTCTCAGAGCTTCAGCATTATTGGATGCAATATTCTCAAGCTTATACAAGTTAGTCGCTACCAAGTGTGCTCTTTGGTTGGTGAGTGAAATGATTTCCTTATTGTCTGCAAGCAACTGCTCCAGATCTTGGTGTATGCCCTTGATCTCGTCTTTAGTCACTGGTCCAAAGAGGCTATTGCTAAGGCTACAAATGAAACCTAAAAGAGTCATAGATCACTTCATTCTATCCCGATTGTAACTATTCCCTTCTCTAGGAGTTAGTCTAGATAACGGCGCTCTTACATGCCATTGCAGGTTCTGTGGTTTTGTTTGTTTTTGGAACATCTCTTATGGATTTAGAGAGTATAAACAATTATAGATTTTGAAAGCTTTCATGCATTCTTGATATGTGTCTTCTGCAGGTGTCCGATAATCTACAGCTTTAGTTCGGTAACTCAGCTTTGCAAGCTGCTCGTGACAATTACTGAGAGTTCTGTTCATGTTATCGGACATGTAATGGTGGGTATCAATAGAATGGGTGTCTATATGAATTAAAATCTTCCATTTAGCACGCTTGAGTCGTAGCATTCCTATTTTCTCGTAATAGGTGCCAGGGTTGGTCTGCAAGGTGATCAGTTTATGGGATGCACATCCTGTAGTTAGCATCACCCAGAGGATCAATGTCGAAATAATAACCCGGTTGGCTTCGGTCTTTATGGCAAGTAGTGGTAGATTTCTTGTAGTATAAAATCATTCGTCCGCTTTCTTAACTGGTTTGACCTTGTCTATGTGTTTCAATATAATCTTTTTATCAGGGATCTCCAGCAAGATATTATTATGCCCTGATAGTTCAATTACCTTAAGTGGCGATGAGTAATACTTGTCAAACTTGGAAGTCCTTGGTTCGTTTTTTATGTATACGAATTGGCCGATTTTAGGTTGGAATTCCTCAACCTGACGGTCATAGTATTTTTTTGAAAGTATTTTCTTTTCTATCTGTGTCCGTCCTTCATTTCTTCCAGTCCAGTGATAAAGTCAGAAAGATATTGGTAGTAAGTGGCTAACTTTTTTTTTCGTTGGTATTTTTAATGAAAGCGAGCGACTTTTTATATATCAATTTAAACGGTGTGTAGCCTGTTAATGTAAATACGCTGGTGTTGTAGGAGAACGCCACAAATGCCGCAAGATGGTCCTAATCTTCGTATTGATCGGCATAAGTGTAAATGAAATTCACTAAAGGTGCATGGCAGCGCTCTAGTGCCTCTGTTCTTTGAGGTTGGTACCTCACGGAATTAAGTTGGGTTATTTTCAATAATTTTAGCAAAGCAGAAAAAATTTATGACATAAAGCTGGTCCCTCCGTCTGATAGTATGACGTGGGATGCTCCAAACTGGCATATTAAATGTCTAGCAAGTGCAACAGCTATGGTTGTGGCCTTTATATTGGCTAGGGGTATTACAATGACGCACTTTGTTAAATGACATTGCATGGTAAGCAAATAGCAGTTTCCCGATGCAGTTAGTCATAGTTTTATCTACAGTGTCTATGGAAACCTTGTAGGAGTTGTCAATGAAAGTGTCAGTTATTACCATAGGTGCCCTTTTATTGATACGATCTATTTTTCGCTCTTGACAGTTATCACATGTACAAATATAGTCTAAAACTTCGTTCCTCATACCAGGCCAGTAATATCGTTCGCTTATTTTCGCGTAGGTTAGATTTATTCTCTTATGCCCCCTGATTAGGCTATTGTGTAAATTAGAAATTATTTCGTTTCTTTTATCCTCCTCGAGATGTTTCGATTAGCCATAACACAGGGTTACCTCTCTGTCGGTGTGTTGGAATTCTTCGCGCAGGATATTGGTAAATAGGCCATGTGCTAAATGTTTTGACACCTTGCTCATTTTGGGTATTTGCACAGAGGTGATGTTTTTGGTGGTGCACACCTTAATTGCTCGATGTAAAATGTCATGCAAGTCTTTACAATCCAGTAGGTCTTGCTTTTTGTCTTGGACTACCAATGAAAGTATATAGTAGCGCTTATGAGGAGTGATAATGACGTGCCCTTGTTTAGGTCTTTGCCTTTTCATGGCTCGAAGTTCGATGGTTCCAATGTCATTTAGCAGTTGACTCATAGGGTCATGATAATCACAGTTTCTTGAGATGAAGTGAATGATGTTGTCTCTACTGTATGTTAGGCAATGTCGGGTTGGCTTTACAGCGCTTACATTGTCGCAATTATGAATTTCGGAGGGGTCTGATTTTCCTTGGCTAAGATCAAATGATGAATGGGCATCACTCAATGTCTATGGGATAGGTAGTAAAATACCATTTGTATAATCTGGTTCTATTGAATATTCGATCTGGATAAGAGAATCAGTCACTTCGGGTATGACTTGTAGCTTGGGCAATGGTGCAAGCCTTCGGATTGTCCTAGGTGTACTACTGTCTTGGTACTGAGAACTGTGTGCTCGGTGTTGCCGATAAGGCTCGCTCTTGTGGCCTTTGGATAGCTGAGGTTTCCAAGTTTTCCTCAATGTCTGCATCTTCCTAATTTTTCTCTTCTAACAGGTCTGGTTCAGTGATGATTTTGTGTATGGCCTGTTGTGCACTGTTCACTATGTCGCGTGTTACTACCATTGATGGAGTAATTTGAGAAAGATCTTTAATGGCAGCTTTTTTTCTCTCCGAGTCAGGTGTCATCATTACGGTATTGCTTGTTTTAGCAGGTGTCTTAATAGGTGGTCTCTTATGGATTTCAGCTAGTCCTGATTCTCATGCTCGTTAATCCAGTTTCTCCCTTTTGGAAAGAATTGGTTCTTCGTCTTCGGAGAAATATTCCGGCCATATCTTAGTGGGTGAATCTGCATTCTTTTCCACAAAAGCCAGTGTCCAGTGTTTTACCAGTGGTCTTGAAGGCTTTTCTCTAGTCGTTCAAATTTATAGTTACAGTCACGCATCATCCTTTGCTCATCAACAGTCGTAGGCGCAGGTCTAGTTTTCGGTGTCTTGACGACTGAAGCATGTTGTCTATTTTCTTGCTGATAACCGGATTTATTTATCTTAGTTGAGGACATTAGTGATCGTGACATGAAACTATCATAGTCCATGGACTCAGAAAAATTGGTTTCGGAGGTATTAGACTCTATTGAGAGTCCAGTGTCTTTGTCTTTGATATGAGTAGTTTAAGTCATATCTAGAGATTTATCATCTGTTTCCCTGTTCGTGCCTTCACCGGTGTCGCTCAGTAGAACAGCTTCAACCTGAATGACACAAGGATTTGTAATTTCGCTTGGTTTCGGTTCAGCAGGTTCTTCCTGTGGGCTATTCTCCTTTTCAATGTTAGTGGTTGACCAATTTCTTAGTCGTGAATCTTTTAACGGAGGTTGGGTGTTGGTGTGTAAAGTTCCAGGCTCGCTGTCGGTGTCAGATGTGAGTGCTGCCCTTCGTTTAATCAGTCTCTTGAGTTTGGTTATAGATATTTCACTAAGATTCATTTGATCACTACTATGGTCACTTAAAGGGCCTGGTACAGCGGAATTATTTGTTTCTTCCTTAGTCATCACTGCTTTTTGTGCCCGACTCATCAAAGTCTCTTGATATGTCAGTTTTGGCTGAATCGTTACAGTTTTAGTTACTCGTCCTTTTTAAATTCTACTTGTCGTTTAGGAGGTATAACCTGTTTGGATCTTGTTCGCTGAGTAATTACATTATACTCCAGTTCAGGTGGAATTCTTTGGTGGCACTGGTGACGGTGTCGGGTCAATTTCTTTGCTAGTTGTTGGTAATTCACTCCTGGTTGGGGGCTCATCAGTTTCAGCAACTGGTAGTCCCTCCAATGTCGTTTTACCCTTTCTGTCTAAGGTCATGATCCTCAATTTAAGTAAAAGATCATTGATCTCTCGCTCTGTAGATTTTTCTATAGGATTCCTAGATAAAGCGCCTGCATTGGTATTCAGCTTACCAGGTTTGTACCGGAATTCATAAGTATAATTGGTGAATTTCATCATTCACCTCATCAGTCTTTGTACAGGATCTTTTCTATTGTGCATCCAATTAAAGGGTTCATATTCAGCCTGGAGTATGTATTCCTTGCCTAGTAAATAGGTCGAAAATGGTACATAGCGTATAATGCTGCTAAACACTCTTTGTCAGTGGTGCAATAATTTTTCCAGCAGTATTTAGTAATCGAGGTAAGTATGCGACTGGATGGTCGAATTCATCCTTTTCTTGGCTGAGGACGGCTCCTATTGCGTAGTCAGTGTGAAAGTCTTTTCAAAATCTGGGAAGATTAATATTGGTGATGAAGTGAAGTGTCCTTTTAATGTCTGAAAGCTTTGTTCCTGGTCTTTTCCCCATTCTAATGGTGAGTCCTTTTTTAGTAGATTGAACATTGGTCTGGCTATTACCGAGGATTCTTTTATAAGGCGTCTATAATATCCTGCTAACCCCAGGAACTGTCGTACAATTTTCAGAATTTAAGGAGTAAGGAAATCTTGTACAGCCTTGATCTTTCCTGGATCAGGTTCAATTCCCTTCTCGCTGATAATGTGTCATAAGAAGGTTACTTCTTACCTTAGAAATTCCACTTTTTCGGGTGTTAATACAAGATTCGCTGATCTGAGTCGGTCGGAGAACGTTCGCATCTTCCTATCGTGTTCCTGCAGGTCTCTAGAGTTGATAATGATGTCGTCTAAGTATACCAACAATTCGGTATTCTGTATTCCCAGCAATATTTTATTGACGAGCCGTTGAAAAGTTCCTGGAGCACCACGTAGACCTTCCAAAAGACAGGTGTACTGGTAGTGTCCATTACGCGTAGTAAACGCTTTTTTTCAGCGATCGTCCTTATGAAGTGGCAATTGTTGGTACCCATGAGCTAAGTCGAGTACAGAGTAATATACGGAATCTCCTAGTTGATCCAAAATGTCAGTGATATTTGGTAGAGGATAAGCATCGCTTATGGTCTTTTTGATCAAATTACGAAAGTCAATCACTATTCTCCAGCGGGGATTCCCGTATTTGTTAAGTTTCTTTGATACAATAATTACCGCGTTATTTGATGGCGACTACGAGGATTCTATGAATCCATCTTTTAGCTTTTTTGCCACTTCATCCTTGATTACCTGTTTATGAATTGGAGGATGTCTATACTGTTTGGTATTGATTGGCATGTCATCCGTGGTGGGAATTCTATGCTAAGTTAAATAAGTAACTGACAAAGGATCTCCTGGTCATAGGAATACATCATCGTAGTCTGTTAACAAGTCCTCTAAATTCTTTCTTCCTTCGTAATTTAAATGGTCCATCGTCGTGGTCTTTAATAGCTTTTGAACTCTTTGATATGGATTCGTCAACTGTGTCTGTTCTTCTTTACAGTCGGCGTCTGAGTATAAACCTGGATTTATATACTTAAACGGTAGTATCTCCCGCGGGTTTATGCTAACAAAAGCGTCTTCCTCACTAGTATTGATGGCCATTACTCTACATACTCCGTTGTCATTCAAGACGAGTCTTTCTCCAATTATTACCTTATTATTTTCAATGTCGAATCTTGGTAAGTATCCTTCTTTGAGATCTGTCTTAAGGGGTCTTATTTCCGAGATTTGTCTACTTCTCTTCTTAATGCAGTGATGTATTCTCTGCTTGTTTAGTTGGCTACTCAACGTGTTTAAATCGTGGTTATTTATGAATAATTGTTCGACAGAATTTCCTTAAATTGCGTTGTCAGCGTAGTTCGTGTTATATTGTTCCTGATTAACGAAAGATATAGGATACATCGCATCTCCTAGTATCATGAGAGCTTAGTTGTAATAAGGAATAACAGCATCCTCTTTCTTGAGATATTTTCTACTTATCAGTCCATCCTGTTTAATAGAAAAGATCGGAGATTCTAAATGGAATTTTACTGGTCTTTTCCGTAGAGTAAGCCAAGTCGTACCACATGTCTTAACGCATTCGTTAGTTATGCCACTAAATTCTGTACTTCAAGTGGGGTCGTATGGTGAATCGTCATGTACGTCAATACTCTTTACAAGATTTACGGCTGCACCATTGTCCATCATTGATGTCATCCAAGGATTCTTCCCTTTAATTACGTGAAGTCTGATGGCGGTCGATCCGTCTATTTCGCCATCGCAGTAAACAAGTCTCTTATACGCTGACATTCCGATACGGTTTCACTCATCAGCATTACTTAAGCGGAATTCTGCTGTGTCGGCTGTCTTTTTATGTTGGTGTTTGCCAGTTAAGGTGAGTTCTGAGCTAGTAGTCTCTGGCTCACCTGCTCTTGATTGCGATGAGCCAGCTGCCAGTTTAAAGCAGGCTGGTTGTTCTGATTCTGCTGCTGAGATGTAGCATTTTGTACCGGAGGTGTCCTGTTATAGTTGTTGGGCGTCCGGTGAGAGTTATTTCGATCATGATTGAAAGTCCTCCCTCTGTTATACTCAGATGGTGGTACCTGATCTACTATTCCATATGGGTTCGAAAGTCTTGCGTCTTGCAAGAACATTTGTTGTTGCTGACCCAACTGAGGGAGTATAGTAATTTTGACCATACTTCGGCGGTGGATGGTTGTTATTCATATACGTCGTCCGTGTCTGACCTCCTTGGTAATAATTCTGTCTTTGCACATTATAGTTGGTGCGTGTTTGTCTTGGTTCAGAACCGGAAGGTATGAAATGGTTAGTTAAAAGCTGATGAACATAGCCCATATTGAGAGGTCTTACTAATCCTGAAGTCCAATTATTATTATTGTTCCTCGGTCTGCAATGGTTAACAGCTGAAAATTCTATTTATTCCCAGTTTGGTCTAGGTTTCTGGCCATGAAAATTATATCTGGTGTCAGGCAATATCTTAGCTTCCATGCGAGTTCCTATTCGCACAGCGCCCTTATATGCGCCTTGTAAAGAAGCAGGATTTCTCCCATCCACTTGTACAGGTATATCAGCTGGCAGCCTTCGAATGAAAATACCCTCAGCAGCGTATTCCAAAGGTTTTATAATATCGGCCAACTTTTCTGTTGTGCTGCCGGGATAATCGTCAAGCAGTGTGCCTTTTGCCCCACTGACTAGGATAGTTACTCGATCATAGAAGTCTCCTACTATTTCTCCTTGTTTCATCTTCATGTCATTTATTTTAGTCGTATAATAAGTACACATTTTTCCATAGTTGACTAAACCATCTAAATTCGCAAAGAAATGTCCGTATGTGCAGTTTCGTGCATTGCCACGAAGTTTTATTGATACGGCTTTTACATATTATCCTTCGCTTCTCGCGGGCACATATTCTTTTCCATTCTAGATGTCTTGCAGGAAGTATTTTAGAGACATATCATGTCCGTCAAAGCTGCACAGGCCTTGTAAGGCGTTATGCAAGGCGAAACTGCTCGTCACAGCTCATTTCAATAAATTGTTCTGCTCTTTGAGAGTCTTAAGTCGTCTGGTCTAGTACCATGGCGTAAGTCTGATTTTCTTTTTTTTTCTTGTTATGAAATGTAACAGTTTCTTTTTCGGTTTCTCTTTGCTATCTTGCTAAATACCCCCCTTATATTGAATTTTATAATAGAAGTAACAATTTAGAAATATACCGAGTTGATTCTTGTTGCAAATGGTTAAGATTCGCAGGTTACTGGGTCGCTCCCAAATCTCTTGCAGCGCGTAGCTAATATAATTTTACGAGAATTAGTGGATTCAAGTTCTTTATATTAGTACGTAGCTATTTGGCAAATATAATTACATCGTCAAAGAAAATTAGAATATTTTTTGTTATAAAATACTTAGATAATTTAATATTGAAACAAAAGTTAAACAGCAATAATTTTCGTTAAAACTTGAAAAAAAATAAAAGAAAATAGAAATACATATATATTTATTCGTATAATACCTTCAGTTGAGTTCAGTGACGCTTTCAATTGCATATTTACGTATGACTGACTTTTCCGTTTGTCCAGGTCAAACACTTCACTACTAACGAAAAATAGTAAACCCTTAATGGTGAATTAAATATGAGACTGTTATCATTGGGTTATTTCCCTGATATAGCGGAATAAATTCAATGCAATAGGTTAATTTGGGCTACCGAAACCATCATATAATTACTACCATCACGGCCATTAAAATAGGATGTAGTAATTGAAATTTACTCACCAGATAATGATTTACATTACTTGAAAGGTATACTTTGCGGTAAGGTACATACATCAGTTCAATATATTTCTTGAGTAAGAGGAGTCTACAAGTGCCGATCTTTAGACAAAGATGCTTATCTGTAGCTGCTGTACTTAGATAAAAAATCGTTGCCTAGCAACATTCCTCATACGAATCCTAGGAATTATAGAAGAAGCTTAACGTATGGCAAAGGCGTAAGACTTATGATAGAAGCTAAATAATTGCTGCAATGTTCAATCATGATATGAAAGAACAGAAATGTTTCGTTGATTATTTAAGGTTAGGAAACCCTGGGGGTAAACCAATTGACGAAAGCATGAAAGATATTTTGATATAGTTGAACCTACATATGCAGAATGCTGAATTGCTTCATTTATTGTAAAATGCTGTGAGTCTAGAGTTTCATAGGAACCACTTGATTGTACCTGTGCTTTTAAAAAGATAAAGAAAACGAGAACGCACACCCGAAAATGAGTAAATCTTGATCAATAGTTCTATCCAATGAACAACAGTCAATCTAAAGATAGAAATCCGTCCGTCATGTGACTCAAAGTAGAGCACTTCTTTTGAAAATGACGGATTTTAGAATATATTTAGGAACTTTGAGAATTCCAGGGGTCAATTACTGATCCTGAAGTAAACACACATGTAAAATAACTGAACCTTCAATGTTTATGTAAAACCAACAAATATTTAATTCAGTGGATAAACACTCTGAAATTTTCAAATTTTATATGAAAATTAGGTTATTTAAAATATTCTTTTCTTTTTATTGAAAATTTTTTTTTTCTAAAAACGGGAAAGCCTGGCATCGGACCAAGGATTATATTAGTCGATGCCTGTTTCATTGCTAAATTACAACGTAAAAATTAACAAAATTAATGTTAACCGGTTAAATTAACGAACTCGGACAATTTATATATATTTCTTTCTGCTTAGGTTATCATGAATTAAGAGTCAAAATAAACTTAGAAGAAAAATATAAAATATTATAATGTGCAAAGGCTGGACAATAAATGTTATTGAGTGATTTCAATTTTAATATTAATGATACGGGAAATCCAACACCAGTCGATGTAAGTACATTAACATCTCAGTTTAGATAATTATTCGCAACCAGTTATCAATAGTACAGATAAGACAACAGTGCAACTAGAATTCATTGCTGTATTCCAATATGACTGATTTACCAGCATTTGAATAAGCACGAAATGCCGAGGAATAGTTAAAAACGGGTAATTCCTGGTACACTGAAATGTAATGCAGTTAAATTTTCAAGAGTTAATTATGGAGTTTAAAATTTAAATTTAAGAGTTTAAAAGTGCGTATGGTGTACATTGTGAGAGAAATTTTGACACATTATCAGACGCGTTAAAGATAATTTGGCTAATTTTCATAAATATCCAGTGTTAGAAAATGTCGTTCATTTGTTTGTTATTATTAAAATAAAGAATAATTTAAGAAAGAAAATGGTATGAAGAGTGAAAATTAAATTATATATTTTCAATAAATGGGGGTGATAATCAAGAGTTCAATAATAGAGAATAATATGAAACTTCATACAATTATTACTATTATATTGAAGTGAAGAATTAAGACTTTTTTTTCTTACGTGAATATCTTTTGCATTATTGTCACATACATAAAAACTCATTCACACAGGCATCTTTAACATACACGTACGCACATACACATACACACATATACACATATTTATACACATAAACTTATTCATATACACATACACTTATTCATATACACATACACTTATTCATATACACATATACTTATTCATATACACATATTTATATACATACACTTATTTATATACACATACGAACATACATAATATCCGTCCCTCCGCCTACGTCTCTCTGTCCCTAGCACTCCGTCTCTGTCTCTTTGTCTCCATTTCTCCGTCTCCATTTCTGTTTCTTTGTCTCCATTTCTCCGTCTCCGTCTCTGTCTCTTTGTCTCCATTTCTTCGTCTTTGTCTCTGTCTCTTTGTCTCCATTTCTCCGTCTTTGTTTCTCCGTCTCCGTCTCTCCATCCCTTCGTCTCCGTCTGTCTGTCCCTCCGTCTCTCCGTCTTTCCGTCTCTGCCTCTCCGTCTCTGTCTTTCCGTCTTCGTTTCTCCGTTTCCGTCTATCTATCTCCATCCCTCCGTTTTCGTTTCTCCATCTCCGTCTCCGTCTCTCCATTTTTAGCTCTATGTCTCCGTCTGTAAGTCTCCGTGTCTCCGTCTGTCTGTCTCAGTCTCTTCATCTCCGTCTCTTCGTCTCCGTCCCTCCATCTCTGTTTCTTCGTCTTCGTCTCTCGGTCACCATCTCTATGTTTCCGTCTCCGTCTTTTCGTCTCTGTCTCTCTGTTTTCGTCTCTTCGTCTGTCTATCTCCGTCTCTCTGTCTTCGTTTTTCCGTCTTCTTCCCTTTGCTTCCGTTTTTTTTGTCACCGTCTCCCCGTCTCTTTGTCTCCGTCTCTCCGTCACTGTATCTGCGTCTCCGTATCCATCCCTCCGTCTCTGTCTCTCCGTTTCTGTTTCTCCGTCTTCGTTTCTCTGTCTCCGTTCTTCCGTCTTTGTCTCTTTGTCTCAGCGCTGAAAATAGCAACCGTGAATCCTTAATTATACACATCTTACAATAGCAGCCGCGTTCTTTTAACCACACAGCGCTCAAAATAGCAGCCAAAAATTTGTTATTACACAGCGCTTACAATAGTTGTTGAATTTTCTAACTACACAGTACTTAAAATAGTAGCCGCGTTTTTTTAACAAATTAGAATTGATACATTTTTCATTTTTTTACGTATTTCGCTGTTTGCACTAATATTAAATATTGCGTCTTCAGATCTGTTCAACGGTAATTTGAATGCTCTATGTACTGTCACACCGTCTTGTAATAAATAAACCGCTATACCTGTCCATTATACAACTAAATAATTGATCCCATGAATTTTTAGATAAGTTATGATTGTATTTGATAAGTAGCTTTTACTACTTCCACCTGGACCGTCTATATATATATACATACTTTTCAGTGCAGTTTGTATTTAGTAAATTTATTACTGTATTAAAAATAGCCGTTTAAGAATTTGTTCGACTATCAATAATTAACCAAATATTATTAACATTTTATACTGTACTATATTCAATTTCGTTATTTTCAATATAGTATTCTAAAGTAGGTAAATTGAAGTCACTTAATTGGAATCCATTATTAGTTAAAATATTACTAATTATGCTTTATGCATAATCTTCACCTTTTTTGTTGATTCATTTTTAGTAACATGATAAAAATAGATTTTATATTTTTCATATAATTATCGAGCATTAATTGGATTGTAAAATGAGAAATGTAACTAAATAATTGACAAAGAGCTTTTGGAAATCGAGATTAACATGCTTCTTCTAAACATTTATCCCATTCATCATCTATTTCAAATAAATTTCTTGCTTTTGCTGCTTCGAAGAATGTTGGGTATGTATTACTTAGAAACTTTCGATGTAATTCCATCAAAAGTTTCTAAGCTTCCAAAAGATCTCGCTGCTTTAACGTAGACCAGAAGTTATCTTAAAAAGAATTTTTCTCTTCGTTTTGGATTAACTGACCAGGAGAGTGTCTGAGTTGCGGGTCACAGATCTTGATGCAACTTCGGGATAAGTATTTAGGTACCAAAATATGAGCAAAGCCACAGCGGCACGGTCTAACGCTTCGAAAAAGTGAAGTTATGGACGATTATAGTCTTATTTTTAGAAAAATATGAAAAAAGAACTCCTAATTGAAGTGTAAATAATTCTGTCTAGAAATGTCTTTAATAAATCCACAATGACTTAAATGAAAGCAGAAAAAGCAAGCTTTAATTTGCTAGTTTCCGAATGAAAAAATAATAATTAGAAGTAATGTTATGCTTGTTTAAAGTTGAGCAATAAGAAAGTACAAAAAATCACCATCTTTCAAAATTTAGACTACTTTTGGTACTCTTTTGATACTTAATTTTAAACAAGCATAACTTTAGTTCTAATTATTATTTTTTAATTCAGAAACTAGCAAATTAAAGCCTGCCTTTTCTGCTTTTATTTTAGTTATTGTGGATTTATTAAAGACATTTCTAGACAGAATTATTTACACTTCAATAAGGAGTTCTTTTTTCATATTTCGGCACCACACGAATCACTGCTAGTATCTACAATATTATTCAATTCTCTAGCGCAATCAAAAGAATTGGCGCAAGCTCTACCTCCAGTGTCAGACTTGGTTGGTTTAATTACAGCATCATTCTGCTGATGCGCCAAGGGTCTAAAAGAATAGAGACAGCAATCACCAAGTGCCTCACTCTTAATATAAGCCAGGATGCAGCCAGGATGGAATGTACGATGACAAGTAATACACTGTTTATAAATAAATACAATATTTCTCCTACACTTGTAGCACTTTTTAGACATCTAAATAAGTAATTAAGAAAATCAAAAACAAAACAAAAAAAAAAAAAGTATAACACTCAATATAGGTAAAACGCGCATGCGCAGCTCTACTCTCTCATTCTGCCTTAAAGTACACCGGACTAATTAGAATTACGCGCATGCGCATGAAATCCCATGATCGAAAGCAATTACTACATAACCCAATTAAATATTAAATACGGTGCGTCTTCACATCAATAATTGACTGTACTGAACCCTTTACTGCAGTTAAAATAACTATGTTAGAGAGAGTACGCCGCTTTAATGTACATCACACACACATTCTTTAAGAATCATAAATCTCTATTACAAGTTAATAGTTGGTTGCCATTATTATATTACTAATTTACAGTCAATTAGTAAATGTGACCGCACTCAGTCGAACAAACCACTAGAAGTACAGTAATCTTCAATTCAAGCCTTGTTGTGTTCGTAGAGTAAAGGATGACTCTTCATAACGACAAGCATACGGTCAACAACTGTAATAAGACCAAGCAGCAAACTAAGCCAAACAAGATGGCTGAAAAGCGGTCGAACAGGCAACAAAAAAAAACAAGGCAATAAAACAGACTCTCTGGCTCTAAAAAATATCAAACCGTGCCGTTGATACTCAATAAGCGCGAGCCAGCAGGAGCCTGAGCAGCCTGAAACAAACAAAAACTCCAAAAATGTGTGAGACAGCGAAAAACAACACAGATGCGGAGAGCGATGTAAAACACGTCCAAGCACCTTACCTCAGAGAGAGAGAGAGAGGAGAGACGGAGACGAAGAGACAGAGATGGAGAAACGGAGACAGAGAAACGGAGAGAAAGAAACAGAGACAGAGAGATGGAGTAACAGAGATGGAGAGATGGTGAGACGGAGACAAAAAGATGGAGATAGAGAGGCAAATGTTCTATATGTGTATATGTGTATGTGTATGTGTGTATGTGTTTATGTGTATGAGTGTATGTGTTTATGTGACATGTATATGTGAAAATGTACATGGGAATAAATATATGTGTGTGTGGTTATGCGTGTTCATGTATGTGTGTAAGTGTATGTGTGTATGTATGCATGTATGTATGCATGTGAATATGCGTATGTGTATGTGTGCATAGGTGAAGGCGCAAGTGTGTGAGAGTGTATATATATGTGACAATTATGCAAACGTTATTCCTGGGAGAAAAAAAGGCTTCATTCTTGACATTAATATAACGGTAGTAATATAATATAAGATGATATATAAGTAATATAATAAAGTAATAATGTGAATGTGCATATGTACACGTGTGCATATGCGTAGGTGCAAGTGTGTGAGTGTATATATATATATATATATATATATATATGTCACAATTATGCAAACGATATTCCCAGGAGAAAAAAAGGCTTTCTTTACATTAATATAGTGGTAAAAATATAAGATTATATATAAGTAATATAATAACATAATCACGGAGACGGAGGGCCGGAGACAGAGAGACGGAGACAGAGAGACAGAGACAGAGATAAAGAGACGGAGAGAAAGAAACAGAGACAGAGAGAGGGAGACAAAGAGATGGAGATAGAGAGTCAAATTTTCTGTATGAGTACGTGCATATGTGTATCTGTTTGTGTTTATGTGTATGAGTGTGTGTTTATGCGACATGTATAAGTGAAAACGTACATAGAAATATATATATATATGTGTGTGTGTATTTGTGTATATGTATGTGTGTAAGTACATGTGTGTATGTATGCATGTTAACGTATGTATGTGTATATGTGCATATTTGTAGGTGCGATTGTGTGAGTGTATATATACATGTGACAATTATGCAAACGATATTCCCAGGAGGAAAAAGGCCTAATTCTTCAAATTGATATATTGGTAGTAATATAATATGAGATGATATATGAGTAATATAATAAAGTAATAACAGAGACGGAAAGACGGAGACGGATGGACGGTGACGGAGAGATAGATAGATAATAATAATTAATTTATTTATGTACATTATGTTGTACAACAAAATATAGGTTACAAAGAATTATAACAATAGAATAAAATAAAAATAAAATACAAATAAAAAAGTAATAATAACTACAAAAATAAAATAAAAAATACAAACAAAATAAAAATCAAAACAAAAAGCAAAGAAAATTTTAAGCTGGGAGCAGAGGTCCAAACTCTTGGGAGAGGAAATGCGCATGAGAGATCAACTTGAAAGATGAGAGTGAAGATGAAGTCCTCAGCGACGATGGAAGTTCATTCCACAGTCGCGAGGATGAAACAGTGAATGAGCGTTGATGGTATTCGGTGGAAGAATGAGGAATGGTCAATGGCCTCACATCCCCCCTCAGAGCCCTAACAGGCTGGTTCCACTGATATCTAGAAAATAGATATGAAGGTGAGCATGATAAAAACATTTTGAAAAGAAAAGTAGAGGCAAAGTAGTTCCTTCTACCTGCAGTAGATAACCAACCCAGAGAGAGCCTATAAGGAGAGATGTGCTCACGCCTACCTACACCATAGATGTAACGTATACCAGCGTTGATAACCCTCTGAAGCCTAAGGTTGAGTTCAGCAGAAAGGTCAGTAAACACAAAACAACAATAGTCAAGAATCGGAAACAACAGTGTACGAATAAGGTGCTTACGTAGAGCAAAAGTAGTGCTCCGTCTAAAGAAATTGAGTCGATAGAGGAGAGAGAACGACCTGTTACACACATGTGTGATATGCTCCTTCCAGTTCAGCTTGCTGTCAAGATACACACCCAGATTACGAACAGATGACTCAAAACCGATTGTCTCACCATTGATGCAGATACCAGTAGATGGCAAGGAGGTTAGAATATTGATATAATAATAAGAGCCAATTATGATAGCCTTTGTCTTGTTGATATTCAACTTAAGATGATTGCTGGATGCCCAATCTGCGACCAATGACGCATGTTCACTCATTAGTGAAGTATAATGATCAAGCTCAGCAATCGGAAAGTGCACATACAGCTGCAAATCATCAGCATATAAGAGGTGCTAAACATTCTGATGGAAGGCAGAAGAGATGTCATTGATATAGATAGAGAACAGCAGAGGACCCAGAACAGAGCCCTGAGGAACACCAGTGTTAAGACAGACAAAATCTGATGACCTACCAACAGTATCAATGACAGCTTGACGACGATCAGAGAGATAAGAGCCGATCCACTTGATAACGGTGTGCGAAATATCGAGCGAATGTAGTTTCCGAAGTAAAGTGACATGGCACACCGTATCGAATGCCTTGCTGAAGTCGAATAACAGGAGCATCGTAACGTACCGTCTGTCCATATTAAATCTAATGTCCTCTGTCAATTTAAGTAGAGCAGTCTGAGTGCTGTGGCCAGCTCTAAAACCAGTCTGATAAGCGTCCAGTAACCGTCTAGTTGTCAAGTAATTATACAACTGATCATAAACAAGGCGCTCAAGAACCTTGGACATAAAAGACAACAAAGAGATGGGTCGTATATCACCCATAGTGCGCGGAGAAGAGACCTTGTTGATTGTAGTGACCAGCGAAGTCTTCCAACAAGAAGGAAAAACGCACTCTCGTAGCGAATCATTATAAATGCGACAGAGCTGAGGGCCAATGACAGGAAAAGCAGATTTTATGATAGATTGGGGGATAGCGTCAAATCCTCTAGCCTGAGAGTCAGAACGTCTAATAGCCATTCCAACCTCATCCAAAGTAACAGTATTGAATTTGAACAAGGGCATGAAAGGTTCATCTACAGATAAAGACTGTAAGTAAGCAGAAATAGAAGGTACCAAAGGATCAAACGCGACCCCACCAAAGTATTTATTGAGTTCATCAATAGAAAAAGTATGACCGGATCTATCACCACTAGAGCATATACCAAGGTTCCTGAGCTCCTTCCAGATCAGTCGAGAGTCAGTAATACCAGATAGTCTGTCATGATAGTAGAACAGTTTAGCCGATTCAATGCGCTCATGAGCCTGATCACGAGCAACCCTGTAGCAAAGTAAATCAGCATGTAGTCTAGAGCGTTTATAGCGTCTGTACAGCCGATCCCTCTCTCGTATCAGATGATGATGTTCAGCAGTAAACCACGGTCGACGACGGCCCCCCTGACGGACCCTCCTGAGAGGCACAAATAGTGCAACTGCCTCATTCAGATGGTGATAGAGACATTCAAGGCGATCTGACAGGGAGGAATCACCGACACACACACGGAACAATTCAGTGAACGAAAGTAATCAAGGAGAACAGCATCGTCAACGGAACTGTAATCACGAAAGCTAAAGTCATTGAGCAAAGGCTTAGAGAGAGATGACTGAACAGTAGCTGCAATGAAGTCATGTCCGTCGATGAATGGAACATCAGTCTTCCAGTAGTCAAGCAGCAAGTCATTCGCATCAACAAGGCAAAGGTCAAGCCATGTATCAGAAGTAGAGGTGTGGTGAGTTGGTCCATATGGCACAGAAAAGAGAGCATTTTCAGCAATCAAACTCCTGAGAAACACAGAATCATCAGAATCAGTACATAAATTAGTGTTAAAGTCACCCAGAATAACCTTAGTACTATAATTATGAATAAAAGAAGTTAAGTCAGGAATAAAATCTGTGTTTAACAGAAACGGAGCATGTGGGGGCCTATAGACGACACCAACAAAAACAGGCGAGGCCAAGTCATTAGAATTGACTTCACAGAATAAATATTCTGGCAAACCAGGCTTACCACACCATCCTCCCTTGGAGGAACATAAGCGCTCTGAAGAAAGAGAGTTATGAATAAATAAGGCAACGCCACCACCCCTGGTATTGCGGTCCTGCCTATGAAGAGCATAGTCATCCAAAGCAATCAAAGAGTCACCAACAATCTGGCCCAATTTGGTTTCGGTCACAGCTATCACGTGGAAGTAAGGGCGAGAAGCCAGAAAGAGCCTAATCATCTCAATGTGTGCTCTAATGGAGTTAGCATTGAAATGACAGACCCTTAGACCATCCTTAGCAGTATAGTAGTGATTATTGGAAGATGAAGCGATGTTGTTAGCAGAGAGCAGAGTGTTAGGCGCGATTGGAAAAGAGATTGGACTTACCTCAGCATCACAAGCTAAGACGTTGTCAGATTGACGGTAGGAGCCTGAGAAATCTTCGCTAAAAAGCATCCAGATCCGCATCAGTGGTAATGCGGATAGGAACACCACTCTTCTTCCTGCGGACAAACAGCTTACTATCTCTCACAAAAGTAATGAAATCAGAATGCTCATCCTTGGACTTGATTAGCGCCCGGAGTTTCAATTAGTACAGAGCAGAGGGCAGAAACTCATTTACATTGATGAATCCAGAGGTAAGAGTATCGACGAGTCTAACCCCATGGAGAAGGTGCTCCTTGATTTTAGTAGTGTGCAGATTACCCATCCTGATTTTAGCAGCGATGATAGACCTGGCGAGTGAAGGTGACTTTAAGGAGACCAAGAGAGGAACCTTAGACGTTAAGACACGTTGGTGTTCAGATACATTCTCCACAGAAGCATCATCAACAGCAGCATCAGTTGTGACCCTGGATCGCCGAAGCGGACGGACAGAAGTAATATCTGTTAGAGAGAGACCAGGATCCAGAGTGGCCAGTACAGCGAAAGCTCCAGACTTGAGGTCTTTGAGTTCTTCGGGCACTAGCCCCCCGAGTACCAGATCAGAAGCACGCTCAAGGCGTGATTGCTGCGCCGACAATGCCTCGCATCGCTGCAGAAGAGACCTATTCAAGGTCTCCAACTCCTGAAGCTTACCAGACACAGGCTCAAGGACAGATGAATCAGGTGTCACCACAGGTGCGCTCTCTAGCCTCTTCAAAAGGTCATAATGATTGGCAGAGACTCGACCAACTCTAGCATCACAGGCAGCGAAGCGCTCCTCAATAGAGGAAGACAGTGTATCTACACGATCCTCAAGTGCAACAAGCCTGGTATCAAAAGCAGAAAACTTCGCGCCAAGAGAGACAGAGACGGAGAGACGGAATGAAGAGATGGAGAGATGGAGATGGAGAGATGGAGATGGAGAGATGGAGATGGAGAGATGGAGATGGAGAGATGGAGATGGAGTGACGGAGGAACGAAGACGGAGAGACGGAGACGATGAGACAGAGAGACAGAGGTGGAGAGACGGGAAGGAAATATGGAGACGGAGAGACGGGGATGGAGTGACGGATATTGTGTGTGTGCGTATGTATATGAAAATTTTTATTCATTTGAATAGTAATTTTTAGCACGAAAGCATACTTGTATATCACAGAATAACAATCAAGTCAACATTTTGCTAAAAATTTAACCTTATGCGAATTAAATGCAAATAAATCATATGAATGTAAATAAGATAAATGTTAAAACAAATGTTAATGTAAAAGATATGAATATAGCTATATTTTGTAACGTTTTTATTTTGAGCGGGTAGGCAAATGACGTCTTTACCTCCTGTTGCCAGACGCTTCAGTGAGTGACCAGTGTTCGAGGCAGGACGTCGGTTAGGACGGACGGTGGAAAGATAAAGGATAATAAACAGGTTGACACGTTTGTTTGTGTTAGGGAGTACCTGGACAATATTGTACTCTAAACTAATATTTTACAACGACGTATAACAATAATAATAAAACGTAATAAACTAACCTAAATTATATAAATCAAGTTACTAACCTTAAATAATTAAGCGCGTCATACAAAGAAATAAATATTGAATTTATTATAAGCCACTTGACGGCTTTTGCGCCTCTTGTCGACGATGGAAATAAATGGAATCAAAAATAATTCAAACTAATATATAATACTTTTCTTTAATCAAAAAATAAAATAAATCTTTAATAATAAGTCAAATTAAATTAACGGTAGTTAACGGCCTGGACGTTCAGCCGGATACATTCGGTAATAATGTAACGAGTAAAACAAAATATAATATTAACAAACTAATTATTATTGTAACGGTAGGTGGACGATACCCTTAATGCGGTAACATGAAATGTGGCTGAAGGCCTATGATTCTCTAATGCGCGGCGGATGCGCGTGGGTAGAGTAATCTTAGCTTGCCTTTTTCTGGCGGCGGCAATAGGTGGGAAGCACCCTTAATGCTAACTCAATATTACGGTTATAATAGGTGTGAAGCACCCTTAATGTTACTATGAACTTATCTTAGACAAAGTGTCTTATGCACGGGTCGGCGCGGTGGCTCAACGGTATTTGCCGTGACGGTTCGGTGTGAATCGACCTTAATGTCGAATATGAATTTATAATGTATTTATAAAGTTATTATTTACACAAACGGCCGGTACGGCGGCTCGGTGGTACAGACTAATACAATCTTATATTAAATTAAACTAATTTCTTATTTACAGTGCAGTCGGTACGGCGGTACAGCAGTACGGCGGTGCGAAAGTGCATTTGCAACTTAACTCTGTTGCACTCGATTTAAGCGAGCGAGCGTACTACACTAAAATCGACCGCATCTCGATTCGCATCTAAAGGCTATATAAGTTAGCGCACTCTATATAGGCTTTAGTGCGAGAGAAAGAGAGCATTCTCAGCCAGAGCGAGACTCTGGGTGAGATAGATGCTACTGTTGTCTCCCCTCTCTCCAGGCCAGCGAGCTCACTCGGCGAAGAGAGAGAGAGGGAGAGATTAGTCTGCAAAGCTTCTTTAGTACATTAAGCCTTAGCTCTTATATGCTCCCGAGCTCACTGTTCCTCTTGCGGGAGCAGCAAAACTGATAGCGCGTGGCAATTAAGCCTGTAACTACCGTGGCGGGGGATTTGAATATCCTGTCTGCACGATTATGAGTAATCATTGCAATTTATATGAGTAGAGTAAATATAAAGAGAAAGCTGAATATTATCAATTAATTGTAATTGTAATCATATTAATAAAATATTAATAGAGATATTATTTTTTCATTATTAGTATGTAATATTAGACTTACATGTAATTGAGAAAAGAAATTTTTTATTATCTATTAGTTATAATTATAATCATGCAGTATTAATGAGTTATAATTATAATCACAATAATGAAATGTAAATAAAAATGATCCATCTTTATTATTACAGCAGAATATTAAAGTAAGAGAATGATATGAGATGGAGCCGAGGGGGGGGGGCACATAAATCAAAGTGGGTGGGTGTGAGGTTCTAGGGGAAGGGGCAGAGAGGGGCCTTTTTTCAACTAACGTTAATAAAAATTTCGAAGAAAAATTAGAGGTCGTCTGTGGCTCATTCGATAGAGCGATGGATTCGTAATCTCGAGGCTTCAAGTTCGATTCCCGCTCTCAGCCGAATGATACAAGCACCATTGTGCATTACATGTGCTTCGTTCACAAACACACTGACGATCATCCGTCGCTAATTAGCATAGCAACGATAGCGTACAATACAGCGACGTTAAACTAAAAAAAAAAGAAGAATTATAATGTAATTTGAGGAGTGGCTATATCGACGGAGGGCTAGAAGGGCCAAGGAGGGGGGGGGGCTGGAATTTACTTAAATCCTGATCATACAACTATATATATATATATATATATATATATATATATATATATATATATATATATTTATATATATATATATATATGTTCATTATGTAAATGTGTATTATTAAAAAAAAACTAAATATCTTAAATAATTATCAATTCAAAATATTGATTAATTCATATTACATGTTAATTTATTAACGTGTATGTGTTCGTCGTATAAAGTTTTTTTGAATAGTTCATCAATTAGGCAATTTTATTTCTTGACAATTGATAAATTAACTTATTAGAACATTCAAAGATTATAACTTTTATTGGTCCATATAAAATAGCGTTGAAATAAAAATTTATTGATTTGAATTTTTAAAAACGATCATAAATAGTTTTTAGATCAAACATCAGTAATATATTGCAATATTGACGTTCAAATAATTTTTTGAACAATTTTAAAGTAACTACTTTCTGTTTAAATACAAATACCTACATAAATATATATGATCAAATATGTATTTGTGTAAAGTAATTGTCAACAATTAATCTAATTATTATTTCATATAATAAATGAGAATAGTTTTGTTCATTGAGATTCAGACATTTTAAAAATACATCATCTATTATGATTAATAACCGTTTTCACATAATTCAATTTATTAATATTACATTTCAACATTATAAAATTAAACAAAATTGAACTATAAATAGAGTGTGAATGTGTCGTTGGTGTATGTGTGTGTGTATGTGTCTGTGTGTGTATGTGTGTGTGTGTGTGTGTGTGTGTGTGTGTGCGTGTGGGTGTACGTGTGCGTGTGCGTGTGTGTGTACGTGTGCGTGTGCGTGTGTGTGTACGTGTGCGTGTGCGCGTGTGTGTGCGTGCGTGCAGGCGTATGTGTATGTGCGTGTGTTCACGCGCTTATGTGTGTATTTGTGTATGTATATATTATGTTAGTGTGTGTATATTTGATTGTCTATGTATTATGTAAGTGTGTCTGAGTGTGTATTGTGTGTATGTATGATATGTGTGTGTATTTGATTGTCTATGTATTATGTAAGTGTGTACTAGTGTGTGTTGTGTGCATGTATGGTACGTGTGTGTATATATGTTCGTGTATATGTGTGTATTTATCGTGCGTATGTGCATTGGTAAAAGTGATCAAGTCAATTAAAAAGTGTGTGTTTTGTATTCATTCTACTGTGTATGTTTCTGTGAGCATATATATCGTGTGTATGTGCATTAGTGAAAGTGTTCACATCATTCAAAAAGTGTGTCATTTTGTATTCGTGCTACTGTGTATATTTTTGTTTGCGTATTAGTTGGTTCGTGATTGTCTATAAGTATATATGTTAATGAGAGCGCTATATGTAGTGCGCCTGTATGATAGTGTACTCGAGAAAAAGTTTGTATCAGCTAAAAAGTAAGTCGTATTGTGTATTATTGTTACGTATGTGTATGTTTTTATGTGTGTTGTGGGTTTGTCGGTGTCTGTAAGTATATTTGTATAGCAGTAAAGAAGTTTATATAGCTGAATTGCGTATAAATTGGTGAGAGTGTATATGTGTCTGTGTGTTTAAGCGCCGGCGTGTGAGTATATGTATGTGTGTGTACATGTATGTTTGCATATGTATATATATGTATGTGTATGTGCGTTTATCTATGTGTTTGTAAATGTATTATGTGAAAGTGTGTATCGATAAAGTGTACATGTCGGTTGAAAAGTGTCTTGTATAGTATTTGTAGTTCTAGGTGTATATTTTTGTGTGTGTAAGTGGATTTTTCAACGTCAGTTAATATGTGTTTGTAGCAGAGTAAAAGTTTATGTTTGTTAAGTGCGTGTTCATAAGTTAGTATGCATGTGTATTCATTTAGGTTTTAATTGTAGCGTATATATCGGTATGTGTGTGTGTTGATAAGTATGTGAATTACGATAAGTGTGTAAATTTTATCATGAGTCTTTTGTGTATGTGTGCGTGTATCAGTATATTTCTCAGTGCTTTAGTGAGGTTTTAAGTGTAATTGTCAATGTATGTATTTTTATGTATGTATTTGTGGATGTTTATATATGTGTCTGTAAATGCGCGCATGGAAATCGAGTGTGTGTGTGTGTGCGTGTGTGTTTAAGTATGTCTATGTTGGTGTGTGTGCATGTGTGTGACTGTGTCTGTGTGTGTCTGTGTGTGTGTTCGTGCGTTCATGTGTATATGTGTACGTACGTGTGTGCGCGTGTGTATATGTGTGCATTCATGTGTGTGAATTATGTAAGTGTGTGTGCGTGTATTTTTATGTATAATGTAAATGTCTGTAAGTTTGTGATGTGTATAAATGGTATGTGTGTGTATGCCTGTTCGTGTATATGTTTGCGTATGAATGGGGTGCATGTGTATTAGTGAAAATGTTAACGTCAGTTAAGAAGAGTGTCATATTGTATTCATGCCGCTGTGTATGTTTTAGTGTGCATATTGGTTGGTTTGTCTGCGTCTATAAGTAGATGTGTTGATAAGAGTGTCTATATGTTGTGTGCCAGTACGATTTTGTTTTAGTGAAAATGCACTGAAAAACTTTTCGTACGAAAACACTATGATGAGAAGCAAAAAGTGCTTTGGCACGAACATATTAATGCTCTAGTTTACGAATGTTCGTAGTTATTCAGCCCGAAGATCGTAATGCATGAGCTGTAGAAAACGGTACAAGTAAAACCCTCTGACGCTCGAAGTTAAGGGCTATGAATTTCGTAGAATATATGATTGATACTAATATCATATGTGTATACTTTGAATTTCATAGCTCAGCACTATGAGCTTCGTAGTAAAACCACACGAACATTCAAAACTCGAAAAGAGAGTCGAGTGCCGCTCTCCCACTCCTTCACACAAAAAGCAAATGAGGGAAAAAGATAAGACTCACGCTTTATGAGAAAAACTGCCTCAATTGAAATGGCGTTCTTTAGTTCATAACATATATATTATTTATATATAGATATAAAATTAAAAATATATATTTTAATATTTTACGCAATCTAAGTGTAAAAAAAATTTAAATTAGCATTTTGAAAACCCAATAATTCAAAAAAATTATTTAATCTATTTGTTAAAATTATTCTAATTATTGTGTCAGGCAAATTTTCCTAATAATAAAATATTAAGAAATATTTTTATTGTTAATCTATAGTTCTATTATATTTTTAGCATAATAAATATAACTTAATTTTTTTGTAAATATTTATTTCGTTTGAATGAAATTTAAATCAAGGAGCGCGGGAGCGCTCCGAAGACAAGTATGAGTTTGAATGTATAAAAGCCTGACAAGCGACCGCGTTCCATTATACATTCATATGAGTATTCGAAATATTAGATTTGTTCTTATAAAAAATGTATATCCTTCATACAGGACTTTTAAGTAAAATTCCAAAGTATTTTTTAATTATTATATAATTTTAAAAGTTTCGTTTTAAAAGATTATTTCATTTTGAAGATATTGAATAATATAAATATTTTGGATGAGTCTTTGATTTTTTTTGTCTTCAGATCTCACTTCCGGTTTTTTCGATATCTCGACTCGATCGCTTCGATTATGTATATATATATATATATATATATATATATGATGATGATGACATATTTTTGGTTATATTATTTTTTATTTATTTATTTTTGTTGTTTATATTTATTTATTGGTTACTTAAAAAAATAATGTAGAGGAAGCACTTCTTGATGAACTTGTACGCAGTGTTTTACCAGCAGGCATGGATCAGATATTAAAACGAAGAGATTTTGAATTTAAAAAAGGGCGTTTTACAACATTTTTTGATTATTATTTTATTCATTGGTTACAGAGTAAGTATAACACACAATTATTTAGAAAAAAAATTAATTTATTTAAAAAAATTTTTCAACTCGTATTTGAATTCAATCATTTAAATTATATTCCAAAATGTAATAAATTGACTTTCTTTTAGTTGAAAATCCATGTAAAGATAGTATAAATAAAAATCTTCCAGAAGATATTAGGGTGTTTGCAATAAAAAGAGTAACCAAAGGTTTTAGTAGCAAAAGTGCGTGTGATGCAAGAACTTATTCTTATACTATACCTACATTTGCATTTGTATCAGAAAATTTAGAACAATTTCAAGAAACAGCAAAATGGCATGATTATGACAAAAGATTAGAACAACTTTCAACAATAGATGGGTAACCTTATCATGAATATCGTTTAACAGAAGATAAAAAACAGAGATTACAGGAAGTATTAAAGTTATTATTGTAAATATTTTTTAACTACAATAAGTAACTATTGTAAAAATACTTTTTTTATTTATAAATTATTAAAAGCTAATAAAATGATTTATTTAATTACGCTATAGTTGTTTACTATCCACAATGTAAATCAATATTCAGTTGAAAAATTTTATGCGATTGTAGATTTTTTTTGAATTTATAATTTCATGTATTATATATTTTCATGCTACAAAATATTAACTTTATTTACAAATATATACAACAAAAAAATTCAAGGACTGTAACGTATTAATTGTCTTAATTGTTAAAAAATCAGCAGCATTCATCGCAAAACAACAAGTAGCGTCTCTTTTCGTTTCGTACTGAAACATTTTTCTTTTTGCAAGCAGAATCGTAATGTTAATCAATATATTTTTCAATATTTTTCACGAATTTTCTATACAAGTTCAATAAAGTACTCGGAAATAATGCAGAATTATTTACTCCAATATTTGACTAAAAATTGATTTTTAACACTTTTTGGAATATTTTGATATTAGATTGTTACTTTGAGATCAAATTTTTCGACGACTAATGTTTTATACGGAAAAAAGAAAAATAACTTTAAATATCAGTTTGTTTATAAGAATTACTATTCAACAGAGTTTGCGTGCTGACAATTACTCATTTTACATCACAATTTAATTTACGTATTTATCTTTGTGTATTTATTTTTATCATTTCATTAAGTACTTTATGCATTATATATTTTGTTTTTATTACACAATGAATTGCATTCAAACAAAAAAAGGAAACTTTGTGTTATTATTTTTCTATTATTTGCACCTAAATATTTATCGATTTCAAATTAAAAAATTGAAATCGATAAATATAATATAAATAACTACACAAAACGTTGTGACGTGGTACGTCCCAATAAAAAAAAAATTTTTTAATTAAAAATTTTTTAACGTTGTTATCACGTGCACGTTTTTTCACGACACGTCACAACGATTATTAATTTATAAATCACCAGGGCACTACAACACACCACCGGCTTACTCACCGACCCGGGCGTGTAATATTAAATAAGAATAAATAATTAATTGAACGGAACTCTTTCTTTTTGTTTACCGGTACACGAGGAGCTCGACTAGCAGACGCGCGCGGCAGCCATTACTTACACACTCATAGACCATGTGTGTGAGCGCTAGTGCTGCTTACGCAGACCGTAGGTAGGGAATCTCTATTACCACTACATAGCAACGACCGCGCGTGCGCTACGTGGAGTGGCGCACGACGAAGAAGATGTAGAAAGAGAGGGAAACACAAGAAAGAAGAAAGAAAGAGATGGAAAGATTCATATTCGATGGGAGCAAAGTAAAAATGATGGCGCGCCTCTTTCTCGCGCAGTGAAGAAAGAGGGAGAAGCTAAATGATAAAAAGAGACCGAGAGAGCATGGAGAAGGGAGAGTACTCTTGCTCTTGCTTAAGTACAGCTGCACTGAGTAGCTTACATGTATGTACATATATATGTATATAGGTATATATAGATAGATACATCCATGCTTGTGATGATTCTCTCTCTCTAATGAATAAAGACGGATAAAAAGAGAACGTAGATAAAAAGAAGGCTAAAAAGAAGAATAAAAAGAAGAAATTAGATTAAAATTACTACAGAAAAGGTGGCGCGCAGGTTGCAGACTTGCGTTCGAGGACCGGAAGGCAAATTTCACGAATAGAAATCAATTATTTGGACAACTGATTAGTTATTGGAGGAATTAAAAATTAAAAAGAGATAGACAATAAGGAAGAGGGAGAAATAGACCGAAGAAGAAGGAAGTGAGCATCAAAGAAGACATTCGATTACTGTCCTCGTGCCGTATCGGAACGTTAGCTCGATAAACCTCATACTTTTCTTTTGCAAGTAGCTACTTAAACTTCGTGCGTTTTCTTTCGTTGATAGCTGTGTAGAGATTGCAGATTTGGATAGACCAGGAAGCAGTTGAGCAGTCAGATTTCCAGAAGGAGGGTTTTGCTGCCCTGATCCGTCAACCAACTCAATTTCCGCAGCCGGCGCCGACCAGTTGCTTCGTGCACAGAGAAAGAGAGAGAGAGATATACGACCTGAGGCCATCACCGCCATTCTTGACCAAATTCATTGCCATCGCCGACCAGATTATTGTGTCAACGAGAACTTCTACACCGGTGAGTGGACTGTAGTCCGAATCGACAAATATTTCCTTTGTAAACTAGCGGCTCTCGCCGACTAGGTGTAAATTCAGTGCGGGCGTAAAACGTTAAATTCAAAGTGATTGTGACAGCGTTAATTAGTGAAAAATTAGAAATTTAGTAGTAACGAGGCGTAATTAAAAGTGTGAAAAATTTTGATTATAAAGATTAACCTTAAGAGGACCGGAAAACCACTATAGTGGCGTGACCCCTGATCGACCTTTACCCCAAAGTCAATTAGTGATATCAGATACCTTTTTGGACCACTTTCTTAGAGCGATCACAAATCTCAAATACCGGTCCTCTAAAGGTTAATTTGTAATTTGATAAAGCGAAATTAAATTTAGACCACGTGTGCAACGATTTCGTTGACCGGTAAATTTCTCGTTAATTTAATTATATTAAATAAACTATAATAATAAATTCTCTTGATTGACCGGAATAATAAAAATTGAGATCGGTGGACATCGTGGTGTGTATGACGTAATACAGTTCATGACGCGGGCCTTAGCAGCCATTTTGTAAATCAAAATTTCTTGTCTATTCTGCGTTGAAAATTAAATTAAACTGAAAATAATTTATAAACCGTAAGAAATAGTAATTAAAAATTAAAAATTGTTTTCTTAGATATATCAAATTTTCGAGAGTGCGGGAGTGAAAATCTAACCACGTATCTAACGGTTTCGTTGACCGTGCAATTAAATTAAAATTAAATTGGTATTTTACATGAAAGTTTAAATAACACAGGCCGACAAAAAATTTTACCAAGAACCCCAGTATACTTTCCCGAAGGTTTTTTGCACGCTGAATCCGAATCCGAGGTCAGAATTGCTCTAGTGGCTCCAGTTTTTGAGATATCCTAACCTCAAAGTGCAAAAAACAACATTTTTGATGATATTTGAGGTTATGTAGCAATAAAAATAACTCTTATTAAGAAAAACTGTATACAACAAATTAAGGTATGTTTCTTCTTCTTTCAAATGCCGTTGAGTTTGCTCGGATATCTTTTTTTTTCACAAAGTTACACCAATTTGAAAATTTCATGTTTAATGAATTTATGAAGCATCACACTATTCCGCTCAAGCTATCGAACAAATAACTATATTGAAGAGCCACTTGTCAATTCAAAGCAAACTTTGTAAATTGTAAGAATACTAACAAGTATTGTGAGCTTTTTGTTTATATTTATAAAATCCCCGTTTAAGGGGTAGAAACCACCCCTATCAACCCCCAAGCAGGCCGACTCACCCAACCCTGGGTAGAGCAAGTTTAATCAAGTGCTTTTAGAAGAAGATATTATGCTTTTTATCACAGATAGGTGTCTGAACTTTATTTTTAATATGCATTAGTTTCATATACCTGTATAACTCTTAATAACCACCCCTATAAATGCCTAAGTACGCTAGCCGAGGTATCCCTGGGTAAATCAAGTTTATACTACACATTTTATACGATACACCTCTACAACCCTCTACAAATCATCCCTATCGACCCTTAAGGAAGCTGTCCTACGTATCTTTGTAGGAATCTAGCTTTTGCAACTGCTTTTTAATGGGAAAACTTAATTTTTAACCACAGATAGGCTTACTAATTACATTCTTAATATGTCTCATCACCATACACCGTTACAACCGCTAGACTACCTCTTTGAATGCCTAATATACCCGACCACTCTTCACCTGTATCTTGGTAAAAAGGAGATCGGGTATGCTGCCGCGTAGCCTCTTTCATCCTGCCAATCACGTTCTCATCCAAATCGCCTCCATATTGATTTCTTAAACTTAGCCTGTACATCCTAAAATGTAATACTGTGAGCCTTCTTTCTTGAATATTCACCCTCTCACCCCGAAATTTACACACACAAAGAATCGATCAGTGACTGTGTGTGTATTTAGGGCCGGGAATGTAAGCGTAAATTTTGTTGGCTCGGGGAGTGTAAAATTAAAGTGGTAAGTATTACTTTTGTAAGAAAGTTGAGGATCTGTGAATTCAGATGAGGTGTATTAGTTTGTGGTGGTGAATTTTACTATGTTTTGGACTTGGGTGTGTACGTGTAGGGATGTATGGGCAAACTCTAGCTACGTGAGTTTAGGTGTATGTGGGGACCAAATAAGATACTGTTTTGTAAGAATTTTTATTTGAACTTTTGAAAATTAAAAATGGTTTATTACCGCTCTCAGCCGAACCCAGAGTCACGAAACGTGGACGTGGCGGTATTGACTCCTTTCGTTTTTTTTTGTTTTTTTTTTCATTTTTTATCTTTTTTTTTAATTTTTTGAGGATTTTAATTTTTTTTTATGATTTTTTATTTTTTTTTGTTTTATTTATGCTTATTTCTTCTTATGGAAGCGTTTACGTGACCATTCAAACGATCGTTTAAGAGACTTGCGTCTATGGTGAGGTGAGTTGTTATTTCTTTTAAGAGACCAGGCATAATCTGCCATCATTCTCACAGTTAATTTACTTTGATAACGACGCTCTTGTTGTTTAATGTCCTGATGAAAGCGTTCACCCATCTCTTCGCTGAATGCCCCTACGTTTTCAGGAAAGTTTTCCAAGTGAGAAAATAAAAAATGCAATTTCATGCTCATCTTACAGCCTAATTTATGAAAATCCTTTAACATTTTTGTGACTATAGTTGCGTATTTAGGATCTCGATAGTTTCCCAAAAAGTTTTCTGTAACTTTTTTGAAACTCAACCAAGCATTTTTTTCATCAATTTTCATACACTTCACAAAATCTTCATCCTTCATTAGAGCTCTAATATCAGGACCAACAAAAACACCTTCTTTTATTTTAGCATCTGATAAATGGGAAAATTTAGATGTAATATACTGAAAACAATCACCATCTGTATCTAGAGCTTTTACAAATTGCTTTATTAGTCCCAATTTTATGTGAAGAGGTGGTAGTAAAATTTTGCTTCTGTTAACAAGGCTCTCATACACAACATTTTCAGATCCTACTTCCCATTTCGATCTTTTTTCCCACTCCTTTTTGATGTAATGTTGATCTCGATCCCGGCTATCCCAAAGACAAATATAACAAGGGTATTTAATGTTCCCAGATTGTAAACCTAGTAAAATATTTATCATCTTAAAGTCACCGCATATCAACCATTGGTGCAAATTGTAGTTAACTTTTTCCAGGAGAAGTCGAAATGTTTCATACGATTCTTTTAGCGTACTAGAATGAGCAATAGGAATTGACGCATATTCATTTCCGTTATGAAGCAATACTGCTTTGAGGCTCTCTGTAGAAGAATCAATGAACAGCCGCCAGTCATCTGGCTTATAAGAATAAGATGCTGTTTTATATTCGTTAACAAGTCCTTTAATATCATGGCAATATACTAAGGTATCTTCACTCGTAAAGTACTTTATAAAGTTCTGTTCTCTGTTTCTGTAAGCAGTTATTTTTGTACCAGGCAATAGCAAATTTCTCTCCTTTAACCTAGAAGCTAACAACTCAGCTGAATCTTTGGAAAGACCTAGATCACGGATTAGATCGTCTAAGTCGTCTTGATTATAAAATATGGGTTTTTCATCATCAGAAAAATATTCTTTGTCACTACTGTGCTCACTTTCTATAGCATCAATTTCCTCAAGACTACGTGGTTCCGAGACTTTTTTTGGTGAACTATCAATTTTTCCTCTTTTAGGAGGTGTTACGCTATCTACAGAAGGAGTCTTAACTTTTTTCCTTTTTTTTTATTGATTCCTGTTATATCATAAGCGCAAAAGTAACAGTCTTTATCATGATTTAATGGCTCGCGCCAAATGACCGGCTCAACGATGACATCATTTTTAATATCATTCCATCTATTTAATGTGTTTCGACAAGAACTACAAATGATTGTTGGTACCCACGTTTTATCTAAATTTGTTATAGCTGTTCCATAACATTCTAAAAATTTTTGTTTAATAGTTTCATTAATAGATCTGCGGTTATTTTCTGTCTCAAAATTTCCGCAAACGTAACAAAATTTATCTTTTTTGCTTGTACAAGGGCATCTCAAAGACATGTTGATAGAATAAATTTTATGTTTTAAATTAAATTTAACAGTAAAATGTAATTTAATATGTTGGGGGTTTTCTCATTAAAGTTACAAAAGTTGAAAACTTAACAGCTAAAGATTTGTTCTGAATAAGATGTAAAGATGCCTTTACGGAGTTATAAGAAAGTGATGTTCGATTTCAAGCTATATCAATGTAATGTTAAAATAAATCAGAGTAATTAAGTGATATTATAATTAAGTAGAAAAATCAAGTGATGTTAAAATTAAGTAAAATAAAAATAAAGTGATCATAAAATTATGGTGATGTTGATCTTATCATTAACAGAAACTATTTTATCTTTAAAAATTTATCTTTGGACTCTAAATTAGAAAATTGATAAGTAAGTAATGTTAAATTACATTAGATCTGATTTAGTAAAAATGATAAACTGATATATTTATCTTTCTAAACAATTATATTGACAAAGACACAGAAAGTTTAAAAAGTATTAATCGCATGTACCGGAATATTCACTAAAAAAAAGTTAAAGTAAAGAAAACGTTTCAAATTTATATATTGATTTTTTTTAAACGAATGTTGTAAAATATATACAATTTACCTTGTTAACATTTAAATATAGCTATAATATTCTACAAGTACAATTTAGCCACATCTATATTAAAATTAACCTTAAACGTTTATTATAAATTTGTTTAAAAACAAATTCTTTCAATTAAGTTTTAGACATTAGCAAAATTCAGGTTTATCTCTCCTTAAAAAAATATGAGGTTAAAGTTAAAGCCTTTATACAGCTGTTTTGATTGGTCGAGACCAATGACAGACAACACGCGTGCGGAAGAAGAGAAAAAAACAATTAGCGTAGAGAGTCGAGAGAGGCGAAACGGCGAGACAGAGTGCGCGCGAGGTGCGCTGGGAGATCAGTCTATGTTAAAAAAAATGAATTTAGAGAGGATGGATCTGACATACCCAATTTAACAATACATTAGTATTGCTACAACATACTTAATGAATTTCACAGAATTAAAGTTTAAGTATGAGTTGAATATAATATTTGATGCCGGCTGGCTTGAGCTTTGAGTCTTTTGGTTGAAAGAACTTACGTTGATTGGATATACAAAATGTCTACGTAATACAATAAGGTTGGAATATAAAGAATAAGCTGCATTTGTCTATATGAGATTAATTTCTTCACCGAATTTCACATGATTAAAATAGCTCTACCCAGAATTACATGATTAACCTACCCAAGGGTTTTTAGGGTTATACATGTATACAGGGATGAGGCATACCCAGGTTAAGATCTGTATGCCTATTTTTGATTAAAGAATTAATTTTTTTATCAAAAAGCATTTAATTGAACGTGCTGTAATTAGGGTTACGTAGTTTAGCCAGCAAGGGGCAGAAAGAGGTGGTTTTTGAGAGAGGTTGAGTTATATAGCAATGAGGCATATGGAGGTAATATGTATTGAAAAATTAGTTTCTTTTTGTATCGAAAAGCAGTTAATGAAACTTGCTCTTCCCACGGTTATGTGGGTAAGCCTGCTTAGGGGTTGGTAGGGGTAGTTTTTAAGAGTTGTGGAGGTGTATGGGGATGAGGCCTTTCTAGATAAAGATTAGTACGCCTATCGGTGGTTAAAAAATTAGTTTTTTCTTTGAAAAGCACTTGATTAAACTTGCTCTTCCCAGGGTTATGTGGGTGAGCCTGCTTAGGGGTTGGAAGGGGTGGTTTTTAAGAGTTGTGGAGGTACATGGGGAGGTTTATAGGATAAGGCCTATCTAGGCTAAGTTTTAAAGGGCTAGCTGTGGTAGAACATTTAGTTTATTTATCGAAAAGCAATTGATTAAACTTGCTCTACCCAGGGTTGGGTGAGTCAGCCTGCTTGGGGTTGATAGGGGTGGTTTCTACCCCTTAAACGGGGATTTTATAAATATAAACAAGATGCTCACAATACTTTTTAGTATTCTTACAATTTACCAAGTTTGCTTTAAATTGACAAGTGGCTCTTCAATATAGTTACTTGTTCGATAGCTTGAGCGGAATAGTGTGATGCTTCATAAATTCATTAAACATGAAATTTTCAAATTGGTGTAACTTTGTGAAAAAAAAAGATATCCGAGCAAACTCAACGGCATTTGAAAAAAGAAGAAACATACTTTAATTTGGTGTATACAGTTTTTCTTAATAAAAGTTATTTGCTTTGCTACATAACCTCAAATAACGTCAAAAACGGTGTTTTTTGCACTTTGAGGTTAGGATATCTCAAAAACTGGAGCCACTAGAGCAATTCTGACCTCGGATTCGGATTCAGCGTGCAAAAAACCTTCGGAAAAGTATACTGGGGTTCTTGGTAAAATATTTTTGTCAAATTCTGTTGGCCTGTGAAATTAATACGGTCTACAATTTGACAGATAGAGCCATACTATTAGCACATCTACAATTTCATAAAGAAAATCTTTTTAAAATTTTTAATTAAAAATAGTTATCCAGGAGTTGTGTTTCGATATTCAACTATGCTTTATCTTAATTATGATAATGAAAGCATAGATAAGATTGCATGAGAAAAATTATAGAATAATTTCGATACCCAATGAGATCGGATTTTGTAAGAGCCACGCGATATTGTTAGCACATACATTAAGAAGGGGCCGAACTATCTGTCTTTGTCTAATAGCGTTTTTCATCATTTATGTAAACACTATCCGGTATAACAAGAAAAAAATAGCAGCCCCCGCTAGATATTAGTATAATTAGTAAATTTTGTAATAACAACCAAATTTTTTACCGCATAGTTTTTGACTAATTAGAGACCTACTAGCAATCTAGAATATAACCTATCTTTTTTTGGTAGGTCTCTAATTATTCAAAAACTACACAGTGAAAAAATTCGGTTGTTATTACCAAATTTACTTATTATACTAATATCTAGCGGGGGCTGCTATTTTTTTCTTGTTATACCGGATAGTGTTTACATAAATGATAAAAAACGCTATTAGACAAAGACAGATAGTTCGGCCCCTTCTTAATTTTTCTTTAGAAACAAATGTCAGAGGTGCCTGGCCAGGATTCGAACCCATGCCCACCGCGTTGAAGGCAAGAGCTCTATCCGTTACGCTACCGCGCTCTCTTATATTTATTATTCATAGAAACTCTATTTTTGTAAAAGTAAACCTTATTATACATATAAAAAAAGGATAATTTAGAATTTAGAACAACTTAAAAATTTGTTAGATTGATTACTGTTTAAGGTTTTATTGATAAAAAAAACTTTCATATTATGGAATTTAATTTTTATTATTTTTAAAAAAATAAAAGTTAATTGACGTTATAGAGTCTTTATTATTGATTACCACAGTTATAATGCTATGCGTACCTGCACTGAGAGAAAATTCATGCTAATAGAGCATGCGAACTGCCATCTATGCGAGCATATAAAACATTGATACAAATATGACAGGCGTGAGAAGCTCTATTAGTATTGGATTACCTTATACTAAAAAAGATGGTATGGAGAGTAACTAAAGCATGAACGGCATTCACTGATGACTCGCGTGGTATACTTCGATGGCTCCCCACTCTCATATCCTTCGTTTGCTTGAGTTGCCTCCTTTTTTGGGTAGCGACGCGAGCAAACACGGCTGGTCTATATCCAAAATCATGTCGCAAATTTCGTAAACGTATTTTCGTTGCGTGAATCTTTTTTTTCTTTTCTTTTCTTTTTTTATGAGGGAAGAGACATTATAAATATAATCTGTTAAACTTTATAACTATCAATAATTAATTTTTAACTTAAAATTTAATTATTTTAAACAGCTGGGGGGCAGATAAGCATGTACGATTTTACGCCAGAGATGTTTCGAAGTAGCGTTGGTCTAGTGCGTAACTTTCGCGCTTTCCATTTGGAGTGCGCGTGTTCAACTCTCGGCTAGGGTCACTTTTTTTAATTTTTTTTTATTGTTTTAATATGTTTTATTCCTTTTTATATTTATTTTTTTTAGATTTTGTATTTTTTTAATAATTTTAAAATTTAATTTTTTACAAGTACGCTCGTTTTTTTCAATGAAAATTTTTTAAAAATAAATTATTCTTTATAGGTAGTAATTACAAATATTGATAAATAAATAATAGTGATGTTTATTTTATAATAGTATAGTTTAATTTATTTATAATTTAGTTTATAAAATTTACAATAAATTACAATAAATAAATAAAACTGAGGTATTTATGTTATAATATATATTGTATATTAAAATATGTTTATAAAGACAAAATTGAACTATAGTATTGTAAACATCACTATTATTTATTTATTAATATTTTAAATTATTTTCTATATGAAATAATTTATTTAAAAATATTAATAAAAAAAACGAGCATACTTTAAGTAACTTGTGAAAAAATAGATTTTAAAATTAATAAAAAAATAGGAAATAAGAAAAATATAAATAAAAAAAAGCAATAAAAACTATTGATATAATAAAAAAAAAGTTTAAAAAAAGTAGTTATAACCAAGAGTTGAACTCGCGTACTCAAAAGGAAAAGCGCGAACGTTACGCACTAGACCAACGCTACTTCGAAATATCTCTGGCGTAAAATCGTACATGCTCATCTGCCCCCAACGGTTTAAAATAATTAAATTTTAAGTTAAAAATTAATTATTTAAAGTTAAAAAGTTTAACAGGTTATATTTAAAACGTATCTCCCTTCATAAAAAAAGAAAAGAAAAGAAATAAAAGATTTACGCTACGAAAATACGTTAACGAAATTTGCAACATGATTTTGGATATAGACCAGCCGTGTTTGCTCGCGTCGCCACCCAAAAGAGGAGGCGATTTGAGCAATAAAAGAATGCCATAGTTAGCAGTAAAGAAAGAATAGTGGACAAGCCACGTTTACTTCCTTCACGTCCCATGAGAGGATACAGCGCTAGCTATCGAAGGATATTAGAGTGGGGAGTTACTAAAGCATGTAAACAAACAGTTTTTGGATAGCACAAACCTCGTAAGAGTAGATGGCGCTGTTGTGAAAGCATAGGATATTACTTACTAACTTTGGATACGTAAACTAAATGTTCTATTGGCATGAATTTTCTCTTAGTGTGCATATTAAAGAGAAAAACGAAAATTTGCCGAAAATGTTGATAATAATAATAAATTCTCTTTCCACTATCAACTCCCTTAGGTACAAGAATATTAAAACGAATGGGAGCAATAATAGCGAAACTCAATTAAATAATTTTAAATTTGACTATTTATCGTCGCGAGTATGCAGATTCGCATGCATTTTTAAATCTGCAAGTATTAATTTTTTCTCTAATATTTTGCTTTATAGCATTACTTATTATATTTTCTATATTCTATTGGGAACATGCAGTAATATTTTACGTCACTATGATTAATTATTTTACTAATGCGTTCCTTATCTAAACTATTTCTTTTCTTCGTTTCCCACGTGCAAGTCAGATTTCCTTACGTCGTTAAGGCGTTTGGTTACTCGTACGTTAAAAGTTTTGTTACTACAAGAAAAAACATTTAGCGTTCAGAGATTTCAAATATACCATGCATTGAGAGTATTCAGTGACTCAACTGCTTAATTGCGAAGCCCTGAGTCAATGAATTTCGAAGAATACAAGAAGCTAATGAACTCTAGGATGGAAGTCTGCGACTTCGATCGTTGAGTCTGCGATTTCTATCGTTGAGTTCAAACAGCGCTAAATATGAAAATGCAGTATTTCAACGTTGCTTACGAATTCATGCTTACCAATATCGAATTGAATCTTTTCGAATTTCGTTTTGTAATAACTGAACGATTTCTTAAATATGTTTATTTCGATACCGAATTCGAACAATTTAAAATTTTGAGTTATCAGTACGCTATTTTTATTAGAAATTGAGGAACACAAAATATCGAAGTTTCCGAATGAAAAAATTTTTTTCCGTGTAAGATTCTTTGAAAATTCGATAACATAGGATTTCATGAGATCCTAACGCGTTATCTTGAAATGAAAGTTTTGATTTTATTTAGTAATAGTATATTTCATATCCGTTATCATATATCGTTTCATTCTATTACATCATTTTGATTCTTTAATTACTCAGAAAATTGCGATTGAATTTAATTTGACTTTAAGAAGCATTGATGTTAATTTTAATTAAAATGGCTTTAAAATTTTGAAAATTTACGATTGCCAAATTGATTTAAATCAAAAGAATTTTTGGATTATAAATTAGTAATAAAATTAGTTTACAGCAATTTTATCAATTTTAAATTGTTATTATTTTAAAAGACAAGAGTGTTCGATTGTTTTAAACAAAATTTCTTATTTTATATATTTTAAGAATTAAAATTACATATTAAAATGAAAATGATGAAAGAAAACATTTTATTTAAAAATATGGATTTCATTAATTTAATTTTTATTTTATAGATTTTTCTACTTCACTTTATTATTATACAGAAGGGATTTTAATATTTTTATTTTACGGAATTGATAACATTAATTTCAAAAATTTTTAATGCTTTGCACGTGGCATTTCAACGCCCAAATTCCGAAGGCACAATAGCTGTGTTATAATGACTATAACCTAAAGGTTTTTCCGTACCCCAGATGGTCAAAATATGGCTCTATTTTTGAAGAGAAAGTTTTATAGTAGGGTATTTTCTATGGAAAATTACTCTTAGCTGTTGTTATGAAAACTGTTAATGTATGTTACATAGAAAAAATTCTCAACTATTTAAGCGTTGTTAACGAACAATTTATATTATAAATAGAAATAAATATTATAAATAGAATTAAAGATAAAGTTACAATTTTAAGATAATGAAAACTATTTAATAAAATTTTTGCGTGATTAAATAAATTTAATTATATAAAATGCAATTATTCATTTTAACTTTGCATTCATTAATAAAATATTTTTACAAGTTATGTGTCTGAATTTAAACATTTAAGTTTGATAAATTATTTATTTATATTATTTTAAAATGAAATATTACTTGCAATAAGTAGCAAAACTAATAAATGTTTATTGTAAAATTTTAAAATATGGAAAAATTAACAACTGCATTAAATATTTGCTGTGGTTGACAACACAAAGTTAAAATTCTGTGATACGTTACCCATTAGCAATGGGATCATGATCAATAATTTCTTAAAATGCGAAAGAATTTCATTTAGTAAACTATTTTATTATGAGTACAATTAAGTTTTATTGAGAATAGCTAATGAAGAGTATAAAAATGAACTTATTATTAAATTTATTTTCTTCGAAGAATATTAAAGCAAATATTAAATTTTATCGCGTAAGCTGTAACGAATTCCTTTCTTATTCTCACACTAAATAATCTAAAATTTATTAGTTGGCGACAAAGTTTTAATTTCGCGCTGACTCTACGCGAGAAAAGAATAACGGGGAATTCTAAGTATGCTTACAGATATCGTTGCAATGAGATATCTACGTAAGCTTCCAACTCGAGCTGTTTATATAGCAGTTTCCGTTTGCCTGATGTAATCCTATACTCAACGACACTTTGTCACGAGAAAAGAAGCCGTTTACTGATTGCAAACGTGCAACGGAAATTTTTGAAGTAAATCTAATATATATATAGGGCGTTTATGATAATTTTTTCCATGTATATTAATATTTATTAAGAAAGTTCTGAAATCAATTAAGCAATCGTCGAATACTTCTGTATTCAATTCATTCTTTTTAAAATAATATTAAATTCATAAAAATATCATTACACTATCTTTTAATTTTCGAATGTAATAAGATTTCTTCAAAGCTTTCGAATATTATGTCTGTTATTTTTTGTTTTAAGTCATTATACAAACTGATGAATACTATTTTATCATATTATTATTACTTTTAAAAAAGTATATTTTAGGCGAGTTTAGTTATTAAACAGTATAGTATTCTTCAGAACATTTTTTCTAAATATTTTTTTTTTTTTTACTACATACATCATATTTTTTTTTTAATTTCAGTTCTTGAGAGTACTGAAATGAATTGAGTAATTATTATTAAGTTTATACCTTTTACTAGATTTATCTATAGTTTTTGCTTAAAAAAGTTTTAAAATCAATCAAGCAATCGTCGAGTACTTCTGTATTCAATTCATTCTTTTTAATAATCTAAAATTCATGAAATATTTACAGTTTCGGCTAAAGAAAGTTTTGAAATCAATGAAGCAATCGTCGAATACTTCTGTATTTAATTCTTACTTTTTAATAATATAAAATCCATAAAATGTTCAATTTATATTCTCTTTGATAGACGAATATTTGGAAAAACTTTGCCAAATAATTTTTGAAAAAAAGGGATTATTGAGATGAAGATAGTGATAATAGTACACATCGAAATTGGAAAAAAAAAATGATTCATCAGATCAACTTATTATTCCATTTATGAGTGAATATTACTACTTAAACATTGATGAACTATACTTGATCTTAATGATATCTATTTTATTTTATTCCTAATGAAAGATTTACTTAATAAACAATTTCCGAAACGATTAACTTCAAAGTTTCGGAATAATTTTCTATTTAATATGCTACGGTTAAAGACCAAAATTGTGCAATTTTATTTCTAAAAACTTGGTAGAAGAGCCATTAGCTTCTAACAACTTATATTTGAGAATTTGCTGCCATCAACTTCAAAATTATTTATGCCTTTTTAAAACTTTCAGGGAAGATACCCTTTTCAATTGTAATACTTTTAATAAAATAAAATTGTGCATTCTCTATCTCATCACACTATCTCTTTATTTTCAAGTGCTGTAAAATATATTAAATTTTACTAAATACCTACAAAATAACTTGCCAGACCCGTGGTTTAATATTTTATGGTATAGTTAAAAATTGAAAGGTTTATATAGTTAAGATAAGTGAGAGAAAACTAAGAATTTTTTTTCGTATTACATCGCATGCATTACAAAAAATAATTTTCGAGGTCAAAATAGAATTTTGTTCATTGTATTAGGATGTATCTTTGTTCTTTATCGTTAAATATTATATAAAATATTTTCTATCAATATAATACAGAAAAAAATCACACGCACCATGATGTAAAAATGTATTGTACAATATTTTGAGCGGAATGTTAATGTTCTTAATAATATTCTTTGAATATAGAAAACTACTATCCATCGGATGTAAATAATCATTGAAAGGTGTATATATATATATATATATATATATATATATATATATATATATATAAATGGAAAATACAAAAATTAGTAGATCATGTTAACCATTACATAATAATATATACGGATTGATTCTTAACGTTTGAACTTTACTATATACAAGTTAGTATTTATCCTTTTTTATTTTAAAAAGTTAGAACATAGAAAATTGGAAAAGCATATTCTATAAGACTAAATTTTTTTACTCCTTTACATTGACAATATATTGCGACGGATAAAAATTGTACATGTACACAATTGGTTTATAGATTCATATTTTTACTTATTATTCAACACACTTGAATTAGCTAACAATTCAATCATAAAGCAGTACTCACATACATCGAGCATTTCACCAACAAAATATTAAACCACGGGCCTGGCAAGTTCTTTTGTAGGTATTTAGTAAAATTTAATATATTTTACAGCACTTAAAAATAAAAAGATAGTGTGATGAGATAGAGAATGCATAATTTTATTTTATTAAAAGTATTACAATTGAAAAGGGTATCTTCCCTAAAAGTTTTAAAAAGGCATAAATAATTTTGAAGTTGATGGCAGCAAATTCTCAAATATAAGTTGTTAGAAGCTAATGGCTCTTCTACCAAGTTTTTAGAAATAAAATTGCACAATTTTGGTCTTTAACCGTAGCATATTAAATAGAAAATTATTCCGAAACTTTGAAGTAAATCGTTTCGGAAATTGTTTATTAAGTAAATCTTTCATCAGGAATAAAATAAAATAGATATCACTAAGATCAAGTATAGTTCATCAATGTTTAAGTAGTAATATTCACTCATAAATGGAATAATAAGTTGATCTGATAAATCATATTTTTTTTCAATTTCGATGTGTACTATTATCGCTATCTTCATCTCAATAATCCCTTTTTTTCAAAAATTATTTGGCAAAATTTTTCCAAATATTCATCTATCAAAGAGAATATAAATTGAACATTTTATGGATTCTATATTATTAAAAAGTAAGAATTAAATACAGAAGTACTCGACGAGTGCTTCATTGATTTCAAAACTTTCTTCAGCCGAAACTGTAAATATTTCATGAATTTTAGATTATTAAAAAGAATGAATTGAATACAGAAGTACTCGACGATTGCTTGATTGATTTCAAAACTTTTTTAAGCAAAAACTATAGATAAATCTAGTAAAAGGTATAAACTTAATAATAATTACTCAATGTGTTAAAACCTCAAAGGTGTTTAATAGTATTGCCAAGTTATTTGATGCTGCGGTAGCGAGTTTATTATCTGATTATTTGTGGAGTAGACTGGCATATTGCCAGCATGGATTTTTGAAGGGTAGATCTACAACCACTAACTTGCTGCTATTTACTAATAATATTTTTGAAGCATTTAAAGTTGGTGATCAGGTAGATACAGTTTATACTGATTTCTCTAAGGCTTTTGACACAGTCAACCATAAGCGTCTTTTGCAGAAGGTAAGATCATTTGGAATCACTGGATTGGCTTTAAAATGGCTTGGATCTTATCTTACTGACAGATACTTGTCGGTGCGAATTGATAATGTTATTTCATCAAAGATCCAAATGTTATCTGGAGTACCACAAGGTTCACACCTAGGACCTATTTTGTTCTGCGTATATATCGATGATATTTGTAAGCATCTGAAACACTCAAGTTGTATGTTATACGCAGATGATATGAAGATTTTTCGTAGAGTGGAAACACCATATGATGCACAATTGTTACAGTTTGATTTAGATGTTGTTTCTCGTTGGTCAGTTGTGAATGATTTAACATTGAATTGTGGGAAGTGTCTGGTGATATCGTATTCTAGGCAGCAGGACAGTTTTTGTTATGATTATTCCTTGAGTGGTGTTGTCTTGAACAGAGAATCAGTTGTGAAGGATTTAGGAGTGCTCTTGGATTCATCACTTGATTTTAAGGAACATATAAGATATGTTTGTGCCAAGGCATTTAAAATGCTTGGCTTTGTGAAGAGGCATACTAGAAATTTTAAGGATATTAATACTATTACCATTTTGTATAAATCTTTGATACTGCCTATTCTGCTTTATTGTTGCCAGATTTGGTCACCTTATTTACTGAACCAGATTGGTGTTTTGGAACAAATTAACCATTCAATGATCCGCTATCTGGCTTATAAAAGTGGCATACCCATGCATCAATTTGACCATGATTACCGATTTTACTCAAGTAAATTCAACTTGCCAACTATTGGATCGATACACTTGTATCATGATTGTTTACTTTCCTACAAGATCAACAGGAATATGATTGTTTGTCCGGACATAACTAACTTGTTCGTAGAGAGAATCTTAAATTATAATTTGAGGAATCCCAGAAATTTGATCGAAACATCTACTAGAAATAACTACTTGTTTTTTGCACCGGTAAATAGAATGAGAAGAAGTTGGAATACACTACATAATGATTGGAAGAATTTATCTATTAGTGGTTTCAAGTGTGAATTAATGAGTGTGTTGAACTATGCGTGACCTGAATGATCTCATATTTTGTGTATTGAATTATTTAGTTTTTATTCTTTTATTGTTATTACTATACTGTATTTGGGCTTTATGCCCGTTTTTCTATTAAATAAAAAAAAAAAAAAAAAAAAAAAATTCATTTCTGTACTCTCAAGAACTGAAATTGAAAAAAAAATATGATGTATGTAGTAAAAAAAAAAAGAAATATTTAGAAAAAATGTTCTGAAGAATACTATACTGTTTAATAACTAAACTCGCCTAAAATATACTTTTTTAAAAGTAATAATAATATGATAAAATAGTATTCATCAGTTTGTATAATGACTTAAAACAAAAAATAACAGACATAATATTCGAAAGCTTTGAAGAAATCTTATTACATTCGAAAATTAAAAGATAGTGTAATGATATTTTTATGAATTTAATATTATTTTAAAAAGAATGAATTAAATACAGAAGTACTCGACGATTGCTTAATTGATTTCAAAACTTTCTTAATAAATATTAATATACATGGAAAAAATTGTCATAAACGTCCTATATATATATATATATATATATATATATATATATATATACCTGTGTGTGTATGAGGGTGTGCGCGCATGTGAATTGACATAAAATATCCCATGTATATGTATATACATATATTCATAAGCCCATGTGTGTTCGTGCATGCGCTATGACAGGAACAGTCTCATATATACATGAAGAAAAATATATATAAACTCAAGTACGTGTGTCATGCATGTTAATTGACATGAAACGTCCCGTATATATAAATCTGTGATTGTGTGCACGCGCGCGTGTGAATCAACATTAAATATCCCATGTATATGTGTACACAGATATACACACACGTATATATACGTATATATATTTATATATATATATATATATATATATATATATATATATATATATATATATATATATATATATATTCATAAGCCCATGTGTGTGCGTGCATGCGAATTGACAAAACGATCCCATATATATAAATACAAATCCCAAGTACATGTTTAGATGTGTTTGCGCGTTCGCGTTGACAAAAAATGTCAAATATATGAAAACTGGTGCGTGCGTGTTGACATGATACGTCACATATATGTAAACCTAAGGGCACTCGGATAAGTGTGTTAGAGTTGTCATGAAATGTCCCATATATATAAACCTGTATGGGCGTGGGTTATAATTGACGTGAAAAATCCTATGTATATTAACGTGTGTGCATGCATGCAAATCGATATGAAACGTCCCATATGTATAAACTTGCGTGTGTACGTGCGTTCGAATTGACATAGAGAATCCCATGTTTATTAACGTGTATGTGCATGCATGCGAATTGACATGAAATATCTAATATATATAAACCTGTGTGTTTGTATGCGTTTGAATTGACATTAAAAATCCCATGTATATTAACGTGTGTGTGCATGCATACGCAACGACATGGACTGTCCCATATATATAAACCTGTGTGTGCGTGCGTGCCCATTGACATGAAATATTCCATATATATATATATATAAACCTATATGTGCGTGCGTTCCAATTGACGTGAAAAATCTCATGTTTATTAACATGCGTGTGCATGCATGCGAATCGACATGAAATGTCCCACATATATAGAAAAGCCTGTGATTATGAGTACGTACGAGTTGACATGAAATGTCCCATATATATGTATAAAATCCTGTGTGTGTTCGTGCGCATTGGCATGAAATGTCTCATATATATATATATATATATATATATATATATATATATATATATATATATAAACCTGTATTTGCGTGCGTTCTAATTGACGTGAAAAATCCCATGTTTATTAAAGGTTGTGTGCATGCGTGCGAATAATCATGAAATGTCGCATATATATAAATCTAAGGGTACTCGGATGGGTGTGTGCGCGTTGTCTTGAAATGTACTACATATATAGAAAACCTGTACTTATGAGTACGTGCTAGCCGACATGAAATGTCCCATGTATGTATGTATGTACATACATATATATAAATAAAAAAATATACGGGTCTAAGGGTGCAAGTTGACATGAAACGGACCATGTATATATATATATATATATATATATATAAATACATAATATATGTATCAATGCGCATATACCATGAACACTAAAATATATTAAAAAGCATCTATATTCGTTGATACTGCGCATTTCTGGTTGCGCAGTTTGTGCTGGCTGAAAACGATGAAGAAGAAAAAAAATAACGAGAATACGACATTTCGAAATTTTAAACTGCATTTTCTCGTGATTGAGTGAACCGATTGTAATTAATTTTTTTTTAAATTAAAGATAATGAAAATCTTCAAATATTATTAATTGTATTTATGTGTATATATCGATGTATTTTTATGGGATTCGATTTTGAAATTTTTGAAACTCTATTTTAAAGAATAAGAGGAGCGCCTCGACGTTTTCGTATTCGTACCTTAACTCGCCGTCGAGGCGCTACCGCGCCTCTTGATACTTCAAGACGCAATCAGATTTGATTTTTAATATTACTATTTGCTTCTAATATAATTAAATATTATATAATTTAGAATTTTAAAATTTTAATGACTTGGTCATGGAAATATTATTGCTTTTAATAAGAAAAATTTCGCTCTTTTTTCGTTTTACATGAAACGGTCGAGTTGCGATTATTTTATAGATTTTAAACACAGTATTTGAGAAATTATGGTTCTTTTTATTTTTACGTTCTTTTTTAAATTTTTCTCAAGACTTGATTGATTTATTAGTTTTAAGTAAATTAATTTGGCTAAAAATTTTCTTTTGTTTATTATAACGAATGTTACTTTTCTTTAATTTTGAAAACAAGGTGAATTTAATTTTACAAGCGCGGAAAAACGTTGACTTTAGCTAAAGATTGTATTGTTTTAATTTTGATGGAAAATTTCATTATTCTGTTTATTCAAAGAAACTTAGCTGTCATTTTAAATCAATTATAAACTATTTGAGAATTGTTATTGTAAAATTGAATTTTATAATTTCACCAGAAACAAAATTTTCTTTTATTAGAAGAAAATATAATTTTTTAATGATTTTATGAGTTTTTGTTTCTTAAAATATAATAAAAAGAGATTTTCTTTAAATTGTTTATCGAAACACGGATTCCAAACGCCATTTAACATAGGGACCTTAATAAGTTCCCTACGTTTAAATATACAAAATTTTCTTTGTATAAAAAATTCTCACTGTCCTTGAAAATAATACCGTCGCATGCTTGCACAGTACACAATGAATGCAACGCCTCGCTTTTAATTCTAGTTTCCGCATCTATTGATTTTCTTGATTTTAATAATAAAATTGAGATTTTATAAGTTTCTCTTATTTTTTTATTTGAGTAAAATTCTTCTTTTCCCTTTTTCGCTTTCTTCCCCTTTTGTTTTATTATTCTCTAAACAAACTTGAAAGAATTTCTCTTTCCGCAGTAATAATCCGAATTCTTATATTTTTGTTCGGTGAAGAGAAATTAAAATATTCCCTGAAAATTTAAATAAAAAATAACTCTTCAACGTATCTTCATAAATACTTTAAAAGGATTAGGAAAGTATTTATAAGGAATTCTTTTTTGAAATAGCAATCATAATCCAAAGTATTCATAAAGTAGTGAAAAAGTATACTTTTGTAACACTGTTTTTCTAGTAACTTAGTCACTTTCAAAAATTGAAAGATTTAATGGATATTTTATTGCTTTTCAAATTATTTCAAACTCATTTTTAATTTCGATTTTCATGAAATTTCAAATTAAAAACTTGAAATTCCTGATAATTTTATAAAAATTGTAAAAATTCAATTTAATTAATCATTTAATAATTTAAATCTATTTTAACAGGAGGTCGCGTATCTTTGTCCTTTTCTAATCAAAGAAATGATTTTTTTACAAAGACTAATATTTTTATCAAAAAATGAAGAGAAAGCCGCATCTTGTATCAAAAAAAGCAATATTTTCTTTGATAAGAAAAAATTAATTTTATTGCTTCGTTCTCAAGAAAACCTTGAAAAACCAAATTGTCCACCCTAACCTCTATGATTTAAGTTTTTCAAGGTTTTCTTGAAAACGAAGCAATAAAATTAATTTTTTCTTATCAAAGAAAATATTGCTTTTTTTGATACAAGATGCGGCTTTCTCTTCATTTTTTGATAAAGTTATTAGTTTTTGTAAAAAAATCATTTCTTTGATTAGAAAAGGACAGAGATACGTGACCTCCTCTTAAACGAAAAAATTGGTAATCTTTTATAGAACAAAGTACATGAATATTTTAAGTGAGTTTAAAATGGATTCTCATTTTTAGAATTTAAACAAATATCTAAACATTAAGACAATGTTCAATTTAAATTAAATTAACCATAACTTCACAAAAAATTTTTTTACTATTTTTATAAATTAAGGTATTTCTTGAATATTTAATAAATTTTTACTTAAATTATTTAAATAAAAATGAAGTTTTACTAATATTATTAACTATGAATAATTGACTAATAAATTTATTAACATTTTTTTTATGCTTATACCAATGAACATGTACAAGTTTCGAGAACTTATAAACAGATGAGTTGGTAGCCAAGTAGGCTAAGTCATGGGCAACAGTTTTTTAAAATTTTGTTTGACATCCTCAAAGACCGGGATTCGAATCTCGAACATATATTTTTTTTTTAATTCAATAGCTTATTTTTAATCAATTATAACACTTTTTGTTTTTCATAATCATGTAAAATGAAAGAATTATTTATAATTTGATGATTAAAAAAAATATTTTGAGAATTTGATTCAATCAAAAGAATTCCTTGTGAATACTTCGCGAACACTTTAAAAACCAAAGTGGTCAGACACTCGTAAATAAACAAAGCAATCAATAAGGACTCTTTATCGATACTTTCGTTTACGAAAGCATACATAAAGAATTCTTTTTCAATTCTCTTCTTGAAACCGCTTGCTTGTTGGGTTTCAAAATATGTTGAGAAATTTTCGCTTCGGTGTTCATTTTTCATTCTTGTGTTCCAGATTATTATTATTTTAATGATTAAAAAAGAGGAAATTACGATCTGTCTTTTCCTCTTTGGTTTTTCGCGGCCTACACTTGACGAATCATTGTTTCCGGTTAGATCGAGCGATAGGCCTACTTATCACTTATCTACAGCAGCGGATTAAGCTATGTGCTAAGTACGCCATGGCGTATAGGTGGCAGCCTTAGGAAGGGAGGGAAAAGGCGGCAAAGTATTCACTGAAAATTTCACATAAAATACCCGACAGCTCAAAACTATTGATCTATTTTCCCGAAACGCGAGATGCGACTCATCGGCATAATATTTTGTAGCACAACGCCACCTTACGTTATTTTAAGAACTGCGATGGCTCTGAGAACAGCACCCGGCCTTTGTTAATCTCAAATATAAAAATTTCAATTGGTTAGAGCTATTTTATCCCCAAAATATATATTTAAAAAAATGACAAATGAAAGTTTTAATTTTTTGCATTACAAACAAATTTTTCTAAGAAAAAATTAAATTGATAGATTCGGTTATATAAAATGTATAGATATTAAAATAAAAACTTGAAGATGCACATCTGAATTACCTTGTATCGGATTAATAAAGAAAATAAACAGTACCTGTAACGGATGAAAAAAAATTCACCGCAATTACAGTCATATAACATATATTATTAATAGCGTGCAGTGGTAGCGTAAATAAAAAAGTATATTTAATAAATCGTGTTCACAATGAGTTATTACCGGGAAAGGTTAAGTGGCGCTCAATATAAACGAATGGCAGAAGAAAAATTAAAAAGACAGGAAGAAGTTCTTACAAAAACATCCAAATTAAATACTTTTTTTCAAATAAAAATAATGTCAATGTGCCTTTAACCGATTCTTGTGATTCGACGAAAACGTTCGAACAAAGCAATTCAGTTGACCATTCTGTAAACGAAGATAATCACTTAATAGTAATAACTAAGCATTTAACTAATAAAGTAACTGGTAAATATTGTTAAATCTACTTATTAATAAAATAAAATTATTATTTATTACTTCAAGTAATTTCCAAATACCTTTTTAATTGAAATTATAAGCAGTAAATTTTGTCTTGTATTGAGATATTGCGCTGACTATCGCATGCTTTATCAAGATCGTGCAAAAGTGATTTTTCTCAAATTTGTATAATCGACAACAGCTACATAAGAAAATTATTTTTTTCGAATTTATTCTACTTACGGTTTTTTACAAAGATTCGTTGTATTTTTAAAAATTAATTTATTAAATATTTTTTATAATTTGAAAACAACGTTAAGAAGGGGCCGAACTATCTGTCTTTGTCTAATAGCGTTTTTCATCATTTATGTAAACACTATTCGGTATAACAAGAAAAAAATAGCAGCCCCCGCTAGATATTAGTATAATTAGTAAATTTTTTAATGACAACCAAATTTTTTACCGCATAGTTTTTGACTAATTAGAGACCTACTAGCAATCTAGAATATAACCTATCTTTTTTTGGTAGGTCTCTAATTATTCAAAAACTACGCAGTGAAAAAATTTAGTTGTTATTACAAAATTTACTTATTATACTAATATCTAGCGGGGGCTGCTATTTTTTTCTTGTTATACCGGATAGTGTTTACATAAATGATGAAAAACGCTATTAGACAAAGACAGATAGTTCGGCCCCTTCTTAATGTTTATTTTGATTACATACTATTTTATTATCAATTATATTTTTTATTTATAAACTCATACTGAATTTCGATACAATTAATGATTAGAGTTTCGAATCGCAGATAGTCAATTAGAGGATCAAATCAACAGGACAATAAATACAATAGAAAATGTAATCAATTTTCACCAATAAAATCTCATGGTAATATTTATTCAATAATATTTCTTATATAACTTTATATTCTGCTTTCGAAAAATGTTTCCAATGATTTGATTTCATTATTTAGATGTTATTGTCATTAATACATCGTGTTTACACAGTAAAGATGATTTTGATAATATAAATACATAAAAAAATTTCAAGTACTCAATATCTATTGATTATCAAAGTGATTTCACGCTAGTTAAAAAAGATGAAATACATCAACGAAATAAAATATTACATGTTTCTAATGATTCTGCTAAATGGGTACTGTCTGATGAAACAGTTTTAGAAATTTGTAAGTGAGGTTTCTGTTCAAATATGAATACAGATTTTTCCGCATCACAAAGAGTAATTCATGGACGTAATCGATATATGACTAAATCTCTTTTTACACGCAATCTTACTAACAGTTCTACGCAACAACGTTCCTGGTTGATTTATTCGGATAGTAAAAACGCAGTTTATTGTGGTCCCTGCAAATTATTTGGAGATTCTTTGATTGAATTTAATAGAGAAGGATGTAACGATTGGAGCAACATCCATAAAATTTTACAATTTCATGAGAATTCACTAGCGCATAAATCAAATTGCTTAACATTTTTTAATAAATCTAAAAGTATTGATACAATCAAAGCTAATTTAGATGATACAGTATTAAAAGAAATAAGTTATTGGAAAAGTTTTACAGCGATTAGTTACTGTGATAAAAAAATTAGCATCTCGAGGTTTACCCTTCAGAGGCCACGATGAAATATTTGGCTCAGTTCATAATGGTAATTACTGCATGGCATTAGAATTGATTGCAGAGTTTGATTTATTCTTACACGAGCATATTAAAAAATATGCAAATCAAGGAAAGGGTACAGTTTCGTATTTATCTTCAACTGTATGTGAAGAGTTTATAAAAATTTTATCCAGTGCAAAATCAAATCAAATATTGTTACAAATTAGAGCATCAAAATATTTTTCTATAAGTATAGATTCGACGCCAAGTATATCACATATTGACCAGCTGACATTTATTATTAGATATGTTCGAAAAAAATGACACTCCCGTAGAAAGATTTCTCCAATTTATTCCAAATCGTGGGCATACTGGAATAGAGTTATGCAATCGTATTTTAGATATACTTAAAAAATATGATTTAGATATTGCAAATTGTCGCGGGCAGTGCTATGACAATGCTAGTAATATATCCAGAATATACTCTAGTGTTCAAGCGAATATTTTACAAATAAATCTTCTTGCAAAATGGGTACCCTGCAAAAAAAAAACATCTATAAATATAGCTAAAAAATATAGATAAAAATATAGCTACATTGTGTATTACAGCTATATTTACGTGTTTTTTTAGCTGTATATCTATGAGAAATATAGCTAGATTTTTAGCAATATTTTTACCTATCTTTATAGGTATAATCCCTATTTTAGCCCATTATAGCTATAAATATAGCTGAAAATCCAGCTATATTTCTCATAGATATACAGCTAAAAAAACACATGAATATAGCTATAATACACATCAATATAGCTGTATTTTCTTTATTTATATTTTTAGCTATATTTATAGATGTTTTTTTTGACCGGGCACCGTGTGCTGCTCATTCACTTGACCTCGTTGGAAAATGGGGAGTTGAATCTAGTACATTAGCAGGAATGTTTTTTTTTAATTTGCAAGAGTTATATAATTCTTTTTTCTGCATCTACAAGTAGATGGCAACGTTTAGTTATATCTCTAAAAAAATACCGTACTATAAAAAGTCTTTATATAACAAGATGGTCAGCACGTTTCGAAGCATGTAGAAGCTTATGCCGAGCATGAAGTAAAATATTAAACTAAAATATATCTGTTGTACTCGCAATTGCCGAAGACAGAAGAGAAAAAGCTAAAACAAGAGCGGAAGCCAAAAGCATTTACGATAATTTAAATAAATTAGAGAGCTGTTTGATAGCGATTGTTTGGTATGATATAATGCATCGTTTTGAAAAAGTTAGTAAAATTTTACAATCGACCAAGACTGAATTTACAACAATTATAGAATTATACGAGTCACTGATTGAATATCTAAATAATATGCGACATAATTTTGAATTTTATGAAAAAAAAGCTGTAGAAGTATTTGAAAGCAGTGAGTATCAGGATGTCACAAAAAGACGACGTAAAATTCCTAAAAAATTTGATGAAGAAAATATTGAGGATGCAGATTATTCCCGTTCTCCTTCTGATCGATTGCGAATTGAATTCTTTTTTAAAGTTTCAGATACACTTATTTCAGAAGTAGACAGACGTTCTAAAGCATGTGATGAATTAAATGAAAACTTTGGGTTTTTAATAAAATTGCAATGCACAGATACAAAAGATATTCATAAAAAGACAAAACACTTAATATCGCAATATCCAAATGATTTAGATAAAGAAAGTTTTAATTTGGAATGCCAACACTTATCTTCTCATTTATTATCTTAGATATAAAAGAAATTTCATTTAAAGAAATAAGTGCAATGATAATTGAGAAAGGTTTTTTAGATTTGTACCCAAACATAAATATAGTCGTTTCAATGTTTTTATGTTTAATGGTAACAAATTGTTCCGCAGAAAGATTTTTTTCAACATTGAAAAGAGTGAAAAATTATTTAAGATCTACTCAGTCTCAAGATCGATTGAATGATTTAGCCTTGCTTTGTTTAGAATGGGAATTGACACTAGCTTTGAACTGTGATGAAATCATTGAAAAATTTGCAGAACAGAGGTCCCGAAAAAAACTGTTCTAAATTAATTAAAAAATGTGGTTAGATCATTTTTTTCTGAATATAACAATAGTCAAATTTAACTTAAGTTTGGATATTTTAACGATAATTTATTGTTAATACGTCCATATTAATAGAAAATCTTTTCTTATTACCATAATACCTTTTTGTTCATGCCTGATAAACTTAATTTCGAATAGAAGAACTGATTTACTATACTCTTTTGTCACAAGGATGGATGCAAATTTAATTTTCACCCTTCAACACGTTCGCAGTATATTTTTATTGAAATAAAATAGTTAAACTATGAAGAAAATCGAATAAATGTTTCAACTGGTATGACGGCAACAAGATTTTCAAGTATTCGACTTGTAAATTGAAAAAAAATTTATTACATTTAATATGATTTTATGAAAGAAAATATGCGTTATCTTTTTTTTTCAAGTTTTTACAACCACTAAGTTTACAAAAATGAGTATTCAAAATTTATTGTTTTGACTATTTACGTAATTTTATAGAACTAAACTTATTAGAACTTTATTGAATATTACATTTTTTAAGGCGAATACATTCTCAAAATTGTTTGTTTTTTTTCTTTTTTTTTTATTCTATTTTTGAATTTTTAACCGATATTTAATATTCAGACTTTTTTATTTGACCTTTAGGGGACAGGAAAGCCACTATAGAGGCTCGACCATAAATAGACACTTTACATATGAGTATTTCCCAATATTAGAGACACATATTATATGTTTTTTATAGAAAATACTGAGAAATTGAAAATTCCAAATTCCCCGTCCTCTAAAGGTTAAGTATTTATTACTTTTATACTTGGTTTTTATGAACTTTGATGACACGCTTTAAGGTGGCTCAAGCGATTTTTTCTAAAATTGTTAAACTATCCAAAATTTGTATTAAAATATTCTTTATATCGTAATATTTCGATATTTATTTTGAAAAATAGAGGTTGACGAACTATTTTTAAAGAAAAAGATGTTTTAATAATTGTAATTAATACATCTGCTCTTATGGGACTGAATCATAAATTAGGTTTTACGCTAATATAAAAAAGTACAAGTTAAAATAAAAATTATACACTTATAGTTTGTTTCACGAAGATCATTTTTCAAGAAGAAAAAAAGGACTTGACGAAGAAATACAAGAGAAAATAAATCTAAAAGAATGCGAAATAGAATTTGCTACACATAATGGCAGCGTCTGCGCATGCGCGTCAGATACAGGCGCCATACGTATAGCTAACGTGCGTTCAGAGTGCTCGTAACCAACAAAACAGCAGGGACGTACCAAAGTAAAACTTGTAATGAGAAACAGAACAAAAAATTTTTTTTCTTTTTTATTACTCTTGATTACTTAAAATTGTTTTCTTATCATAAGAAATAATCAATAATACTATTTAATCAGTTATAATAGCTCTATCAATAAAAACATTTTGATGTCGTAGACAGGGCCCCGCTTGATACGGCACCAAGCGCTTGAGCCACCTTAATTCGAGGGGCTATTCACTATAAGAAATCATTGACCACCTTCAGATGAAATCATTTGAAATCATTATTGAAATCTTTGAAATCATTTTAAATCATTGAAATATTTTATTAAATTTTATGTGCACAATATGATTACCGAAATCAAAACTATTCAAATTGAAATCATTGAAATCATTTGAAATCATTGAAATCAATGAATATTTTTGTATTTAGTTTACAATTTAAAATATTACCAGAAATATAATACTAAATATTATTTAAATACCAGATTAATATGAGCTGCTCTGATAAATAAAATAATTTTTTATTTTTGGGGAATAGTATCGATATACAATATATAAATATTTATAAAAATTTTTTTCTGGAATTGAAAAAAAACGAATGATTTTAATCATAAACAAAACGCATCGCACAAAAAATTTTTATGTAAAAGATAATTTATATCAAAACAAATAAAAAAAATATATATGTGAAAAATAAAAAAAAGAAATACTAACAAAAAATTTAAATAAGATCTATAAATAAGTAAATAAGCATTATTTACTTATGTTTGAATTTCTCTCTTTGTATCTGTCACACACGGCTGATAAGTTTTTCGATCATAGCTCTTATGGTGGTCAATTTTTTAAACTAACTTTGTGTTTAAAATTACAGAGAGACTCCGAGTTGCAGAAATATAAAAATATCAGTAAACTAAATACTATAACGGAAATAGCTTATAACAAAAAATGCTCCGAAATTCACATTGGCGAATGGTGTCTCTTTAGAAGATTAAATAGAAAAAAATGCTATCTTGGACATGTACTTAATTTTGGATATTTAATAGGGCCAACGAATAAAAGTTTGGAATACTCAGCTTCCTATGCATGTGTCAAAAATAACACTAAAGATTTAGGAGTTTTATGTCATTGGTATGAACCAGACAATAAAACTAAAAACTTCTCGTTAGTACCCATGGAAAAGCATGGATACATAAATATTGAAAATTATGTATCGACTATATCAACATCTACAACAACTGAAAGTGGGATTGTAGTTAATGATGAGCTGAATAAAAAAATTAAGAATTTTTTTGAATAAATAAATGTAAAATTTAGTTATTCTTAATTGAATTTTTTAAAATATAGGTATTATTTTAATTTTTATATGATTTAATAATGACGATTTAGGGATTATAATTTAAAGTAAGCTTAACCTTCATAAATATTAATTTTAATTATCTTGGAATGATTTCGGAATTATTTGAAATAATAAAACATTTGCTTGAATTCAAGCAAATGTTTGAATGCATGATTTAAATCATTTGACATCATAGAAAATTCGCTTGAAATCATTTGAAATCATTTGAAATCACTACCTACCATCGGCTGTTTTGAAAATGTTAGAAATTACAAGTATAAAAATATATTTCTAAAATCATTTTGAAATCATTTGAAATCATATGAAATCTGTAATCATTTTAACACTTTTTTTAAGTGGCTAGCCCCTCGCTTTAATTATTTTAGTATTCGCATATTTTTTAACATGTATTTTTTTATTAAAACTTAACAAGAAATTTACAATTCATGATATTTATTCATTTTATTTTTTTACTAAACATAATTATTCAATCATTTTTATCTTTTAAACGATTTTATGCTAGATTTACTTGATTCCTTTTTAAACTGCATTTTGCAATTTTATTTTAAAATTTACTATTTTATGATTTACAAGATTTTTGTCAATATTTTAACTACTTTAGTTTTTTACTGAGACAAACTCTCAACATAATTTTATTTTTTTATTGAAACACTTGTGATGTATAAGACATCACAAGTATGCGTGTATATGTACTTTAGGCATAAAGAAGGACTTAGCGAGTAATCTGATAAATTTTTAAGGGGAATCAGCATACCGACATAGAGTTCTACCTTATCTACATTTCAATTATGCATTTTAATAAATATTTAACTATTAATGACTGAAATTGATGGAAGAGGCACATTCTTAACATTCTAAAGAATTGATTGCAGTGTTAAACGACAGTATAAAAGTGAAAATGAAGACGAAAACTGCTTAATACGATTAACTTTCCAATGTAGTTATGAATAATCGTATTTTGCAGTTTTCGTCTTCATTTTCACTTTTATACTGTCTCTTAACATTTCAATCAATTCTTTAGAATGTTAAGAATGTGCCTCTTCTATGAATTTCAGTCGTAAATAGTTAAATTTGTATTAAAATGCAAAATTCAAATGTAGATAAGCTAGAATTCTATGCCGGTATGCGGATACCCCTTAAATAACTAAATTAATGAGAACTTTAAGATTAAGCTGTTATATAAATATTTTTTTTGTATTATAAAAAGAAATAGACTCAGAATTGTTTTTTTTTTTTTGTTTAACAAAGGCTTAACTTTAAATTATGATAATAATGAAAAAAAACTTGATTTACGCGTGTCAAGCTTTAACATTTAAAGCATTGTAAAGGCTTTTAGATTTAAGATTATCATTTTCTATTAATCAACACTCTGAACTTTTTATCATCTCTTTCTTTTAAGCTATTAACTTAACACTTATTAATTGAAATCTTTTCTTTTATGTTTTTGCTCTAGAAAGAGACAAGAAAGTATTCAAGGAGCTTCAAGGTTATTATTAATTAATCAACACTACACTTTTTTATTATTTTTTTTCTTAAGATATGAATGTAAACACTCGTTAGTTAAAAAAAAGACGAGAAATCATTTAAGGAAATTAAATGTGATTATTTTTTTTTGTTATTATTAAGTAATTAAAACTACACTTCACTTATATATTAATCGGAATACTCGCTAATTATAATTTTTTTTTATTGTTGTTTTAAAATGAGAAAAAGAGGTGTTCAGATAAATTACTATTATAGAAATAAAATGACGCGTGTACTAGAATTAGTATTTTTGTTTTCTTTAGCAAACCCTTAAGGAAAATTAATGATAAATAATTCAAGAATATTGTATTGTAAAAGGAGGGTTGAGAAAGCCAAGGGGGAAAACCTGAAAGAAAATAGAAAGCATTTGTGATTGAAAAAGTATTTGATAGAATAAAAAATCAGACGTGTCAAAGTATTTTAAAAATTAAAAAGAGGACCATTTACAAAAATAAATAAAGTAAAGCAAGCTAGCAAGATGAAGTCAAGAACAACAGCAAGTAGAAAGAGCTCAGTAGCCTGCATTTACAATGCAAATAGACTTAAATCAGCAACAGATTGATCCTTGGACGAAAGATGTAGAATAGGTCGTCCGAAGAGACACACCAAGAGTCGTAACAATCCGCGGAGATTGATTGATTGATTGATTCTTTATTTTCGAGGTGGTGGGGTTTAACCCCGTATGACTCATAAGAAAATATACTGAATTACATATATTTACAGTAAGTTTTTAAAACGCAATACATTCGAAAATTAATACATAGTAATAATAATTAATGAACTCTTTGTAAGTAAATACAGGTAGCAATATAGTGAACTTGACAATAAGCCCAGAGACAGAAGACCTAAAACCAACACAAGATCATAAGTATGTAGCACCAGCACTCAAGAGCAGAAGATAGATTAGATCGTTGTGATAGCCTTAACCTCACACGCACGAAGGACGCACACATTACAGCGACAATCTCGGAGTAGTTAGCAGCACGGGTGTTGGCTACAATATGTAAAAGAAGCAAATACACCGTTCTCGATAATATCTCACGAGGAGTTTAAGATAAACAGTAACGAGAAGTACACAATGACGCTGCGTAGCAGAAACTGTCATGACAACGGCATAAGAACGAGAACGATAGGTAAAACAGACTACTTCAGGCTAGACACACAAGAGGAACAACCATGTATGGTATATATATATATATATATATATAGGATAGAATAGAGCAGGCTATGTAGTGGAACACGTATCTGAAACGTGTGGAAAATAAAGGGGATATACATATATATATATACTAGGGGGGGTACCCCCCTGCTCGCGCTGCTCGCCAACCCCCAGTTATGCTATAAATATAATTATATATTAAACTTTTTTTATTAATATTATATTATATAATGTAATATTATTTAATTTATTATATAATATAATTTTTATCTAAACTCTAAATAAATATTTTTACTATTTCTATTAATATTAATTATTTATGTTACTTTATATAAAAATACCTCAACACTATTTTGTTCATTATATTTCAAAAAGAAGAGATATATATAATTATTATTAATTCATTATTTTTTTATTTTTATAAAAAAAGAAGAGATATATAGTGTTGAGGTTCGGCTTTCCACACCACCTTACATTTCAAACCTTTATCAATATAACTTATAAATATTTATTTTTTAAATCAATATTAATTTTGAATAAATTTGTAAAATTTTTTTGTTAATATAATTATATAATATATGAAGTTTTAAAAAGGTGTGTAACATAGAGGTACCTTGATGGCGCGTTAGATTTTTTGATTAGTGGAAACCCTCGCCAGTAGCCCTAAAAACCACTTAGTCTTATAAAATATATTTTATTTTAAATATTTATAATATATTTAATTATATGTAGTATAACTTAAAAATAGTGTTATTATTGTTATGATATTAATGATCATTAGTTTAAAATATATTGAAAATTTTGTTGATAATTTAGTATATTATTTGATATATCGTAATGATTTTGAGTTTTATAAGATTTATAGGATTATTTTGTTATAATTCCTTTTTTATATCTTTTTTCTCATTTTAAACATTTTATGAGATATATCAAAAATTCATACTAAAATTTATAAATTTATTATGATATTGTAAATGAAATTATTACATGATCATTATATCATATTTTATTTAAAATTTAGTTATTTATATAACAAATAAATAAATAAAATAATTTTAAATTATTTTATACTTACTTATACTATATTTACCTGTATAAAAGTTATGAATATGAATTTTTTATTTATTGTTGTTATTAGTTAAATTATTTATTTATTAAAATTTCGTTTTATAAATTTTAAATAATCATAACTTTTAAATATTTTAGTTAATTTTTAAATATTCTAATTTTTTTTGTTTTTAATAATATTAATAATTAAAAAATTTTTTTTTAAATTTATTATTATATATTTAAATATTTATGATTTATTTTAATTTTTCATATTTTATTAATAATGTTAGCTAATCTTAATAAATAATTAGAATAAATTTCATGACTTTGATTAAAGTAATATTCTGCTATTGGTTCGCTTATATTTATTTTATATTTTATAATTTCATTCGCATAATATTTATAATACTCTGGTACTTCATTCCAATTTTTAAATTCAAATTGTTCATTATTTTCCTCTATATACGAATTAATAATATTATTTAATTTAGAAATTATTGTATTGCTTATTGAACTATTATTATCTAGACTTTCTAAATAATATTCATATTCTTCTTGGAAATTTAAATGTTCTTCAATTTGATCATTTAAATTTTCCATCAATTGTTGATCATTGACATTGTAAATTTCAACATAATGACCTTCTATTGGATCCCATTCAATCATTTGTTGATCATTAACATTGTCAATTTCAACATCATTAATTGAATTCCATTCCATTATGTTTTTTTTATTTATATATTATTAAAAATTTTTAATGTTTATAATTAATATAAATATAACCTGAAAAAAATAAAGTTTAATTAATAAAATAATTTATAAAAAATTTATTTAAATAACATTAAATTTTTGTTAAATTATAATAAAATTATTTTTCTAATATTTCTTTCCAAACTATGTTAGGTATAATATCTTTGTTTTCCGATTCATTTTGAATATATATTTTATTTACATTTTTACAACGTGAAAGAGCAACATATAATTGCCCGTGAGAAAATAAAGGTTTTTTGATGAATATTCCTATATTTTCGAAACTTAGGCCTTGAGATTTATTAATTGTTATAGCAAAAGCTAATATAACAGGAAATTGTTTTCTATATAAAATAAATGGTAAAGATGATGATTCATTAGTGTTTAATGTAATACGTGGTATAAAAACTTTATTTCCTTTATTTTCTCCAGTAATTATTTGTGCTTCTATGTTATATTTGAATAATTTAGTTATTTTTAATCGCGTTTCATTACATAATCCATTTTTATACTTAAATTTCGAATTAACATAATTATGGTATTTACTTTTAATTTCAGTTCGTGTGGAGGTAATCCTTCTCTTATGTTATTTAACATTTCTATTGGATAATTCAAATGAATATTATCATCCGTTTGATCTACACCTTTGTATGTTGCATAGTCAATGCTATAATAAGTTTTTGTTTCATTCTTAATTAATTTTAAAATTCTGTTATTTAAAATATTTACATCTTCATTATGTGTACTCAAAATGACATTTTTTGAAAAACAATAATTTTCGTTAATGTTTTTATAAATTTTGGCACAGACGTCATTAGTTTTCCATTCTTCTGGAATAATAAATGGATTAATGTTTCCTTCTCCTATATTTAATAAAAATGAAGAGAAACTGTCATTATTAGATCTTATGTTTTTTTTTAATTTAAAAATATGAAATAAGGGCCAAAGATTTGAATATTTTATAGTCTCTTCAATTATAGTATTTCTTCTTCCATATTTTAATACTGGTAGAATTTGTCGAAAATCTCCACCTAAAATAATTATTTTTCCACCAAAACTTTTATCATTATGACAAACATCTTTTAAAGTTTTGTCTACGATTTCTAAAGCTTTTTTAGGAATCATAGATGCTTCATCCCATATAATTATATCTGTTTCTCTTAATTTTTTTTTATCTGAATTAAATTTTAAAAATGCGCTTTCAATGTTATTTAAATCCAATGGTAATCTAAAAGTTCTGTGACTTGTTAAACCTTTAGGTAATAAAATTGAAGCTATTCCGGTCCAAGCCATCGATAAAAATTTTTTTTTAATGCTTATATAATAATATATTAATGTTTTGTATAAGAAAGTTTTCCCGGAACCTCCTGGTCCATCTATGAAAAATATTTTTTGTTTATTATTTATTATTTTTTCAAAAATTTGTTTTTGATCATTATTTAATTGTTTATACATTTTATCAAATTTTTTTTTACTAAAATTTATAATTTCATCATTAATTTCTTCATTTTCTTCAATGTATGTTTTATTTGGTTCTGGTAAACCAAAATTTTCACATGACATATCTTCTAAATTTAATATTTGATTAATATGTGATAAAGCTTTATTTTCTTTATTATCTTTAAAATCTTCTGTAAAAAATTTTTTATATTTGTTCCAAATAATTTTACCTTGAATATTTTCACATAGTAAAAAACATGCAAAAAATTTACGTAGTTGTATTGGTAACATAACTTGACATGCTTCTTCAAAAATATAATAAATTGTGGGGGGATTGTGGGGGGTTGTGGGGGGACTGTGGGGGGTCTGTGGGGGGGGGTTAGTGGGGGGTCTGTGGGGGGACGTGGGGGGTAATGATCGATAACATAAAATAACGTAAATTTACGTTATTTAATTAATAAAAATCATGTGGGGGGGATGTGGGGGGTGTGGGGGGGCAACGACTGAATTTTGGTTCATATAACTATATAATATAGGTAGATATATATATATATATATATATATATATATATATATATATATATATATATATATAGATGTGTATATACACCTATACATACGAATAACTAGATGTTTCAACGCCGCACCATGTAGCTGTACATACACATGTAAGATCGACCAATGAGAAATAGCTATGAGTAGATCTCTTTAATAATCGATATTTCTACTGCGTGAAGCAATATATGAAGATATCAAAGTAGTAACTAGGACGCGATGAGAAACAAGAACAAAAGATGGAGAATAGCTAACTGCGACAGAGATAGACAACAAAACAAAAAAGAGTACAATTTCCTTCTTCTTGAGAGAGGAGCATTTTTGTATCAGCAGCCGTGGAGTGCGCTCGAGTTTAATTTGAAACCTGTTTTTTTTATCTAAGAAAATACATCGGTGGAGTTAAGGAGAAAAGAAAGAAATAAGAGCAGAGAAGTCGTAGACTGAATAGAAAAAAGAGAAATAAAGGAAAGGAGAGAAAGCTACGGTGAGACATCTCCAGAGGCGACGTACCGGTGACCGGATACGACCATCCATTGTAACCACCATCGTTTTTCTTCGACCACACCATTTTCTTTGTCCTCGACCAGCTCCAAGTTCTTCTTCATTCTTTTATTACTGAGAAGGAATCTGCAACAGTGCGATCGTAACTGGAATTCTACCATTGTGTTAGCAATCAAGAAATAGTAATTTTAATTTTGTTGGTTTTCCTCGTTATCTTTTTCAGTTCTCTTTAAGAGATAATTTTTTTTTTTGTTATTACCTTTATACAATAGAGTCAGTGCGGTTTAGCGAAAGTGCGAACAAATACATTAATAATAAAAAGTGAAATTTAATAAAAAAAAAGAGAAAACCACGTGTGAAGGCGTTATCACTTGGCGATGCGATGCCATTTCGTTTTATAAATTAAATGCGAAAATCGTGAATAGTAAAGTTGAATGAAAATTGCTTTTATCGTATTCTAATTACTAATCTTTTTATATATCTATATTATTGTGGAGAAATAGTTAAATAGTAAAAAAGAGATGACGTGGCGGCCATTGTTGAAGGAGTGCGAGCAAAATAGCTATAGGTAGTTACTAATTAAAATTCAAAGTTCTTTCTTTCTTTTGTACAGAGTAGTGCGAGTGATATTAAGATTATTTCTTTTAATATTTATTGAAGTGAGAATTGTAAGTGTTGGGTTGTGCGACTGCACGGTAAGGAAATCGAGCGTCACGTAATTTAAATTTTAAATAATAATTCTTTATGCGGTTTTAACCCAATAAGTAATTAAATTGATTGCGCGTGTAACGGAATTATAAATTCTTGGTCTTCTGCGCATACGCACAGCCTAAGTGTGGTAAATTAATTAGAGCGGCGTTTTCCTTTCTTTTTCTTGATTGCGAATTGTAAGCGAAGTTATCTTTTAAGGAGGTTGGTCACCAGTTACATCATAGAAAATTCATTATGTTAAGAATGCTTTAAAATTTTTATAACAATTTAAAAACAACATCATAAATAAGTGGTAAAAATTTCAAAACGATTCACTGTTTCTAAATTGAGATACAGAACTATAAAATTACAATTTTGAAGAAATTTACGTCATAATTGCAATTTTGAAGTTGCCAATCTCAATTTAGAAACAGTGAATCGTTTTGAAATTTTTACCACTTATTTATGATGTTGTTTTTAAATTGTGATAAAAATTTCAAAGCATTCTTAACATAATGAATTTCTTATGATGTAACTGGTGACCAACCTCCTTGTAGAAAATATAAAAAGTCAGATTTAAAGTTCAAATAGAGAGTGAAGTGGTTATTTTTCCTTTTTCTCTTTTCAGGACAAGAATTATAGTTAAATAAAATAAATTATATCATTAATTTTTTTGGAGTAATTACAAATTTAAAATTTACTTCGCTTTTTACATATTAAAAATTGTTTTTTTTTAACTTCCAATTTTTTTTTTCTTAATCAAATCATGAATTACATTAAAATTTTCTGGATCACTCTGATCGTTAAAACCAGTCTGCAACCAGAGGCAGGCCAGTAAGTATTGACTCCCTCTGCAGTTGCTCTACCCAGCTAGCTGAGCAGGGTTCACTGGCGCTCAATTAAAATTAACTATAATTTTGTGAACCCAGGTAAGTTCGTGGCTTCGGGGATGCACTAGGAGGTCCGAGGAATTTGCCACGTAACACACTTAAAAATATTTATTTTACCAATTTATATTCACCAAATTCACTTTCGAATTTTTTCTTTTGAGCATTAAACACATTTCTCACTTGCGTTTTTGTTCCCGTCGGATCGGGGTGCAACCCGTTAAACTCTCTCAAGTTCGCTTTTTTTTTGCAAAATAACCAAAACTTTGCATTGATTTTTATGCAAAATTTCAGTCATTATTTGACCGGTGGCCCCACGTTCGGTGCCAAGTATTAAGGTGGGTTTTTTAGGAAGTTTGACCTTCCGTATAAACCAAGCTTTTAGTTTTATTTCACGAATATTTATTATATTTCCCAAAAAAAAATAATATCCTTAAAACTTAATTTATAAACAGGAATTGCGAGAGAAAGATTAGGAGAGAGATTACATTACCATAAAAAAAAACTTCACGTTATTCTTTTTTCTTATACTTAGATTTTCATTAACGAGCATGATTAAAACAATTTTGTAAATTTTTTCTTAAGCTTTATCATAAAAGTTATGGTTTACACTTTAACTACTTTTATCGCCCTTGAGAAGGACGATATTAAATTTTTATTAATTTTAATTTTTATTTAAAAGACGCTAAATGATTTTACAAGAAAAAGAACTTATCTTGAAGATGATGATATGGTGGTCGACATGGGCAGCATTGCCGGCATTCCCTGGACCTGCTACGTGCCGCTCATTGCTTCTTTTCCCAAAATGATTTAGCTTCTTATTGGACTGCTAGATACTATTTCTTCATTTGACGTTATGTACTTACGGTCGAAAATTCACAATCGAATGAAGTGTGGAGAAACCGCGCAAAATTTTGAAGAAAAATGACAAGACACAAAAGAAAACACAAAAGAAAAAAAAATGAATGACTGAAAAATAATTCAACTTATATAATTAACAAATATTTAAAAAAAAAAAAAACTAATAAAAGGAAATGTAAACACTCCCGATTAAAATTGATTGAAGACAAATTTAAATTCAAATTTTAAAGAAAAACACTAGAAGAAACTCTAAGTCAAAGCCTAAAAAAACTTGAAGAAAAAATGAAAGAAAACTACACGTTTGAAGTAAAAATTAAAAAATATTCTCTTGCTAAATCCTTTTAAAAGGAAAAGAACTTATCTTGCAGATGATGACATGGTGGTCGATATGGGCAGCATTGCCGGCGTTCCTTGGACCCGCTGCGTGCTGCTCACTGTTCATTTTCTCAAAATGATTTAGCTGCTTATCGAATTGCTAGATACTATTTCTCCATCAGACGTTATGCACTTATAACAAGACAAAAAAAAACACAAAAGAAAAAAAAATGACTGAAAAATAGGTTAACATTATATAATTAACAAACATTCCAAAAAAAACTAATAAAGAAAATTTAAACACTCCTGATTTAAATAAATTGAAGACAAAGTTAAATTCAAAATTCAAAGAAAAACACTAAAAGAAACTCTAAGTTAAGTCGAAAAAAACATAAGAAAAACTTAAAAGAAAACTACACGTTTGAAGTAAAAATTGAAAAATATTCCAAGTCCTGTTAGTCGCATGGACCTCGAGGGCCCTCGCCCACTCGTACTACCTATTAAACCTGTCCACGCGCGTCTCTTCGTTGGTCGTCGCCTCAAATTAAAATCGTCAGTTAATTAAGAGAGGGAAAAGGAAGGAGAAGAAAGAGATTGTTACGTCGCAACATGTCTCTTCCGGAAAATCTATTTTTTTCTTTGAATAAACGTCGACTTTAACGAACATACGATGCGTAGTGGGGTTAGAGATGGCAGCACATCGCGGCTGATCTAACAGAAAACTTCTCTCTAATGAACGAGCGTGCCGCGACTTGTTTGATTGGCTTTAGTTTGTCAACCGAGCAACACCTTTAGCCACACTCCGCATAAAGTTTATTAAATCTCTCGAATTACGATAAATTTGTATACGATAAATTCAATCGTTTCTGTAGCTTTTTCGTCAAAAGCTAATTACATTTTATTGTGACAAATCAGTACAAACATAAATAATTTGAATTTGATTGCGTGCGTTCAGCTAATTACGATCGCCGTGTGCACACGCGATAATCAGGCACATAGCCTAAAACAACAAACTCAATTCGATGCACGATCACCGATCGTCGCATAGCGTTTCGATTAATTAAGTGAAAAACCGTAGAATTTGCGTAAAGCAGCGTTTAGTGTGTAAGTGGCGTTATATTAGTTTTCCTAACCAAATCTTGTTCTCAGTGTTGTGCTTGTAATTAATAAAAGGGTTTTTTATGCCTTCAACGGCTTTTTCCCTTAAAATTGTGTTCAAAGTTATTTCAATTTTCCAGTCATTCTCATCAAATAGATAAATTTAAAATAGAATGAAATTTAGTGAAATCAAGTAAAAGAAAGTGTATTTTGGTTTTTGTTTCATTAAATTCAAATTAGTTAATTTTCTCTAGTGTAAAACTTAACCTTTCATAAATTAACTTAAAATAAAAATAGAAATTTAATCAAATTAAATTTGTGAATAAAATCATGAGTAGAATTTACCAATTTTCAGCATTTAAATTAAATTCAGAATTTTTATTAGTGTAGCCCACGCTACAGAGATGACTGACACTCTCTCTTTGCCACTCTCTCTTCATTCTCATTTGAAGTTTGTTATTGTCTCCAACTTTCTCCGTTATAATAGCGGGGAGAGAGAAGACACTAACGAACTCGTAGTTGATCGTTAAAACGCTGAGTTCAAGGAATTCGATAAGGAATGCCAAAGAGAATAGCCTTGAATGTTTCTAAGGCTCTTTTCTCTTTAGCATAGTACATTAAAGAAATAAAATTTAGAGAATAATTAAAATTTTAATTTTAAAAATTAAAAATATTAGGAAGTGATTTTTCGTCAGTAAAGAGGCGGTCGGAACCATTTGGCACTTGATAGCGCTGCAGGTGAGAGAAGAATATGAAATATTTTTTATACACGAATTTACAATTTATTAAGACAATAACATACCTCTAATGTATTCAATAACTCTTGCCATATATATGTAGAATAATTATTGATGCTAATCTTGTTTGAGAAGTCTAAAATATTTTTGTGAAGCAAAAAATGCTGCGCGTAATGGAGCCGATATATACATGTGTATTTTTCTTTAAAATTTTTTGGCACTCTGACGTCATGAGACTTTGAAAATAATGTATCATTTTTAATTTTCAAGATAATCAGAACGGGAGAAAAATTTTATTCCGAAATCAGGACGTTTACTTTTGTGTTGTGCGAATAAAAAAAGCTTATGCTCAAAAACTCGATTGTGTACATATTCTTATATAAAATCTAACATTAAAGCCAAATTATAGACATAAAAAATAAATTGAAATGTTAAATTAAAATTAGCTTAGGAAGTTCAATGTTGAGTATTTAATTTTTAGAGATTTTTACAATGATGACGAAAGTTATGTATATTTTAATTCATTGTTGTCCGTACATGTTCAGTCTTAATTGAAAAAAAATAGACACTATTTATAATAGTATATTACGCACCAAGGGAGGGAAGGGGGACATTCTAACCCGTGCGTACGTTATCGCCCGAGCCTTCGGCTAAAGAGCCTTCGATAATACTAAAGAATGATAAATACATATGCTCACGTCAGCCCTGTTTCGCGCTGCATTTTTCGCTTTGCAACAATGTTTTAGACTTTTCAAACAAGATCAGCATTAATAATTATTCTACATATATAGGCAAATCTTCAAAACTTTCAATTTTCTCGTGATGCTTTTGAAAATTCCTTTTACGACTACTAGTGGGTTGCTGCATGATGCACACTATCTAAAATGGGTTCACACCTTTTGGGCAATCCTGTGACTCTATTTCTGATGGATTTGGTAAGTGTGACATCAACGGCACAGTAGATATTTCTATAAAACGTAAATATTTACATACATAAAATTATGTAATTTGTTGTATATAAAAATTTATGTTTTATAGAAATATCTACTGCGCCGTTGGTGGCACACTTATCAAATCCATCAGAAATAGAGTCACAGGATTGCACAAAAGGTATGAACCCCGTTTAGATATTGTGCATCATGCGGCAACCCAGTAGCAGCTGCAAAATAACTCGCCACTAGTACATATAAAGTTTTAAAGATTTGCCAATATATAGCTAGAGTTATTGACAACATTAGAGGTATATTATTGTTTCAGTTAATTGTAAATCGCTAAATAAAAATTATTTTACATTTTTCTCTCACCTGACCGCAGCGCCCCATGCGGCAAATAGTCCCGACCGCTTCCTAACAGTATTTCTGCACACGAAATTGATATTAAAAATCGATTTAAGACAATCTTTTAGGAAATTTCCTGTACTATGCAATCGATTTAAAATTTTTTGATTTCATCAATTCTTTAAAAAGTTACAGTCGATTGATTAAAATGAAAAAATTCGTGAAAATTCAAAAATTTTTAATCATTAAATAATTAAGTTAAAAACGCTGCCAAGTGCTTTGGCGCAATGCTTTCTCATAGAGCTCATTGAGTTAGAGTAATTTGATTTTATTTTTTTAAATGTGATTTCAATGTAAAATACAATTTCTATTCAAGAAAAATTACTGAATGTTAGAAAATGATTACGAAATAGGAAGAGAGAGACAAAAATGGATAAAAATAGGGTAAAAATGAGGATCAATCTGATAAAGAAGGACATAGATAGTGAGGCAGTAAGAAAAGAGTTAGTGAAAGCGTTAAATCAGAAATCAAAATAAGTGATCAAAGAGCTACACTAAGAAAATTATTTTTTAAAAGCTTGTCTTATAAAGACAGTAGCAAATAACTTGTATACAAATTATAGAGCAAATCTATCGAGTAGTTTACGTAAGATGGAAAAAAAATGGAAAATGAAAATTCTTTTTTAAAATTGAAACTACTCTGAGTAAATCGGTTCTTTAAAGTCATCCTCCTTTTGGCAGTTGCAAATAACTCCCATACAAATTTCAAAACAAATTCATCCAGTAATTTACGTGAAATACAAAAAAAATGTGAAATCGAAATTTTCTTAAAAATTTCTTAAAATGGCTCTATGAAAAAACTACGCTATGTAAACCAATTTTCAATAGATTTCCGCCTACTTATACAAAATAATAGATAGTATGCAAAATTGGAAGCAAATCCTTTAAGAGGCGGTCGGAACCAAATTGGTGACTTAGTTCAGTGCTTACTATAAATGCTTAATGATTTATTTATTCATTTGCACGGCAAAAATATAGTCATTTTCTCTAACCGTAATCATAATGAATAATTTGAAACGGTTACAGCAACAAAAAAATATAAAATATTGTCATGAAGCGAAAAATGCTAAGTTGAAATCTATTGCATGCAAATAACAGCCGCATCGACTGCTAGATGGCATTTTTCGCTTTATGACAATATTTTATATTTTTTTGTCACTGAAACTGTTTTAAATTATTCCGTATTTACATGGTTAGAGGAAATGACTATATTTTTGCCGTGCAAATGAATAAATAAATCATTATAAGCATTTATTGTAAGCATTGAACTAAGTCACCGATTTGGTTCCGACCGCCTCTTAAGTAGTTTTCGAGATTTCGTTGGCTAAATAAATACCATTTCCTTTTCAAAATTTCTTTGTCAAAATTTTCAAAATGCTCTAAAATTAAAACTACGCTAAGGAAACCAATTTTTGAAAATTTCCCTTCTTTTGGCATTTGCAAATGATTTCACTGCAAATTGTAGAACAAATCTAATACTTTACGTAAAATTAAAAAAAGTAAGGTAAGAAAAATCGAAATTTTTCTTTAAATCTTTAAAATTCCCTAAAATCGTGACCACTCTGAGAAAATTAGTTTTCAAAAGCTTATTTTCTTCAGACTATAGCGAATTGACTGTATAAAATATTTAGAGAAAATTTATAGTATGGTTTACGCAAAATAGAAGATAAATAAAAAATAAAAATTTATCTGAAAATTTTCAATTCAATTTTCTAAAATTAAAACTGTGCTAAGAAAATTAGTTAACTTCAGACAGTAGCGAATAACTTGCATACAAATTTTGGAGAAAATCTATCAAATGGTTTTCGTAAAATAAAAAAAAAATAAAAATAAAAATTTGTTAAAGAATTTTAAAATTGCTCTAAAATCAAAAATACACCAAGAAAACCAATTTTGAATAACTTCCCGCTTAGTTAGATGAAAAAATAAATTGTACGCGAAATTTCAAGCAAATCCATCAAAAAGTTTTCGAGATCTAATTGGCGTACTGAATTCACACACACACACACACACACACACACACACACACACACACACACACACACACACACACACACACACACACACACACACACACACACACACACACACACACACACACACACACACACACACACACACACACACACACACACACACACACACACACACACACACACACACACACACACACACACACACACACACACACACACACACACACACACACACACACACACACACACACACACACACACACACACACACACACACACACACGCACACGCACACGCACACGCACACGCACACCCAGAGTTTAAAATATTCTACACCTTATAAAAAAGTAGTGTTCTGTCTGATCTTCAAAACGTCGTTTGAATTTTTTTAATTCATCAAAGCGTTTCTGAGATATCACGATTTGAAATTGAGTCTTTGTAAACAAAATTTTTCCGAACTTTTGAGCCGTACTGTATATGTTTGTCTCGAGCCCAAAAATTAAAATTGCAGAGAGATAGTGTTCCGATTAAACTTTTACTCTATTCACAAATATAGAAATTTGGTTCCATGTGAACTGTTAAATGTCGCGTTAAACTATCTTTTCTTTTTATATAATTTCTAATTCTTTAAGTTTATATCTTACATTTTTATATGTTGATATTATATATAAAATTTTTTCTGCATTCACAAATATAGAAATTAGATTCATTATATTCTACTGTTATATGCAATTTTTTCCGCATTAATAAATATATGAATTTGATTCATTATGAACTATTTAATGTCATCATAAACTATCTTTTCTTTCTCTTTTATTGGCCTTTTGATTTTTCATCATAGGCCATCATCAATTTATGCCCCGAGGGGACTTTTTATTGTTAATTTTTGTGTTGTTCCGAAGAACTCTCTATTTTGTGTTTTGTGTTCTTCGGGTTCTCTTCCCCACGGAAAACTACGAAAATTGTTTTTCCCAGTTTTCCCAGGGAGTCAAAACCCCGATCCACTAGGACGCAAGCCAGCTGCCTTAAGCAACTGAGTTACTTTTCGTCCTTTAACGACGGAGCTCGTAAGTGTGTTCATAGGAACAAAGCACATGTAACAGAGGTGCTTGCTTGAAAAACAGCCGCGAGCGGGATTCGATCCACGGTCCCCCGAGAATACGAATCCAATGCTCTTACCGACTATGCCACAGACCGGCTCCATAAACTATCTATACAGAAAGGAAGTGTTTCTATTAAACTTTTTTGGTACTCACAAATATTAAAATTTGATTCCTTGTGAACTTTTGAATGTTGCGGTAAACCATCTTTTTTATTTATTAAGAGGAGGTCAAGTATATCTGTCCTTTTCTAATCAAAGAATTGATTTTCTAACAAGAACTAATAATTTTAGCAAAAAATAAAGAGAAAGCTACATCTCGTATCAAAAAGAGCATAATTTTCTTTGATAAGAAATAATTAATTTTATTGCTTCGTTTTTAAGAAAATTTTGAAAAACTCAAAACATAGAGGTTAGGTTAAGCTATTTGGTTTTTCAAGGTTCTCTTGAAAATAAAGCAATAAAATTAATTCTTCCTTATCAAAGAAAATTTTGCTTTTTCTGATACGAGATACGGCTTTCTCTTTATTTTTTGCTAAAGTTATCAGTTTTTTCGAAAAATTAATTTTTTAATTATCTGACGCCCCAAAACGCTCTGTTTTTTTCCCTTTTTATTTTTTTTACACATTATTATAATTTGTATTTTTATTTAATTTTATTTTTTTATTATTAATTATTATTTGTTATATTTTTTATTATTTAATTATTTAAAAAATTTTTCATTTGAATTTTAATTTTTTTTTTATTATTTTCAAATTAGTTATTTATTTAATTATTTATTTGCTTTCTAATTAATTATTTCTTTTAAAAATATATTTGATTCTTTTTGTTATTTTATTTCAACGGCATGTCGGAGCTGCAGCAATCGAGTTTTGCTTTTTTTATTTTATCGATATCTTTTTAAATTCTTAAATTAAACAAATATAATGACTTGTCCGCACTAAAGTTATATTAGTACAATAATTTTTGTTAAAATAAAAAATCATTTGGACTTGTTATTTTTTTATGAGCTTGGATTGGAAATTAGATATCAAACTCGACAAACCTAACCTTAAAATACGATATATTGAAAGTTTTTATTATAACTTTGTATGTATAATATTTTGGTGGTTTTCTTGAGTTGTCCGCACTAGAGTTTAATCTTACAAATTTTTTCTTTATAGCAAAAAAACTCAATTAAACGCATTGTTTATTCATAAGTTAAGATTGGAAATATTATTAGAAGGCGGACAGCTTCGTCATGCTCTTAATGAATTATTAGATATTCATATTTTAATTCTATTTAATTTATTCAAAAATCTACGTATTGAGGCATAGTAAGCGCGTGACCTATATACAAGGTTGTATATAGGTCAACGCACAGTTGGCTTACAGCGCGCGAGGCAGCCTCACAACGCGCTTACTATGTCTTAATATTTAAGCATATAAGAGCGAGCGAGACAGAGAAATAAAACTCCGAAACTTTGTAAAGCCTGTAAGCGTGCGCAACTTTAAAAGCTCCCCACCATTGTAAGAGAGATGGAGAGAAGCTCTGCGCGTATAAAAGCACAAGTCTCGCTGATTCACGCGCCTTATTCTCAAATCAACTCTGACGGGTAACACTTAGGGACATACAAGCGCTTAGGCTTAACACCCTTTGTTTTTTAAGGCCAAAATTTAAAATAAAACATAATTTCTTAAACCGATAACAATTGGGACATATAAGCGTCTAAGCTTAACGCCCTTTGTTATCTAAGGTTTTTATTAAAAAAGAAATTTAAATTGAGCTTTATTGACTCTGGGGACATACAAGCGCTCTACGCTTAACCCCCCAGGTTAATAACAAGAGCTATCAAATAAAATAAAATGAATTGAGTTCACGTCTTTAAAGAACTTCTCTTTTCTCTCACCGGAGAGTTTTTATTTTTTCTGTAATTATATACATACATATATTTATTTGAAATAAAAAATCATTTAATATAATTTATATATATATATATATATGGGACGTTTCAGGTCAACTCACCGAACAAAAAAATAAAATTCGTTGTAAATCTGTGAAAATGTTCCATTTCATACCCAAAATATACAAAAAAATTTTCAGAGGTATAGATCCAATGGATTAAGAGTAATGAGTAATGAAATATTGTGATTTTTCAAAATTTTTGGTGAATTCATCAAATTAATAATTTTTTTACTCAAAAACTAAGGGTCCTAGAGATGTACTTATGAAGACATTTCTTGTTGCAAATTAAGCGTAGAATCAGCACAAATTTTTTTAAATCTCAAGATTGCTATCTTCTGATTGGTCCACTTTGTTATTTCATATAATTTGCAATTACTTGAGTTCGAACAGGTTGATTTCACTCCTGTTGGAGTATGTTATGTCTTCTGATAACATATTGAAGTAAGCTTTTGCTCCACTTGGCTCGAGCCCTAGGGAGGCTATATAGAACTTTGAATATTGAAAAATTTTTAATTTTGAATTTAACACATACATCATAACATTTTCTTCTTCGATGTTCATAGATCATACAATATACGAATGCATGATTGTCTAAATATTTTAACATTTATCTATTTCTTTATGATGCAAGTGCTTTATTAAAATATTAATTATGCATTACGTACACATCATCAAGATACACTCATAAACAAGAAAATTTTATTCGTTTAACTAATTTGTCATTATAACTATTTTGCATACGTATTAAAAATTATTTAAATATACATATTTAGGAATTAAAATTAATACTATATATCTGGAAATAAAAAGGATAAAGTTAAATAAATTCTATACGGATAAAATTTATTCAATATAAAAATTTATTACAAAATGAAAGAATCTGTTATTTGTGTATTCTGTAACTTTTAACAAGTACTTCTTAATTTATCTCCACTCTAATGACATTATAATTTTAAAATACCATTTCAATTTAAAAAAAAATTTTGAGTAATTTATTTTCAGAAAAATGAGATAAATTAAGAAGTACTTGTTAAAAGTTACAGAATACACAAATAACAGATTCTTTCATTTTGTAATAAATTTTTATATTGAATAAATTTTATCCGTATAGAATTTATTTAACTTTATCCTTTTTATTTCCAGATATATAGTATTAATTTTAATTCCTAAATATGTATATTTAAATAATTTTTAATACGTATGCAAAATAGTTATAATGACAAATTAGTTAAACGAATAAAATTTTCTTGTTTATGAGTGTATCTTGATGATGTGTACGTAATGCATAATTAATATTTTAATAAAACACTTGCATCATAAAGAAATAGATAAATGTTAAAATATTTAGACAATCATGCATTCGTATATTGTATTATCTATGAACATCGAAGAAGAAAATGTTGATGTATGTGTTAAATTCAAAATTAAAAAATTTTTCAATATTCAAAGTTCTATAGCTCCTCTCCTAGGGCTCGAGCCAAGTGGAGCAAAAGCTTACTTCAATATGTTATCAGAAGACATAACATACTCCAACAGGAGTGAAATCAACCTGTTCGAACTCAAGTAATTGCAAATTATATGAAATAACAAAGTGGACCAATCAGAAGATAGCAATCTTGAGATTTAAAAAAAATTTGTGCTGATTCTACGCTTAATTTGCAACAAGAAATGTCTTCATAAGTACATCTCTAGGACCCTTAGTTTTTGAGTAAAAAAATTATTAATTTGATGAATTCACCAAAAATTTTGAAAAATCACAATATTTCATTACTCATTACTCTTAATCCATTGGATCTATACCTCTGAAAATTTTTTTTGTATATTTTGGGTATGAAATGGAACATTTTCACAGATTTACAACGAATTTTATTTTTTTGTTCGGTGAGTTGACCTGAAACGTCCCATATATATATATATATATATATATATATATATATATATATATATATATCATTCCTTTTATTACTAACAATAAATATTTTATATCCTAACAAAGGAAATATCCAGCTTTATGAATAAGCTGGCGTTCTACTAATAAAATATTTAACAGCTACCCTCAAATCTGGTCTATTGCCCGAACGGAGCTTGTATAGTTTGTTAAAAAAGGGACCTAGCAGCTACACTCTAATCTGGCTTACTGGCCAAACGGAGCTTTTTGTAGTTTGCTAGTTAAGTATTTAATAGCCACTCTCCAATCTGGCCTACTGCCCGAACGAAGCTTGCATAGTTTATTAAATAAATTAAAGAAAATTATACAAATCGCGTACATAAAATTAAAATCAACGTAAGATTAGTTTAGCGTTTATATTATACGGTAATTAATCCAGCATCGAATTTTGACCATAATTTATTTTTTTTTGAAAAGTAACCATTACCCACTTGGGTACGTTACAACTGGCGATCCTGCCAGGATTAGTTTCGTGAAATTTAAACGCAAAAAATATGTACGTTTTATTATAATAGTAAATAAAATGATACAAGACCTCGCGATAGATAGTTTCGTGCAGTCGCAAATTGCCGAGCTATTTGCACCTATCGGACGCGTTGAAGGCCTTGATGCCGATCGTTGGGATACGGTGTCTGTACTAACTGATAACGTAGAATTTTTACGCGAAGAAAATATTGAATTGATCGATACTGTGGATAAACAAGCGCGAGAAATAGAGAATTTAAAAAATACGAATAAAGCCTTATGCGAAGCCGTAAGACGTCTGGCAAATGAGAAAGATAATATTTGTGTTCGTTTAGGCATTTTTACGAGTGTCGCCATTAAAAACTTCGCTACTTATAAAATAAAAAATGAAGAGCTTGATAATAAATTAAATGAGATAACTGCTCAAATTGCAAAATTAACTTTAAATTAACTTATAACATAAAAAAAATTAAAAAATTAATTTTTCATGGTAAATAAAAAAAGCTCGGGTCTTAAATAAATTGATACTATAATAATTTAAATAAATCAATAAAGTGAAAAAAAATCCTTTCATGATGTCGCGCGCAAAGAAAATTGTTTGTGCACGTTACCAGGACATTCAAAGGTCTTTGCGAGATGATAGTATATCTAAGGATAGTAAAAAGCATCTCGAGTGGCAAGCGATGGTTTCTGAGGAATTCAAAACCTGAGACGAACGTCAAGATGCCCTAGACAAAAAGGTAATCGATCTAAATAAAACTGTAGATGAATTGCCTGAGAAATCCGCGTATAGATGCGTTGAAAAATTCGATTCTTTAACTAATACGTTAAAAAAGGTTCAAGATGATATTAAAAAATTAATTAATAAAATTAATTCGCTTGAAAATAAAAACAAAGAAATAACTAAAGAGAACGATAGCTTAAAAGATACCTTGAACGAAATAATTAAACGTTTAGACGATAACGCCGATTTAACCGCGTTAAAAAAATAATGCTTAGAGCAAATTAATGATACCGCGTCTAAAAGTGATAAAGACATTAAAAAACTTGAAACTGGAATTGAGAATATCACTCATATGACCCCTGAAGGTACTAGTACACCAATTAATAAAGTGATGCGTAAAATTAACATTGATTTACCTAAATTCAAAGGGCTAGATACAGAAAGCCCGATGAAATTCTTGCATGAGTTAAATAAATACATAGAATTCGTTGAGCCAAACTCACACGAATTAATATGTATTATTTCACAGACTCTCGAGGACTCAGCGGAAAGCTGGTGGGTTTTTGAGTAAGATGAAGTTAAAGATTTCAACGATTTTGTAAATCAATTGAAACAGAGGTACTGGAATTCCAGTATTCAGCGCACCGCGAGGCGTAAAGTCGAGTTTGGTAAATATATACCCGAGGAAAAGTTAACGCGCGTTGATTACGCGATTGAAATGTTCGGTTTAGCAAAAGAATTAGAAAGTGACGAAACCGAGCAAGATTTCATCATTCGAATAACTGATCATTACGATCGAGTAGTGAGACATGCGATTATTGGTAGAAATGTCAAAGAAAAAGCTGAATTATTTAAAATCTTAGCTGAATTCGATGACGACGATGAGAAAGAAAAAGTAAAAACCTTCTCTTCAAATAAACCGACACTCAATCAAGTAACGGATAAAAAGCCAAGCGTATTCAATAAGCCCTGGCAATCCAAGTACGTAAATACGTTGCAAGCTTCGGGAACGGAAAAAAATTCTAGTAAAAAAGAATCAACCGCGAATAAAGAAAAAACTCACGTAGATTCGCGTAATGAAAATCAAAAGGATAATGGTGTCATTGAAGATTTATTAAAAATTAATCTGAAAGAGACGCCGATTCCGAGTAAATGTACCATCTTGGGAAACGCAAAGTACACAGAGAGAAAGATCATGTTATTTTCTCGTGATAAATTTAACACGTTAAAATTATATGATTATTTATGTAAAGTTCTCATGAGATCAAGTTAATTTAACGTCAATTGATTCTAACTTAAAATACTATAGGCACCATGATATTATTCCTTGGACGCTCACGGGATTTTCACGTGGAACTCAAGTGAATTCGATGGTGGTAGGGCCGACCGAGTAGCGCGGGCTTTGAAAGAGAGAGGGAGAGAGGGAGGGAGAGAGAGACTAAAGAATATAAGTGTATTTTCGTAGCAGCAGTCAGTTAGAATACACATACTGTGCGAGTAGAGTGGGGGTTCATTTTCCTGTCGATTTTTATTAGCGAAGCCCTTTGGTTACTTTGTTTCTCTCTCTCTCTCTCCCCCTCTCTATCTCCTTTCAAAGCTTGTGCTACTAAGTCGGCCGCACCACCGATGAATTCACTTGAGTGCCACGTGAAAATCCCGTGGGTCTCAAGTAATTTTAACATGATGCATCGCCATCTATTAAAAATATGAATATCATCGAAAAATCACTTGTTTCTTCGATAATATTCGGTGAAGAAATATCATGTAATGATCACTTGAAATTTCATGGAATAATAACATGATTTTTCTCTCGGTGTAGTTGTATCTCGTTTCTCGGGTAAAATATTAAATTCATCGCGTGGTGCAACTAAAATAAATAAAAAACATAAAACTAAGTTAAATTACAATAAAAAATTTAATAAATTAAAAAACCCCCATTACGATTTTACTAAATTGGACGACAAATTATCGGACGAAAATATAATTGCTTCTATCTTAAACGATCCTCGTGAGGATCTGTTATACGATATAAATCTGGAAGAATCAAACGCAAACGTCATACACTGTCCGGAAATAAGTATCGAAATAGAAAATATTCTGACCAAAGTCTTGATAGATACTGGAAGCGAGATAAAGTGCATTTCTAAAGAATATTATTATTCTAACTTAAATAAATTTAAAGACAAGCCGACTCTACCAATAAGCGGGGAAATCATTAAAGGTGCTACCGGAGCAATATCCACGCGTTAAAAATTTCAAGTTTAATTAAAAGTAAAATTCGGTACTTTAGAAAAAGAACTAATATTTATTGTAGTTCCTAAACATGTAAAGCCATGCATTTTAGGCTACGACTCGCAAAAAGCTCTTAAAATGATAATAAACACGGTAACCGAAGAAATACTCTTTGAAATCAATGGTATCGATGGAATCATCGAGTACGCAGATGTAAATTCAATTCAAAAAAATTTACCTCTCTGTGTATACAAGAGTCTTATGAAGATTTCTTTGAAAATGAAAAAGCTTCAAAGCTCTTAAAAAACTTAAATAATCAAATTGGTAATAAAAATTTCCTAACGATTATTATTCGTACAAGCTTTCCTTAAAGGAAATCGACGAAAAAATAAAATTATGTGTTAATCTAAATGATGCACAAAAAGAAAAATTAAAACAAATAATTATCGAGTTCAAAGAAGTATTCGTAAAACGGCCCGGTTTATTAACAAATTATAAATATAAATTACATTTAAAAGACGAGTCACCGTTCTATTCTAAACCTTATCCGATTCCTTTAAACTATCATGAAAAAGTGAAAACCGAAATAAATAAAATGCTAGAACTCAGAATAATACGCCGCTATAATAGCCCTTATATTAATCGTATAGTTGTAGTAAAAAAGAAGGATAACTCTATCAGATTGTGCTTAGATGCTCGCAGGTTAAACGAGCGATTAAACGATGAATATGAGGCTTCTCCCGGTATTGAAGAGGTTTTTCAAAGATGCATTAATAGCAAATGCACGACAAGCCTCGACCTTACCAATAGCTATCGGCAGATCGAGCTTACAGAAGAAAGCAAGAAATTTACAGCTTTCAAATGCGACAATCACGTTTACGAATTTAACATCGCAGCTTTCGGTATAAAGACGAGCAGTGCTGCTTTAATACGTGGTCTTGATGAAGCTATTTTAAGCTTAGATGATTTTTTACTAGTATTCGTTGACGATTTACTAGCAAAGTCAACAAATTTTGACGAACACTTAGTGCACTTGAGAACGCTATCCCGGCGTTTACTCAAGCACAACTTGCACTTAAATTTAAAAAAATCTAAATTCATAAGCGATCAAGTTGAGTTCCTCGGGCATATAATATCCGCTGATGGATTAACGCCCGATCCGAACAAAATAAAATCGATAAAAAACTTTTGTAAACCGCGAAACATTAAAGAATTGCAAGGCTTCCTCGGTTTTGTGACTTTTTATACGAAATTCGTAAGGAATTTTTCCGAAAGTGCTAAGCCTTTAATATAATTATTGAAAAAAGGCAAAAATATGAATGGCTTAAAGAACACGACCAAGCATTCATAAATGTAGAGAATCTATTCGATAAGAATATAATCTTAAAATTTGCAGATCCTAAGCGTCCTTATATCTTAACTACAGACGCGAGTGATTATGCTATATCAGGCGTACTTTCACAATTTATGCCGACGAAGAACAAATAATTTACTACATAAGTCGCACGTTAAAGGGCAGTGAATGCTTTTATTACACCACAGAAAAAGAGCTTTTAGCAATAGTATGGTCGTTAGAAAAACTTGATTCTTACTTGCGAGGAGCATTAAAAATTATTGTGAGAACTGATCACGAAGCACTCGCATTTTTGCGTAGTAGCAAGTATAATAATGCTCGACTACGCAGGTGGATATTAGCAATTCAAGACTTTAATATTTATCCTGAGTATCTACCAGGAAAGAAAAATGCAGTCGCTGACTATTTAAGTCATGTAGTTGACCCTGATTTTATAAAAAATGACGCTGAAATAATAATAGCTGCGTTAAAAACAATGAAACTGAGTAAAGAATTAATAAATAATCTAAAAAATTTACATGATTTACAATTAAAAAATAATTACATCTTAAGAATAATTGATAAAATTAAAACAAATGAAAGCTCTCAAAAACGTTTTATACTTGAAAACGATTTAATTTGTCAAAATACTCTTCATAGATTAAAAATCATATTACCGAAAATTGTCTTAAAAAAGCTCGTGTTGGAAATTCACGAATTTACGGTCATGTAGGGTCTAAAAAAGTTTACCAAATGATTCATGAGCACTTCTTCGCTTATGAAATGCGTAAAAAAGTACGCTTATTTTTGAAAAATTGCGGTACGTGTCAAAGAACTAAGCACTTAACTATTAAATACGAAGAGCTTTTCCAACCGATACTCGTAGAAAAGCCTAATGACTTACTTTCAATCGATTTTTACGGGCCTTTGCCGACGTAAACGAGGGGCGTAAAATTCATTTTATCAACAGTAGACGTTTTTTCTAAATACGTGGTCTTGTATCCGTTAAAACGCGCAAATATGGTTACAGTAATTAAGAAAATTTTCAATGACTATATCGAAAAATACGGAAAACTGGAAGCTATAATAGCTGATCACGGTAAACAATTCGTATCCGATAAATGGATTAAAAATTAGATAACGAAGGAATCCGACCGATCTTTTCGTCTATAAGACACCCGCAAAGCAACTTGGTAGAACGCGTGCATCGCGAACTCGGTTGCTTTTTCCGTACTTTTGTAGGTGACAAGCATACAAGTTGGATGAAGTATGTTGATTTAATTCAACAAATCATCAACGAGACACATCACGAAACAACGACATGTACGCCATTAGAGCTACATTTAAACAAAAAACCGATGAGACTTTGGGAAAAATATCTAAAAATCCCAGAAGAAAAACAAGAAATATCTCAAGAAAAGAGAATCTCTTTAGAATGAGATATCATGCAAGGTAGCTTAAGAAAGCGTGCGATTAAGAAAAACTTAAACAAAAGACATGGCGTATTCCATGAAAATGATTTAGTGTTGATAAAAGAACAAAATCTATCGGATGCAATCGGTAGAAAGATCGCAAAATTCTTTCACGTATATAGTGGTCCTTTCTTAGTAAAAAAAAAATTGGAGTTGATACGTATTCATTAATAGATAGAGATTCATTAAAAAAACGTTATAGATTTCATATATCAAATTTAAAACCCCATTACACGTTAAAAAATTTTGCGATACAAATTTTTTTTGTAAATAATTTAGTACAAAAAATTATAGCGTGCAATACGTGAAATTACATGCGAAAAAAGAACGATGAAAAAATTTATGTGAATACGAAATTTCACTACATTTTTACGTGTTAATAAAAAACAAGTATTTGTTTGCGCACCTATTTCACTTATGTTAATTACTACGTTGAAAAAAAATGTGAATACTTAAAAAATTTTTTCTCAATAGAAATAATTTTGAAAAAATCATTACTATACTTTAAAAACATAGATTTTTATTTAAGAATGTAATTTTTAAAAAAAATTAATTTGTTTAAAAAATTTTTCTTCATTTAAGAATATATTGAAATTCTTAGAACAAAATTTCTTTGTAAAGCGTTAATATTGATTCGTTCAAGCTTGGCAACAGCACGCGAATTTTCGAAAAACAAGAATTATCACAGTTAACGCGTGTACATGTAAATAGTTTAAAAGAAAAATAAAAGCTTGGTAACTGATGAATTTTATAATTTAATTCAATAGAAAAAAAATATTTAATTACTGTTACAAAAAAGAATCAGTTTCCTACGTCACGTTTTAATGAAATTAATTATTAAATTTGATTGAATATTAGAAAGGGACAGAGTGCCTAGTATGATAGTTTGAAGCGCGTGCCGTGAAGACTTGTGGGCCCTATGTACGCTGCGCGCGCATCAGACTTTTTGATGGTGTATTGGCAATTTAATTTTGAGTACTTGTCTGAGAAATATTACGACTTAAAAATAGAAAAAAAAAAATTTTCATTCGCCCGTGTTTAAATTTAAATCATTTTTTGGAAAATATTGGTAGAAAAATTTCACGCAGGTTGTTTTAAAGGTATTTTGCTTAACTTGAAATTTATAATTTAGTTTTTTTTCTAGGTTCAAAATTGACCAAGATTTAGCGATTTTTGTCTAAAAATAGGGTCTTTTTTATTGTTCCGATACCTGCTTAATGAGAGGGGATATAGAAAAATGCCTAATAAAAAAAGTGTTGTTCCGTATGTAGAATAACCTTAAATTTTCTCAATATTTTTGTGCAATTTAATTTTTTTTATATTGTTGCGGTACTCTTATAAGAGTATGGTATACTTGTATTTAAGAATACCGCAACAATATCAAAACAATTAAAATGTACAACAAATTTTGAAAAAATTTAAGGTTAATCCACACACAAAAATGCACCTTTTTTTTATTTGGCATTTTTCTATATCTCCTATTATTAAGCAGATATCGGAAAAATAAAAACGCTGCAAAGTGCTTTGGCGCAATGCTTTCTCATAGAGCTCATTGAGTTAAAGTGATTTAATTTAATTTTTTTAAATGTGATTTCAATATAAAATACAATTGCTATTTAAGAAAAATTAGTGAATGTGAGAGAATGATTAGTAAATAGGAAGAGAGAGACAAGGACGGATGAAAATAGGGTAAAAATGAGGATCAATCTGAGAAAAAAGGACAAAGAGGAAGTGAGGAAGTAAGAAAGGAGTTAATGAAAGCGTTAAATCAGAAATCAAAAGAAGTGATGCAAGAGCTACGCTGAGAAAATTATTTTTTAAAAGCTTGTTTCACAAAGACAGCAGCAAATAACTTTTATACAAATTTTAGAGCAAATCTATTGAGTAGTTTACGTGAAATGGAAAAAAAATGAAAAATTAAAATGAAAAAAAAAAATTTTCTAATTTTTTAAAATTGAAACTTCGCTAAGGAAATCGGTTTTTAAAAGTCATACTTCTTTTGGCAGTTGCAAATAATTCCCATGCAAAGGGTACCCCCCGTTAAGATAGTCAAATTTGCCCTGTTCCTGAAATTTTTGTTCGACCTTGTTTTGGATCGAAAATAAATAGTTTTTGTCATATTTGCAGACCGCGACTTCCCTCCCCCTATCCACAACATGAAAAAAATGACTTTTTCACTATTTATTTTTTTTTCTCCGAATCTAGTCGGTAAAAAAACCCCAAGAAAATCGTGCTCATAGTTTAAAAGTATACAAATCTTGTAGAATTTTTTCATAATGCTTTGATGATGCTATATAACCTAAAAAGATGGAAAACGATTAAAACCCTTTTCTATTTTACGGGAAATACGGTGTAGGGCTAATTCTTGCAAAAAAAACTTGTATTTTGTTTAAATGTACTTGCCTCATTTTTTTTCAGATATATCCTGGAGGTGCGCCATAGTGAAAAATGCAAAAAACACACTTTTTCGATGTTTTTGGCTGATTTTAGCTCATTTGCAGACTTTGTATTATTATTTATAATATGAAATTATATTCTAGAACTTTATGTATCAATTGAATTATGCAATCAAGTCAGAAAAATAAGATTTACAAACATTCGAATTATATTTTTGCACGAATTCACATTTTAGATTAGGTATTTAAACACTTCTTTCATGATTTTGTTGATATTTCACTACTTTATATGTAATAAAATCTTTTAAATATTATATTACTTTAATAAAAGAAAATGTTTTGATAAATAAGTCATTTTGCAGGTACAGCTATATTATGTACGGTCAAAATATCAGATTACATATGAGTTAATGAATTTATATTTCGTAAGTAAAACTTATCAATACAAACAGAATCATGGTTTAATAATATGAACCTTGACTTTGACATTTTTAACACTATGCAATCTAAATCTGCACTTAAGTCACACTTTTGCGAGAGCTATGTGGTCTACTTTTACACTGTGTAAAAAAATGTGAGCATGCGAGTACATTGAAATCTTGTTTACATGTCTCATATTAATATTACAATATTAAATATATTTCTGTTAGAATGCGCATATTATTCGCAATTATTTTATGACATTTGCAACCGTTTTAAAGATTATAATTAAAGTTTGCACTTATGCCATGTATTGTATTATATTATCTTCATTGACATAGATACGAATCCAGTAACGTAACTTAAGTAACAATCTTTAGGCTGGAAATTAGTTCTCAGATATTCTATCTATGTTCTTCTTACCCTTTTTTCATAAGAAGAACAAGGATAGAATATTTGAGAACTAAGTAACAACTATAACTTCTAGCCTTAGCCTTGAGTTGGGTCTATGAACTCGAGCCATAAAAAAACATTATATTAAACGCCATTTCATCACTAAAAAAAGTAACATTTAGAATATTTTATAAATAAAATAACGAATATTAGTATTGAAACAGTAGATTAGATTAGATTAGATAATGATTTATTCGTATTAAATATACAAAAGGCGTGTAATACAATATAAGATTACAAATAAATATTGCACTTAAAGTTGATATCACAGTCGAATAACTAACCCTAATAATACTGAAAAAGTAAGTCACAATAAAAAGTGATATCACAGATAAACCGCAGATAATACAAGAATAATTAAGATTATAAAACAATATACGTAATAATACAATAAATTAAAAACAGGCATTCATTATCTATCAGTCATAATATTAAAATTCAAAAGAAAAATAAAAAATAAAAATAAAAATACATAAAATAAAAATTAAAAGCTTACACAATAGCATGAAACGCAGTCAATACAATAAAATCAAATAAAAAAGATTTACTCACCAACCATTCATACAATAAATACATTCACACCTTAAGTCTATGTATAGGACATCAAATAATAAATTAACATGAATGAAGAAAGTAAAAGTCAATCAAGGTCAAGTAAGTGCCCCCTCACTGCTGCTTTGAACCTGTTGAGAGATGGAAGATGTTTAATCTCAGCAGGTAGGGAGTTCCAAAAATGCGCACCTTGGACTTGGAAGGAATTCCTGTCAGTCTCAGTACGCAATAAGGGCACTGCAGTGTTATAAATATTATTAGTATAAAAAATAAAATTCTATATTTATTAATTTTATATATTAGGTTAGGATTTATTTCTAACGAAATTGTAGTTTAAGACGATAATATTATTTCATGTGCTATATTACAATATTAGGCTCATAATCATGACTTGAGTATTGAATACAACTTGGAACTTAAGTATTGTTACTCGAGTATCAGTTGTTACTTCAATTTTTTTATATGAAATATAAAATCACACAGATATGATAGTCGTCGGTAAAGATGTCACACTCAATTAAAGTAACAGCTGATACTCAAGTCACGATACTTAAGTTCCAAGTGATACTCAATACTCAAGTCATGACTATGAATTCGAGCCTAGAATAACATCGTATAATAAAAATTGATTCGATATAGAATAGTTCGTTATAATTATTATTGTAGTTTAAGATCTTTCGATAAAACATTAGGGCAAAATATTCGAATTATAATTTGTATAAGGTTAAGATAATAAATCCAAAACCTTTGATAATATATAGTCATTAATATCATTGATAACCTTAAAACTCGTTTAATTCTCACTGTTGGCAAAATATTATGTGGTGTTCATATTGTTTATTATCAGTGGTATCTTAGTAAATTCATTTTTAGGTTTAAATTTTTTAGTGCAAATATAAAAAAGTTAACATCACTATACTTTTAAAGTAAGAATAAAAATATAATTATATAAAATAATCAATTTTTTTACTGAATTCGTACCTCTGTCAATGGAGATAATATAATACAAGATATGGCATAAATGCAAACTTTATTTATAATCTTTAAAACGGTTCCAAATGGCATAAAATAATTGCGAATAATATGCGCTTTTTAACAAAAATATATTCAATATTGTAATATTAATATGAGACATGTAACCAAGATTTTAATGTACTCGAATGCTCACATTTTTTAAACAGTGTAAAAATAGACCACATAGCTCTCAATATTATTAAATCATGATTCTGTTTGTATTGATAAGTTTTACTTACGAAATGTAAATTCTTTAACTCATATGTTATCTAATATTTTGACCGTATTAATATAGCTGTACCTGTGAAATGACTTATTTATCAAAACATTTTCTCTTATGAAAGTAATGTAATATTTGAAAGATTTTATCACATATAAAGTACTGACATATCAAAGACATCATGAAAGAAGTGTTTACGGTAAATGTACCAGTTTTTGGACATCTTAAGAATGATACCACCCAATAATTGTAAAGTAAGATCACGATTTTACCCGTGTCCAGTTATTGGGTTGTACCATTCTTAAGGTGTCCAAAAACTGGTACATTAAATACCTAATCTAAAATGTGGATTCGTGCAAAAATATGATGCGATTGCTTGTAAATCTTATTTTTCTGACTTGATTGCATAATTTAATTTAAAAATAAAGTTCTAGAATATAATTTCATAGTATAAATAATAATACAAAGTCTACAAATGAGCTAAAATCAGCCAAAAATATCGAAAAGATGAGTTTTTCGCATTTTTCACTATGGCGCACCTCCAGGATATATCTGAAATACAAGTTTTTTTCCAAGAATTAGCCCTGCATCGCATTTCCCGTGAAAATGGGAAGGGTGTTAATTGTTTTTCCATCTTTTTAGGTTGTATACCATTATCAAGTCTTCATTAAAAAATTCTACAAGATTTGTATACATTTAAACTATGAGCACGATTTTCTTGGGGTTTTTTTACTGACTAGATTCGGAGAAAAAAAAATAGTGTAAAAGTCATTTTTTTCATGCTATGGACAGGGGAAGGGGGTTCGTGGTCTGAAAATATGACGAAAACTATTTATATTCGATCTAAAACAAAGTTACAAAGTCAAACAAAAATTTCAGGAACAGGGCAAATTTGACTATCTTATCGAGGGGTACCCTTTCAAAGCAAATTCATCAAGTAATTTACGTAAAATACAAAATAAATGAAAAATCGAAATTTTTTTTAAATTCTTAAAATGGCTCTATAAAAAAACTACATTATGAATATCAATGTTCAATAGCTACCCGTCTACTTATACAAAAACATAGATAGTATGCAAAATTTGAAGCAAATCCATCGAGTAATTTTCGAGATCTAATTGGCTAAATAAATAACATTTTCTTTTCAAAATTTAAAAAATGCTCTAAAATTAAAACTACGCTATGAAAATCAATTTTTGAAAATTTCCCTTCTTTTTGCAGTTGCAAATAATTTCCCTGCAAATTTCAGAACAAATCTATCGAGTACTTTACGTAAAATAAAAAAAATAAGAAATAAAGAATCAACATTTTTTTTTAAATATTTAAAATTCTCTACCATCGTAACCACTCTAAGAAAATTAGTTTTTAAAAGTTTATTTTTTTCAGACGATAGCGAATTGATTGAATAATAATTTTGGAGAAAATTTATAATATGGTTTACGCAAAATAGAAAACAAATAAAAAATAAAAACTTTTTTGAAAATTTTTAAAATGTTCTAAAATTAAAACTGCATTGCGAAAATTAGTTTTCTAAAGCTTGTTTTCTTCAATCAGTAGCGAATAACTTGCATACAAATTTTGGAGCAAATCTATTGAATGGTTTTCATAAAATAGAAAGAAAATAAAAAATAATAATTTTTAAAAAGATTTTAAAAAGGCTTTAAAATTAAAAGTGTGCTAAGAAAATCAGTTTCCAAAATTTTTTCTTTTTTGGCGGTCGAAAATAAGTTTCATACAAATTTTCAGGCAAATTCTTGGAGTAGCTTACGTAAAATACAAAAAAAATGAAAGATCGAAATTTTTTTTTTAAATTACTAAAATGGCTATAAAACTAAAACCACGCTAAGAAAACCAATTATCAATAGCTTCCGCATCAGTTCATCAAAAAATTGAAATGCATGGAAAATTTGAAGTAAATTCATTGAGTAGTTTTTAGGATTTTATTGGCTTAATGAATATAAATATTTTTTTCAAAAATTTAAAAATGCTCTAAAATTAAAACTGAGCTGAGAAAATCAGTTTTTAGAAATTTATTTTATTTGGGCAATCGCAAATAATTTCGATGCAAATTTTGAAGTAAATTCATTGTTGTAAACAAAAAAAAACAGAAAAATGAAAAATCGAAATTTTTTTTTTTAATAAACGACTCTAAAATTAAAACTACTCTAGAAGAACCAATTATCAATAGCTTCCCAGCAAGTTAGACAAAAAAATAAATTTCATGCAAAATTAGAAGCAAATCCATTGAGTAGTTTTCAAGATATAATTTACTAACTGATTTAATGACATCACACACACGCACGCGCGCACATACACACGCACACGCACACGCACACACACAAACGCATGCACGCACGCACGCACACACACACACACGCACGCACGCACACACGCACGCACACACACACACACATTTTCTGGAAACCACTTTTTTCGACTTCCCGAGTTCAAATATGTACAAATTAATGAAAAAATAGAAAAAAAATTTTTTATTGATACAATGCTTTCTCTATGAGAAAGCAAAAGACCCTTTTTTTAACAAAAATCGCTAAATCTCGGTCAATTTCGAACCTAGAAAAAAAACTAAAATATAAATTTCAAGTTAAGCAAAATACCTTTAAAACTAACCATGTAAAATTTTTTTACTATCATCTTCTGAAAAATAATTTGAATTTAACCCTTTCAGTCACGAATTATTTTCGCAAAAACACGTATTTCTATCATACATTAATTTTTTAGATTTATTTACAATGATATATTCAAAATATATCATATGGTACTTATAAAATGAACACTCATTCATATGAAAATGCAAAAAAATAAAGATTGAACTTAAAGTGCGAATTAAACAATAAAAAAAAGAAAATGAGAAAGGGTGCCACTATAGTGGCTCCTGTGACTGAAAGGGTTAAACACAGGCAAATAAAAAATTTTTTTTTTCTATTTTTAAGGGCACAAAACACCTTTTCCCTCTGCTAGTAAAAAAATATATATATTAATTAGATTAAATCAAATTCTTTGTAAATGGAAATAATATTTGAAAGTAGACTAAAATATCTTTATTTTAAGCTTTTATAAGCTCATTTTGCTTTAGCTGTAGTCCCATAATCATTCGATGAATTCTTGTTCTTATAATGGCTCCACCGTAAGATTTGAGCTGAACCGCTGGATGGATCTGACTTTTCCAAACTGATTTAACTTCAGTATTAGCATCATTCTCGCGTGAATGAGGGGATTCCTAAAACGAAAAAAAAATTTTTATTTTTTAACAAAAAATATTAATTTATTAGATAAATTTTTATTTTTTTACCTTATTTTTGGATTTTTTAACAACTTCTTGTCATTTGATTTCAAAACCCTCCATTCACGCGAGAATGATGCTAATACTGACGTTAAATCAGTTTGGAAAAGTCAAATCTATCCAGCGGTTCAGTTCAAATCTTACGTGGCAGCACCTAAAATTTTAAAAATTCAATATTTGAGAAAAACAGCTTTAAAGTTTTTAATTATTATATCTTAAAATTATCAATGCTATACTTATCTTTCATAAAATAATTCTTTTCTGGTATTTCTTATTTATATTAGCCAACAATATAAAAAAGAGATACCAGACAAGAGAACCTTGTTATCGATTAGATAAAGCTGAAATGCAAAAAGATGTAAGTTATTAAAATAATCAATAATAATAATTTTTCTTATTATAAGATATTTTGTCAGTACTCACCCTTATTCACCAATGAAACTATGTATTTGTTGTAAAAATCAACAAATACATAGTTACTTGTTACTCTGATAGTTGTTAGAATCACTCGTACTAACCTTGAATCAGCTGGAAACTAAGAAATAATATTTAATATGGAGTAATCATTTTATATTTCATAATTCAAATTCAAAATTGAGAAATAAAATCTAGATTTAAAATTTATATTTTGAATAATATTAATATTTATAAATAGAATTTATATTTAAATATGTAATAATAATTAGAATTATGCTCTTACATGAATTTAATATGCACCCGGTGTATATAAATCCATCACACCTATTCGTACTTTTCTTTTCAGAGTATGTGCTTCTTTCGAATGAGACTAACTTGATCACTCTACATTGAATTATCTTCTATCATTCAAAGTCCTGACCCCCTCGACATATACATTTCCAAGTTCGATGTTCAATTTCTCCAACATCTTGAGAAAGTTATATTAAGATCAGCACTATTTGTGGAAGTCGATTCAAGTTATTTTTTAACAGCTTTAGATGTCGAACCTTTTGCAACTTGTTCGTATACTTTTGTTATTTAACAACTTATAACTCTGAACTCTGACTGGGCAACTGGCTTTGATAAATCTATTAAACTATAAAAACTAGACAAACTTGCAAGTCCATGGCCAAGTACACGAACAGCAAGAACATTATATTTGTTAACTTTATACGTATTGTCCATAGCACTTTCTCTCTTGTTAGAGTTTACAGTTGCTTATTTATCACAAAAATCACAAATCATATTAATTTTGAATCCTTATCCTCTAAAAGAGGTTTCAATAAATTTCATCTTATGATGGTACACACTGCAACACAATTCTTCCAACATAGAAGATAGAACGTTGGTATCAACATTTCTATCATTTGCCCTGGAACTTGAAAATTCTATTCTTTTCAGTTTAGAAAAAGAAGTAGAGGGTCTACTTCTCTTAGCTTCAGAAGAATTTTTTTCACTTTTACCAAGAAATTTCCTTGGCCTCTTTTTAAATCTTTCTGTAGATCATTTTCTATCTTGATGTTGGTTATGAAATCTGCCTCTGGTATCTCTTTCATTATTTTACATTTTTGAGGTTCGTATTCTTAATGTCAATTTAAGCTTTTTACACTTCAAATACACTTTCTATTAAGATAAAAGTAGAATTTCAGGTGCACATAAAAAAATATGAAATAACTCGCGAACGTGTAATTTATTAAAAATTAATAATTTTACGTAAATTAAACCACAAAACCTACTAATAATTTTTTAAATGTACTTTAAGTAAACAAACTCACTGTAAACTGACCAAACAAATAGCTGAGACTGACTGTCATGTAGCATAATGATACGAGCAGAAAGCGCGAGCGCGCAAAATTCAAATTGATAAGAAATTACACGAATAAGTGTATGCCACTCGTTTCCTTACAAAATCAAAACGGAATAAAATATGGATGTAAAACTTTTCAGAACTTAAATCAAGATAAATATTTTGTTAAAATTAAAAAGATAATCTCTTTTTTTTTAATTAAACCTAAAAAAAATCAATAAAAATTAAAAAAATTCTATTTAAAATAATTCTTAGCATTTTTTTAATTTGTAAAAATTATATCATTATAGACTTAATAAATAAAAACAAAATTAAATCTCTTAGAAAAAAATTTTTTGAGATTAATTAATGATTTATGAATTACTGAATCAAGTAATAAAAAAATAAGTTCTCATAGTGTTTTAATAAGATTAGCTAAAAATTTGAGAAAAATCTCAAAATAGCAAAATTAACAAAAAGATCAATCAAAAGTTCATTTAACTAATTTCTTCATAAAAACGAAACTAAATGAGATAGAGTAAAAAAACTTGTTGGAGCTTATTCTACAGTAAATTTCCTATAAAAAAAAGCAATAAACCCAAATTCGATGGTGGGACCGAAAAAAAGGTGTTTTGTGCCCTTAAGTCGTAATATTTCCTAGACAAGTACTTAAAACTAAATTGCCAATACATTATTAAAAAGTCCTTACTAAAGCGTTTAAAATGAGTGGTCGTAGAGTTCTGAACGACCCTTGTTTGTTGAGATACAAAATTTTTGAATCAGTACTTTTTTTCTCAAGGGTGGCTCTTTTTCATTGGACCCCGCTGTAAACATATATATATATATATATATATACACACAGTGGCTTACAAAAGTTCCAGGCCACTTCATTAACTTTAGAACGGATTGAGATGTCGAATTGAAATGGTTAGGGGTTAAATAGGGTTAAAAAATCTATTATTTAACAGAAAAATTACTTCCCCCCAAAGGGGCGGGGCAGGGTGGGGTCAAAAATCTTAAATGGGACGGGGGGTTGAGTAGGGGCTCTTTCGAAAGAGCTCTTCGAGGCGAATAAATGCAAGGTTTTTTTTGTCGAGTTATGATCTTCCAAACATGTAGTTTCTGTGAAAGCAAGGTCTATGACAACAACTGTGGTAAAGTCGGACATTAACATGGGCATTAGCGTTCTTGTATGTGTGTATTGTGTTCGTGTGCGCGCACGCGTGTATATGCGAGTAAAAGCGTATTTAGATTTATCAAACGTTCTCATTAGATGAATAATACTACTTTTGGCGTTACCTAGAAACTAAGACGTGGACGTAGTAGTTTTAGTTTCTTTTAGGGTGTTTTATTAATGTGAGTCCCCTTGCCTCCCCCATATTGGGGTGCTTTATTAATGTGAGTTTCCTTGCTTCTCACATATTGGTGCTTTATTGATGTGAGTCCCCTTGCCTCTCACATATGCGAGTGTGCATTTCTGTTTGTGAGTTTATGTGCATGTCTGTGTGTGCACGAGTGTATGTGAAGAAATAATAACATTCTTTCAATAATAGTTTAAATTGATATCCTTTAACAATTTGACAGAGTCCTAAGCGAACGGAAAACATTTTAATGACATTATTTAAGAAATCGGGTGTGATGGAATTTTGAAACGTTTATTATTTTTCAACACAACTCTTTTAATTTTTCGAGCCTAGTTTTATAAAATTTGATTTTAAGTACCCACAGTAAAAGAAGTCTAAAGAAGTTAAATCTTGTGATCTTGCTGGCCATTCTATTGTGCCTCTTCTACCAATCCATCAATCAGTGAAAATATTATTAAGCATAGTTTGAGCTTGTAGTGAAAAATGAGCCGATCCCTCATCCTGCTGAAACCAGACATTGTCAAAAGCTTCTCCAACAATATCTTGTATAGCCGGTATTACTTGATTTCTCAACAAATTGCAGTAATTTTTATAATTTATGTTTCCTTTAATAAAAAATGGCCTGATAATACCATAAAGTATTATCCCAGTCCAAACGTTGAGCTGCATAGGATACTGCGTATGAGTATCTCTCATTTAATGTAGATTTACATTGCACCAATATCTTATATTCTGTCGATTCACAGAACCATAAAACTCAAATGTTGCTTCATCAGAAAAGCAGATCCAGTTGAAAAATTGATGATATTCAGCAAATCGTGTCATCATTGTGTCGTAAAACTCCACTCTTTTGTTATAATCATCTTTAGATAACTTCTGGACTAGACATATTTTGTAAGGCTGATAATGATGTTTTTTTAAAATTCGATGGACTGATGTTGAGCTTATATCATTTTTTTGAGCTGCTTTTGAGATTGATGTGTGGACGTTATCCCGTATACTTAGTAAAACATCTAAAACTTTCTCGTCGTTAGTCGCAGTTTTAGGTCTCCCAGACCTAGGGGCATCTTTGATTCCACCAATTGTTTAAAAACAAGCTACAGTTCTTTCAACAGTAGACTTTGAAATTGGCCAACAATCAGGATATGTAGCATTAAATAATTTTTCTACTTCTCGGTAGAACCTTATTCTATCGCCTGTATCATCAGTACAGTGATCCTTTCTGTATCAGTTAAATGCATTTTAAAAATACAATAAATAAAAAATACAAAAGCAGGTATTAAAGTAACCTAGTACTATCTCGAATTCCTAATCAAGGAAATTAAATAATGATTTTATTAGTCAGAAATTCGTGATCAAATTTCAACTAAAGAATTTAATGTCTAAAATAGGCTGACAAGATGCAAGCATTAATATTTAAGTTAAAACAAAAAATAAATTTTGTAAATTTTTCAGTCCAACCAAAAAAAAAAAAAATAAAAACTAAATACCTTTTCTAGCTATTTACGATCGGTAAAGTTAGTTGAAAGCTGATCCTTAATTAAAAAAATATGCCATGAAATACAATGCAAATTAAATGAAGTAGCCAAAATAAGAACTACTAATCCCGGGCAAGATGCATAGGGTCTTATGGCTCTACTAAATTTATCGATTATGATGATGTTCTAGTGTGCGAATACGTATTTATAATATTAGTGTAATTATATACATTAAGGGCATGATGAAGCTTCCCCTTCTGATAATAGTTCTGATTCAAGTTTATGAGTAAATGGTGAATTTAATCGGGTTTTTTCATTTCAAGAAAAAAAGTTTTAGGATTTAACTTAAGTGCGGACAACTAAAGAAATCTACCGAGATCTTATATTTGAAAAGTTATATACAAGTTTTTAATTTATAGTATTTTGAGGTTAGGTTTGTCAACTTTGATATCTAATTTGCGATTTAAGTTCATAAAAAAATAACAGCTCCAAAGGATTTTTTATTTTAACTTAAATGATTGTACTAATATAGCTAAGGTCAAAATTAGTCAAAATTTAAAGAACAAAGCGAGAAAAATAATAAAATAATAAATATCTTTTTAAAATTTTTTAAATTGAATAAAATACATAAGAGATCCCATATGAGATCACATATGAGATCGCACACGAGATTGCATATGAGATGTCACATGAAATCGTTTATGAGATCGCATATAAAATCGAATGTATATTCGTTAAATTTTGAAGATAAAATAAATATATGTGCGATCTGACATGAGATCTAACATATATTTATTTTATTTTTAAAATTCAACGAATATATATGAGATTTCAAAGACGATTTCATATGAGATCTTACATGAGAGTTCATATAATATTTTCAGTGGGGATGATTTTTCTTGGCTTGTTCTTTGAATTTATACATAATTACACGCTTCCGCATCTTATTCATTTGAAACAAGTTTATACCTATAAGTCGAAGCGGTACTAGCGCAGGGGCTAAGGCTCTTAGCTAATTCTGTAGTGGACCGGGGTTTAATCCCTGGAAAAATTTTGGAAAAATTTTTCTGAATTTTTCTCTGTAAAATAGAACTAGAAGACCAGGAAAAACTAATTAAAAATTCTCCCTGGCCAATAAAAATTACACGAGTAAGGTGAAATCACGGGTCTCAGTCCACAGCGATAAAGAGACCCACTGGCAATAAAATAGAGAAGAAGATGATATCTCCAATCCCTAGTTCAAATATAAAATGTGTATTACTGTTTAAAATAGTTTAGAATTATTCAAAACTGTTTAAAAATGTTTGAAACTGTTTATAACTGTTCAAAATAGTTAATAAGTGTTAAATTTGGGACATATAAAACAGTTATAAACAATTTTAAACATTTTTGAACAGTTCTAAACAGTTTTAAACATTTTGGAACAGTTCTTAATAATACAGAATAATTTGAAACTAAAGTGAACATTTTCTATTATATATTATATAAATTTTAATACATATATAAGAAAATTTTTACAAACACGAAATTATGAAACACTGAAATCATTTCGAACTTTTTGAAACTTTTTAAAAATGTTGAAACCGTTTTAAAGATGTTCAAAACTGTTTAAAACAGTTCAAAACTGAATAAGTTAATGAAAAATAGTTTATATTTATTTGAAATTGTTTTGAAATACTTTAAATATTTAAAATAATCTATAACTTTTAAACATAAAAAATTCAAAACTATTTAGCACCGTTTGAAATCATTTCGAACTTTTAAAAACTTTTTGAAAATGTTTAAAAATGTTTAAAACTGTTTAACTGTTTTAAATGACCAAAATTTTACACTTATAAACTGTTTCAAACAGTTTTTAACAATTTGAAATATTTTTAAACATTTTATATTTCCGCTAGGAATTACAAACAATTCTAATATTTATTTATATCAATGAGTATAGACACGCTTATAGAAGCGTATTCTTAAATGAGAAATTTCTGCCAAAAATGAGTTACCCAGCTACTGAGGGCGCCACTCGATCCCATGTATTTTTATATTTATATATATCAAATTTTTCATATGTATAGATATACAAACAATGTTAAAATGTTACCCAGCGTTTCGGACAAAAAATTTAACCTAGAAGTGTCCTTCTATAAGCTTCTATCTTCTTTGTTTATATGGAATAAAACAGAATTTATTTTTAAACTATTTTTGATCGATAAAGTAAGTCTAAAACAAACCCTTGAAAATTTTGTTGTATAATAGGTCATTTATTTTTGTCCTTTTCCAATCTTAATCTCAACTTTTTTATATATTGTGTTGTGAAACGAATTTTTAAATTAGTGTTATTCAAAAACTAGACAGTAATAAATAGTATAATTTTTTTTATAAACTATTGATTTTTTTAATATTATAGCATAAAAGAAAAAAATAATTTGTCATTAGTGAGTAATAAAATAATCAATGATTGTTAATCAAAAACATGTATTATTTGTAAGATATTAAAAGAAAATCCTAGAGCAGGTCGCTCATCTTTGTCCTTTCATATTAAAGATATGAAATTTTATTTTTAACTGCAGAATGTTTAAAAAAAAGAAAGCTTTATTTTTCACCATAAATATAGTTATTATACATTGTTTTGAAATGATACTAAATAAGTAAGTGAAAATGTTCCTTAACTTTAAAGAAGGTGTTTTTGAATAGAAGAAATACGGTGCAAGAAAATTAATTTCAGTGAGTCGAAGAAAAATAATTTTTAAATCAATGAAATATTTTTTAAACTCAAAAAAACCCTTGAAATATTCTTTAAGAAAATATTATATTTAAAAAAAAAATGTTCGAATTTAGAAAAATATCTTATTAACTTTAAGAAATTAGTTACTTCGGAAATAGTGTTGAAAGTCAGTAAGACTTTCTTAAAAACAATGCTGTATTTTATTATTGAAAAAATGTAATATTTATTTTAGAAAATTTTCATATAAAAATGAAAATAATATCTTACATCAAATAATTTTTTAATCCAAAGACATACACTGCCGTCCGGTTGCTTTTGCCCACCCTAGAGTAAAATTAATTAAAATAAAAAGTTTTATATCTCTGGAACTAATGATCGCATCTTTAAATTCCAAATGGCGTTTGAAAGATTGATCAAAAATCTTCGAAATAAAGTAAGTCCGGTATGAAAAAAGTCATTTGCTAATTGCTTATAGCAATGTAAAAAAAATTTTTTTTAATAATTTTTTTTGCTTACATAAAAATGAATGCCACGTTTATGGAAATTATGATATCGAAAAAAACCAAATGGGCTTAAAAACTCTAATAGTCCTCTTTAAAATGAGCTGAGTAAAATGTCTCTATGACTTTTTAAACCACAGTTATGGAAATTTTTCGAAAAAAAGACCTATTTTTTCAACCACGATTATCTCATAAAGTGAGAAAGATAGAAAATTTTGTATTACAAAAGAAATGTTTCATTTTTAGTCTAGAATACACATATTTAGTGACCAATAAGTTTCGGACAAAAATTTTTTTTTTTACTAATTTTTTTAGGGAAATTTCATGGAAAATTAGTAAAAATTTTTAATTAAACAAGTAAAAAAAAAAATTTTGTTCCGAAACTTATTGGTCACTGAATATATGTATTCTAGACTGAAAATAAAACATTTTTTTCTTAATACAAAATTTTCTATCTTTCTCAGTTTATGAGATAATCATGGTTGAAAAAATAGGTCTTTTTTTCGAAAAATCACCATAACTGTGGATTAAAAAGTCATAGAGACATTTTACTTAGCTCATTTTAAAGAGGACTATTAGAGTTTTAAAACCCATTTATTTTTTTTCGATATCATAATTTCCATAAAAATGGCATTCATTTTTATGTGGGCAAAAAAAATTAGTAAAAAAAATTTTTTTTTACATTGCTATAAGCAATTAGAAAATGACTTTTTTCATACCAAACTCACTTCATTTCAAAGATTTTTGATCAATCTTTCAAACGCCGTTTGGATTTTGAAGATGCAATCATTAGTTCCAGAGATATAAAACTTTTTATTTTAGTTAATTTTACTCTAGGGTGAGCAAAAGCAACCAGACGGCAGTGTAATTTTTAAATTAAACAAATTAGTTCATGACTTCGATAAACCTATCTCTTTTCAATAATAGAATGTTTGTTGGTGCAAAAAAGCGGTGTAATTAATTACATTTCTTTACATTAAAAAGAGGATTTTAAATTGAAAAAAAATTATTGTCAGAATCAAGAAAATACAACTGAGAAACTTTAAACATTTTCTCATTCTAAAGTAATTATTATTTTGATTACAAACGTACATTTCAAAGAAAAAAATTTTCACAACAATTATTTATAAACATAATTACAAAAAATAAATTTTAATTAAAATTAACATTCAGCTGTTTTAAAGAAATATTAATTTGAATAAGAAAATAATTTTTTGAATCAGAAGAGTTTAAGTAATTAAAAAAAATTGAAATTTATATTGCAGAAAAAGAACTTAAATTTGTTGAAACATTTATTCGAACTAATATTTTAAATTTACTTGTAACAAATTATTTCCATGCTTAAAAGTGATGTCTCATGTTTTCAAAATAATATATTCTTCTACAAAAAAATTTTTCTTCGGCTTAAAAAATTCAGATATATTTTCAAAGAAAGATAATATTTATTTAGTAAATAGTTACTTCTATTTGGTACGAAGAAATTAATTAATTTGAAATATTTTTTAGATGCATAAAAATAATGTTATAAGTGTGGCGTCTCTCCCCAATGACTGTACCGGGCCTCCTCTGAGAGTCGTACAGGCAGGAGGGGTGAACTGCGAGCGTGCTTTCTGAATATGACTTCGTTGAGGGCTCACATTGGGCAGGTACGTGAGTTTCTAAGTGATGGTCCTTCTTGCGACATATTTGGAGTGGCTGAGACCTGGCTAGGTCCGTCTGTTTTGGATGACGTCATTCGGGTCAAAGGGTATAAAGTATTTAGACAGGACATAAACTTGCGTGGTGGAGGAGTTGCTTTGTATGTTAAAGACAATTTAAAGTGCACTATTTCGGCTACTTCGGATACTCAAACTAATCATAGTGAAGGTAAAGTGGAGGTACCTGAGTATATTTTTTGTTCCGTGCAATTGGGCAGCTCCGAAGCCGTGTTGGTTTCTGTTATTCATCGACCTCCTGCAATTTCCTTTTTTAAAACTACCGATTTTTTAGATAACTTAAGAAATTTTGCTTCTGAGTACTCTCATAAAATTATATTGGAAGACCTGAATGCCGATCTCCTGCGTGAGAGCAGTGATGCCAAATTTATTAATAAATTGTCGGCTGAGCTTTCGTTACAGTTGCTTCAGCACGGTGCAACGCATCACACTCCAACGTCTCACACGTGGATTGATCTGATTCTTGTTGACGATAATGACACAGTACTTGACGCACGCAACTTACCGGCGAATTTTTGCAGTCGGCACAACTTAATTGATGTATGTATTTCTTGTCATCACATCAAGACAGATAATAAAATAATTAAGTATAGGAATTATAAAGATATCTGTCCAAACTTATTGGTACAGAGTTTGGCCGGCTGTGATTGGACGCTATTCACAGTTGGTACAGTTGACCCAGAATTTGCACTTGGCTGCCTCTGTGACAACCTTTCGGTGGCAATACAAAATCTAGTGCCACTAAAAACACTTAAAATTGGTAAAGATAAATTTCCTTGGATTGATAAAGAGTTGTCGCAGATGCGGCACAAGAGAGATGACACGTATCTTAGATTTAAACGGACGAAGGAGGAGCGATATCTCTTCGAATTTTTGCAACTGCGTTAAACAATAGACGAACGGACGGAACAAGCTAAAACAAATTATTATCATAATAGACTGTTCGATGCTCTTGCTAGAGGTAATGTCTGGAAGGAGTTAAAAGACCTGGGACTCCTGTCCGGACCTCAAGGGGACTTGAATGGATTCACTACAGATGAGCTTAATGCACATTTTGCAGGGGTGTCAGTCTCGCCACACGATGATACTGCGGAACGTAAAAGGATTCTTTCTGAGTGTAGTGAAAGTGGCTTTGCTTTTAAACCAATTAATATTAATGATGTAATCCTTGCGATTTCGCATTTTTCATCACAGGCTTGTGGCGAGGATGGCATCCCGTAGAGTGTGATACTTAAAGCACTACCTGTTATTGAAGAGCATCTTGTGACTCTGTTCAATTTTTCTTTTGCGCGGGGGTCTTCCCTTGCCTTTGGAAGCGTGCACGCATTATGCCTTTAAAGAAGTGCCCTGCACCTAAAATACCTAAAGATTTTAGGCCCATAGCAATATTATGTTTTCTTTCAAAGGTTCTTGAGAAGATTTCCCACGACCAACTGCAAGAGTATATTATGACATACAAAATACTTGACTCTTTGCAGACTGGCTTAAGAAAGCATCATTCTACGCAGACTGCCACACTTAAACTAACAGACGACATAAGATCAGGTCTTGACAAGAAACTTGCCACGATATTACTTCTATTTGACTTTAACAAGGCATTTGACACGATCTCCCCCTCCAAATCGCTTGCGAGGCTAAGATCGATGGGGTTTTCCAGGGCTGCACTCGAGTGGATTAGCTCCTATTTATCAGGTAGGAAACAAATTGTTTCCACACATTTAAAAGAGGATTCGGGTTAGCTAATAACCAATCGAGGGGTTTCACAGGGTTCAGTGCTGGGGCCTCTGTTGTTTTGCCTTTACATTAATAACATCCGTGACATGCTCAACCCCTGTTCCGTCGAGCACATATTATATGCTAATGACCTCCAAATCTATACTCAGGTCCCTTATAAGCATCTGAATGGAGGTATTCATATTATGCAGAGGGCGGCCAGGGCGGTGTCGGGATGGGCTGTCGATGCTTCTCTCACATTAAATACAAGCAAATCTAAGGAGATTGTTTTTGGAAGTAGTCGATTTATGAATGACTTTTATGCTGGTGAGCCAAGAACGATTAAGCTTGAGGAAGGTGTCGGCATATCTTTCTCTGATACCCTTACGAGCCTTGGTGTTGTGCTTGACGCTAAGTTGTCATGGGAGCCGCACATTAATATGGTGAATAAAAAATTTAATAGGATAATCTGCCGTCCAAAGTAAGAAAACCTTAACTCCAATGGGACTCCAATGTAGTTAACCACTTTTACACTTTGGACGGCAGTAATGTATAGTTTACGGTTCTTTCGTCGGTACACCGCGTAAACAGCTCGCAGCCACCTTGCTGTTTCCGCACATCAACTACTGCTCGGTAGTTCTGCTCGATGCTCCACAGGGGTTGAGAAGACGATTATAAAGCCTACAAAATTCATGTGTGAGATATGTATTAGGCGTAGGAATGGGCAGTCATATTTCTCCTCATAGAGCTGCGCTTGGTTGGCTGCGTACTGATTCAAGGAGACAGTATTTTTTGGCTGTACTTATGTACAAAATTGTGCACATGAATACTCCTGAGTATCCAGTGAGTCTCTTCACTAGACATGTACCTAGGGTAGCCACTAGGGGAGAGTTTGAGGATTTTGCAGTGCCCTTCATGCGTACTGAGACTGGGAGAAATTCCTTTCAAGTTTAAGGTGCGCATTTTTGGAACTCCCTGCCTGCTGATATAAAAAATCTTCCATCAATCAGCAGGTTTAAAGCCGCTCTGAGGAGGTATCTATTTGACCTCGATTAAACAGTATTATTTTCGGACTATATCATATGTGTTAATTTATTATGTGTTGTACCTTTTATAGATTTAAAGCATGATTGTATTTATTGGCGTGATTGTAGGATATGTGTGCATAGAGTGAATGATTATATTTTTATCAGCTTGACTTTTACTGTATACTGCTGATATTTCGACTGCGCTCTTTACACGCTTGATTTTCTGTAATTCTTTTGACTGATAGATATTTGAGACTGATTTTTAATTATATTATTTATACTCTTTACGTGTATTTATTCGTGTTATCTGTGATATCACTTGTATTTAATTTATTGACTTGCTATTACAGTATTACTATCTCTATTATGTTTTATGACTGTGATATCATACTGTACTATTTTAATTTTATATATGCAAGACTATTTCAAATATTTTATGTATTTTAGCTTTATTTGTAATTTTACACACTCTTTTTGTAATTATGATACAAAATAAAACAATATCTATCTATCTATCGAAAAAAAATTTTATTTCAATTATTTAAATTAATTTTTATTTTAATATAACAAAATATAAATTTAAAATAAAATTAATAATTTTCAGTATGAGATATTGTTAGGTTTAAAAAATATCTAATGTATGTTGAGCAATATTTCATTGATATTTAAAAATGTTATTTTCATTGACGGAATAAATGATATTGATACAAAAAATAATCCACCGATTGCCAGAAAGAATATATTCGATACAATAAAATTTTTTTCGTTACGAAGAAATTTTTTTTCCAGTGTAGCTATAAGATCAAGTAACGGCTTATCATCTGTCATTTATTCTTATCATAGAGAAACAAAGACAGATTTAGGTTCAAGTAACAACCGCTACTTGAATTAGGTCTATGAATAGGAGTCTAAGACCGTCTATTATAATGAAAATTTATATGGTTGGAATATATATTCAAAATAGATTAAATAACAAATATTATTCTCTTAATTAAGAAATAATAAGTTGATTGGAAAAAAAAATTTTCTCTCATTTATTTTTTAGTATATTTCCAATTATAATAAATTTTATTAAAGACGGAGCAATTTATTTTAACATATTTCAACAATAAAAATAATACTTTCAATTTATTTAGAAATAATACTTTTAATCTCATTTAAATAATGAAAATAATTTCAATCTATAAAATTCATAGTAAAGGATTAAATATTTTGAGCTTACCTGCAAGAAATAAAATGTTGACTCTCAAATATTCGCCTTTCTGACTCGAAGAATTACAGTGAAGTCGACAGTGGTTATTTTTAACGAAGTGAAATCCGTTATTATCAAAGTCCTCATAATCGTCTGATACAAAAGACACAAGAGTATCTTTTTTTCGTTCTCTTCCAATACCTCGGCTTTGTTCCAAATGCTTCTCGGGGTTGTGCACGCCGTATTCACAAAATTTATCACGCGTTAAATAGCTCTAAGGAAGCTTTCTGATTGGTCAATACAGCTTATCTATAAAGAAACTCCTAGTATCTGCAGTAGATTTTCGGACACAGCAATATACTAAGCATTACTAGTGCGCAACTTCAAAAAGCGTGTTTAACACAGCCATTTCTATGCAAACGTAATTTCGTAAGCAAGACAATGAAAAGTCTGTGAATGCACCCATATGATGCAATACATATATATATATATATATATATATATATATATATATATATATATATATATATTGTGAGCGCCCGAATACGGACGGCCCTGAAACCGTACGATATTAAAAACTGTGCGCGGAAACACCCAAAAAGACCAAAGTGGTTGTACATACAAGCGCGCGTATGTATGTACACGCTTTTGCATGTGTAAGTACCGCTGAAAGTATACGGCGGCTCTTCCTCTCGTCTACTAAGTTAAAAGAGTGCAAGAGAAACCAGAGAGAGCTGAAGCAAGCAGTGCGAGGAGCTTGTGACTCTCGTCACTCTTAGATCAGCTCTCTCACGTGATAGTCACGCTTTGCTTAAGACAATAACGGGCGATAGGCCATTACATTGTTTTAAACAAAGTAGATTCTACACGTGTTATCGTGCATTAGTTAATTGCAATATGAATTCTGTATAGTTTAAAATAAAGAGCTTATCCAAGTTAACATTTTTCTCTTCCAAATATTATAATATTATAAGAAGCTAACGGCCTTTCTACCAGAAAAGGATTGACAACAAACTTTTTCTCCTCAACGTTTCGGACATTTATTCAAATTCATGTCCCTTATCAGGATCACTAATGAAATTAACAAACATACAAAATTCAAATCAATTTTACATTTTTAAGCAAACGATAATTGCAAGCGAACAAGACCAACAAACAAACTTACAAAATATATAATCAGTAGTATCACTACATTTCGTCAACGTTCAATTTTAAGTTAAAACCAAGTATATATACAAAACGCTAATTGTACAAATACAAGTGTACGTAAAATCAAAGAAGAGGGGCACAATATAACAAATCGTCAAACATAGTTATAAATCACAGATGATCAGAAACAGTTAAATTAAAATTTCACATTTTCTTAACCTGGACTTGTATTCATTATCAAGCATATTTATTTCAAATTGTTTATTTAAATAGTTTTTTTTGACTATGAATATAAATAGCTTCTCAAACTAATCTTTTATCTTTACTATTTTCCATGTCTAAAATCTTTACATTTTTAAAATCAATAAAATGAGTGTTATAACTAGCATGAGAATACAATGATGAATTACTACCCTTTTTATCATAAGATTTTTTATTAAAACTGAGGTATTTTCTTCAAGTTCAGATAAAGGACTGAAAACAATTTTCTTATAAAATGAAGAAAATACCTCAGTTTTAATAAAAAATCTTAATAATATGAATTTTATGGGTGATGGAACAAAATTTCCTCCAATTAGATAAAAATATAATATATCTCAAGCTTATGGTTTAATTAAAGTACGTAAGAAAGATTTTCCTGTTAGACTAATTATTTCAACATTAAATTCACCAACTTACATTGTTTCTAAGTTTGTTACTAAGTTTCTTAAAGATAATTTGAAAACTCCATTCTCTCATATTGATAATAGTAAAGAATTAAAAGGAAAAATTGAAAATATAGAGATTTTGGTTGATTATGAGATTATAAGCTTGGATGCTGTTAGCTTATTTACGAACGTTCCCGTGGAGCTTGTTTATAGTGCGATAGAGAGGAGATGGACACAATTACATAAAAAAATTAATATGAATTGTAGTGAATTTTTAAATGTAATGAAATTTATATTTGAGAATAATTTTTTCCAATTCAATAATAAGTTTTATATGCAGTCATTTGGTCTCGCAATGGGAAATCCAATTAGTCCTATTTTATCGGATATTGTCATGGAGGATCTTGAAACAAAATCATTAAAAAACCTTGATTTCAAACCTATTTTTTATTATAGATATGTGGATGATATTTTAATAGTAGTACCAAAACGCAAGATTGATTTTACTTTAAATGTATTTAATTCGTATAATAAATATTTACAATTCACGGTAGAACGTACACAGAATAATAGTATTAGCTTTTTAGATATACAAATTGTTATTAATGAACATCATAAGATTATGACGAATTGGTATCAAATACCTACTTGTTCTGGACGTTATTTAAATTATAACTCTCACCATCTACATAGTAGTAAAATAGCAGTTATTTATTCTTTAGTTGATAGGGCGATAAAATTGTCTCATAGTAATTATCATAAGGATTATTTATCTTACATTAAAAAAACATTGTTGCAAAATCAATATCCTCCAGAAGTTATAAATAAATATATTAAAATTAGAATAAATAGAATTAATAGTATTGTCACTCAAAATGATAACAATTTTAGTAAAAATAATATAAGCATACCTTTGATATGTTTACTTTTGTCAAAAAATTCGATATATCGAATTTTTTGGCAAAAGATCGAAAGAGCTATATTTCGAAAATAATATAGCTCTTTTAAATATAATGATAAATAAAATTAATATAAAGTGAATATTAATAAATCCATTGAAAATCAAAATTGTCAAAAGAAAAAAGTGTAAGCGAAATTAAAATTTAAATATTTCGTTCTTAGTATGTTATATTTATTTAAGATAAAAATAAAATTTTACAAAAGTTAATATTAATACAGAATTATATACATTAGAAATATTTTAAATTTTAATTTCGGAAGTAACCGAACTAAAGTGTAATTGCGAAATAAAAATTAAAAAAAAACAAAAATGGCGAACGAACGCAGATCCATTGCTTTAATGGAACAAACAAACAATTTAGATGAAACTACAAGTAAAGATAATAATTTAAAACAAAATGAATGGATGAAAGCGGTAACAGAAGAGTTACAGCTGTTATTCGCGAAACAAGAGGAGATGAATGAAAAAATGAATTAATCGAACATCTCTGATAAATCTATAAACTTAAATTTAGAAAAATCTGCTGATGCGGAAATAATAAATTTAAAGGAACAATTACATGAATTATCAAATAAAACAAAGAATATACTAGATGAAAACATCACAATAAAGAACCTCCTAAACGAATATAAGCTATAAAACACAGTATTAACTGAAAAAAACACAGCATTAGACGAAGAGATAAAAAATTAAAAAAAAAGGATAGAGGACAATGAAGCCATCAACATGGTTCGAGATAACCTATCACAAAGAATAGATGATGCGGCTCAAAAACAAGAAGAAAAAATAAACGATCTGAATGAAAAATTTTAAAAAAATTATGAGACTCAAACGCAAGGTGCCGAGTCATATAATAATAAGATTAAAATTCTTTTATCTAAATATGAAGGCACAGAGGTCGAAAGACCAATAAAATTCTTAAATGAATAAGAAAAATATATAGCCTTAAAAAAATTAGAGGAGGAAGAAACCCTCGAATTATTGCATACTGTACTGCAAAAAGATGCAAATGAATGGTGGTACATCTATCAGGACGATGTACTCACCTATGAAGACTTTAACAATCTTTTTCTAGACAGATATTGGAATAAGGACATCCAAAGAAAGTCTAGAAGAAAAGTTGAGTTTGGCCAATTTTTTGAAAACGGAAAAATTAGTCGTATGACTTATGCCACTCAAATATATGGCTTCGCTAAAAAGCCAAAACTTCAATATACTGATGAAGAATTAGCAGATAAAGTCAGCAAACAATTTGATAGAAATGTCAGGCAAGCGATGAAATTCGCGCAAAAAAAGGATAAAAATACATTGTTTCAAATCTTGTCAGATTTTGACAATGATGACAAACTGCAGGAAAAAAGAGCAGCAAATAAAAAGGAATATTATAAAAATAATAGTCAACACAAAACATTCAATAAAAACGAGAATATAAATAAAGCTTATTATAATCAAAACGATAATACTCAAAATCAAAATAGTTATAAACAAGAATATAAAAAATCTCAACATGATCCTAGCGTAAATATCATTAAAATTAAAGAAAATAAAAATGAACAAAAAACTCAACAGCGTGAAAAATTAAAATCACCTGCAAATAAAAAGTCATTACACGAAAGCAGCAAGGAATTAGATATTTTAAATATAGACATAAACGACAAAAATAATGATAAAAATCAGGAAAACTAAATTAAGTTGCACCTGAGGTGAATAATACAAGGGATAATGATGCAACTGAAAATAAATCCCCTAAATTAATAATACATATGCAAGAAGACATGAAGAATGATTTAACCCATGATTTAAAACCAGAAGATTCTGGAAATGTAATTATTTGCTGCCCAGAAATAAATATTCAATTGTAAAATATTAATATTAAAGCTTTAATTGACTCAGGTAGCGAAGTTACTTGCATATATGAGCAATTTTATTAAAAAAATTACAAAACATTTAAAAACTGCCCTCTATTGCCAGTTACAGGAAAATGTATAAAAACAGCAACTGGTACTAAAACTACTAGAATAAAAAGGCCAATTTTACTAAAAACAAAATTTAAAAATGAAGAGATAACATTAATATATCTAATAATTTCTAAACTAGTAAAAAATAGTATCATCGGATATGATACTCAAAAGGCTTTGGGCATGATTATAAATACATTGCTAGAAGCGATATTGATAATAGTTAACAGTAAAGATATAAATTTATCTTATACTAATAAACAAATAAATTCTTTAGCATACTCAGCTATGCAAATAACAGAGGTATATGAAGGCGAAAATGACCAAAATTCATAAAACTTCATAACAGAAAACGAGAATCATCGAATTCTCAATTCTGAGAATTATTTCAATATAACTGAACTCAACGATGATGAGATTCATAATAAAATAAACGAATGTGATAATATCACAATGACCCAAAAACAAGAATTAATATTATTAATACAAAAGTATAGCATGCAAAGTATTTAGAAAGGCTCCAGGTTTATTGAAGTCATATCAGCATGATATTAAATTAAAAGATAATCATCTATTTTATTCTAAACCTCACCCTATTCCAATAAATCACAGAGATAAGGTGTTAGAAGAGATAGGAAAAATGGGAGAATCAGGAATTATAAGGAGATCAAAAAGTCCTTATATAAATTCTATAGTTACAGTTATCAAAAAAGATGGCACTGTAAGGCTGTGTTCGGATGCTCGTAAACTAAACGAAAAAATAATTGATGATTACGAAGCGCCACCTTCAATTGAAGAAATATTCCTCAGATGTAAAGAGAAAAATTTTATGTCGAGCTTAGATTTAACAAGCTCGTATTGGCAACTAGAGTTAACTGAACCTAGTAAAAAATACACAACGTTTAAAATTGATAATAAAGTGTATGAATTTAATGTGGCTGCATTTGGTATTAAGACTAGCAGCGCCGCGTTATTAAGAGGGTTAGATAACGTAATAAAAGATATGCAGGAATTCGTGCTAGCATTTGTATATGACTTACATATAAGGTCATCTACATTTGAAGAACACCTGAATCATTTAGAAAAATTATTCCAAAAAGCTATAAAATATAATTCAACATTTAATTTAAAAAAATCGAATTTCTTAAAGCAAAAAATTGAATTTTCGGGACACTGGATTACACCAACAGGAATCACGCCCGATCCGGAAAAAATTAAAACAATCAAACATTTTAAAACACCAAAGAGTGTAAAAGAACTCCAAGCGTTCTTAGGATTTGTAAATTTTCTATACTAAATTTGCAAAAGGCTATGCAAATGAAATTTTATCTTTAATTGGTCTGTTAAAAAAAAATGTGCCTTATGGATGGGGGGCAAGACAGCAAAAAGCCTTCGAAAACATAAAGGAGCTTTTCGACGAAAACATAATTTTAAAATTCGTAAATATAAATAAACCGGTTATATTAACAACGGATGCAAGCGATTATGCAATAGTAGCAATTTCATCGCAATTAAATGAATATAATCGTGGATACATAGTCGGTTTCATAAGCAGAACTCTAAAAGGTAGGGAATTAAATTACTTCACTACCGAAAAAGAGTTATTAGCTGTGGTATGGTCCTTACATAAATTGGACACATATCTCAAAAGGTGCCAAAGAAATTATAGTAAAGACAGATCACGAAGCCACTACTTTTCCAAATAAATGTAAGTTTAACAATTATAGGTTAAGAAGATGGGCTTTGTCAATCCAAGACTTCAATATAACACCAAAACATATACCTAAAAAAATAAATACAGCAGCAGATTTTCTAAGCAGGCAAGCATCAGATAGAGCAAAACACGACGAAAACGAAGTATTGATTGCCAACATCGAAAAACAAATTAGTAATTAATAAACCATTAGGAAAATTGCTAAAAAGCTTGACAAAAGCTCAAAAAGATGTTGCATATTGCATCAAAGTAAAAAACAAATTAAATAATTTACATAATGATACAATAAAAAATCATTATAAATGTGAAAATGACTTATTATATAAAATAAGTGAAGCAGGTTCACAAATAATAATACCTGAATCATTGTTAAAAGATTTATTAATTAAAATTCACAATTTTTACGGTCATATTGGTCCTAAAAAGACATAGAATATTAATTTAAAGTTTTACGGCTCCTAAATTAAAAAAGCACGTTTATAACTTTTTAAAACCTTGCTTAAGGGGGTATATACATATTGGACACTAAGAAATAAAATATAATTTTTTTAATAATATTAAAATTAATTTTTAAATATTTAAAATACTATCTTAAAGTAAACATAAACACCTTTATTTTAAGCCCTATTAGGCTTATTTTACTCCAGCCATACTTCCATGATCATACGATGAACCTTCGAATCCATAATTCCTGCACCGTAAGGTTTCTAATGACTAAATGAACTAATTCGACTTTACCAAACGGATTTGGCTTCAGTATTAATGACATTTTTGTTTGAATGTAGGAATTTTTAAAAAATTAAAAACTTTTAACTTTTCAACAAAAATTTCTAATTTTTAACAAAAAATCTCAATTTTTTAAATAAATTCAAATAATTTTGGATTTTTTTTACCACTTCTAGTCATTTAATATCAAAACCCTATATTCATACAAGAATGACATCAATACTGAAGCTAAATCTATTTGGTAAAGTCAAATTAGTTCAATACTAGGTTACATTACTAGGTGTTTATATTTACTTCAAGGTAGTATTTGAAATATTTCAAGATTATTTAAAACATTGATAAAAAATTGTATTTTATTTCTTAAGGTCCAATATGTATATAGCCCCTTAATATGTCAAAAGACAAATCATTTAACCGTTAAATATAATGCGGAAATGTAATCAATTATAACTTGTAACATGGCAAAATTGCTATGTTACTCAAACCCCGCTTTTATAATACGATAGTATATGTGGCAGAAGGAAGACCTTAAATTCGCGAGCGGTTGAGAGAGAGACAACGCCGGTCAAGCTAAAGCCAACCCCAAGCCACTAACTATACCCGCTTGCACAGCACATCACAAAGCCATTAATATACAGTAAAGCTTAACCAATGTGCCTAGTCTACGCATAGCCTGACTCTAGCAGTCAAGTAGACGGAAAAGGCAAGAGTATAAGGTGGCGCGCATGGCGTGCCGCATGAAGAAGGAAAAGCATCTATCTTGAGATGCTCATTTCTTCTGCCGTTCGTCTACAGGTCGGTCGACGTGAAGTCTTTTTGTACTAGCGCAGCTAATTGTATAGAGCGAAACACTTTTTCGATAACTCTCGTGATTGTGATTTCTGTGAGAACAAGAGAATATTTCTGGCGTGAGTGTGTGGAAGCATAAATGCTTTATTATAGCCTTGATTTATATTAAGCTTTACGAGTGAGATACATCGTGATTTTTCCTTATTCTGTGCGCGTGTGTGCTGGTGACCACGTGCGCGGTATTAGTTAGTGCGCCCGTTTTTCTTTCTAGCTTCCGTTCAAGCTAATTTGTTATGTAATTTTCCAGCAAACTACCCCATATTAATTTATTACGCGCATCGTTGGCTCTCTTTTCGCCGCGTTGCTGTAATAGTAGCACAATTAAAGTAACGTACGGAGTCGCGTCCGTTAACGCGACTGGCGCCCTTTTTAGTGTATAGCTAGTAGTTGTGAATTAATAAAATACATAAAGTTCTGATAGAAAAATCTTTTTTGCAAAAGAAAAAATGCGCTGTTACGTTCAGCATATAAGTTGAACAATTTTTGTTATGAATGACTGAATTTCAGCCATCCATCGACTTCCGTTTGACTAACGCGCGAGCGCTACGTCTCCGGGCTTGAAAGTCTTAAAAAAAAGGCAACAAGGATAGGTAGAACAAATTAGTAAACAACTATGTAATTGCCAGAATTTTATAAATTTATTTCTTGTTCCCTCTTCAATTCACACAAGAAGCCTTGCTTCGTACATAATTGATTATTTTTTTTATACTTATTTCGCCTCAGAGCGAACGGTGCTACCCCATACCAAGTTTAATTTTTATTTTCTTTGCATTTCCTTTCTGAATTTTTTTCTTTCTAATTTAAATTTAAATTTTCAACAATTTATGACTCTCAGCATTTTCTTTGCGGATAACAATAGGAGAAACGCGTTTCTGAGACATGTTTTCCCCCCTTTAAGATTTGCAAATGAAAAAATAATTGAAAAACTCTCTACCTTATTTCTTTTTTTCTTTGTGTCGATCTTCTTTTTCCCACACGTCTGCCTTGTTCTCGGGTTGGTATAGTTAATTGTTGATGATATAACTTAAACTTGAAATTTAAGTAAACTTCTTCTTTCTTTAAGTTTAACCTTGTCTCCTCAGCTGATGACTCACAGATGGGCGATGGCTGGCTGCTGCTGGCTCTGGTGACGTGTCGGCTGCTGGGCGAAAACGATGTGGCCAACAAGAGTTTGGTCAGGAAAAAATTTATACTCTAAGTCAAGCTTCTAGAAGCTTTGTTGTTGCTAGCGGCGGTATATGTTTTTGTCCATTCGTATGATTTTTAGCTATTCTGGTTGGTTGCCAATCAGCCCTCCCTGTATGGTTTTTTTCTGGAAACCATAATTTTAGTTAAATAGAAAGAGGTCAGCTTGAAGTTTCTTGGCAATTACTTTTTGTCGTTATCATTTCGGCTACCTGTTTTTGAGACTTCGTCAAAGCTTTTCTTTTAAATTTTGCGCTAACTTCGTATAATTGCTTCACATACATTGGCTTTAATATCCCTCCACTCTGTATTTTACTTCAGGGACGGCCTTATCTATTTTGATACTGCGCTTTATTCTCCTACCGCTTCGCTGAAATCTTTTCATACTCCCCTAAGTTAACTTCACAATTTTCTGCAAAGCCGTTCATCGTTGTCAGGCTTATTGCTTTTTCTAAGCTTGCCGCCTGCCCGTATCTTTTTTCAGCATCCTATTCAGCTTGTATTTCTCCTTTCTTTGCTGATTCACTCGGCCGCCGAGCCTTGCTCTTCATTGAGGTCAACTGAATTTGTTGCTATTCGTCCCTCGCATTTATTTATTTATTGTTTTATCGCAATTATTTTAATTATTTTTATTATTACTATGTTATTCTTATTTATTTTCTGTTTGAAAAATTCATTGGTGTCGAATTTGGCTCCTGCAGCGTATTTTTCTTTCTTGTACTATTTTACTTGGCCGCCGCTTTGACTTGAATCGTTTTCATCGTGTCATTTCGTCTCTGTATTTGTTTATGTATTTATTCATCAATATTATTTTTACTTTTTCATTATTATTGATATTATAGTTTTCATATTTTCTTTGAAAAATTCATTGGTAATGAACTCTGTTCCTTCCGCTTATACTTCTTTCTTTCGCTGTTTCATTCAACCATTGCTTGACCTTGCTTTGCTTGCGTCGTTCTATAAGTTAATTTATTGATTGATCAATCTTATTTTTTTACTCTATATTCGTTATTATTATTTAAACTTTAATTTTTTTTGTAACATTTATTGGTAATGAACTCGGTTCATTACAACTCCCCACCCATGAAAGGACGCGCGAGTTAAATGAGAGCGTTCGGAAACGAAAATCTCCTTTACTGATTTATTAATTATGTTCTTTCTTTTTTTTTCTTAACTTGGAATGTGGTAGCTCAGTTGGCCACTTCATGGTACAATGTATATATATTATTTCCATTTTTTAAACTCAATATTATAATTTGATTATGTATTTTTCTGGTAACAATTTTTTTATACCCTTTTTTTTATTTACTACTCTAAGGCCCATAATAACTCATGACCTTTTATTAAATTTCTTTTAACATACTAGTTTACATGTAACGAGGGTAGCAAATTATACATATACTGTATGTCAGTATACTTCTGTCTCTCTCCTCGTTGTGAGTCGAACAGCCTATTGTAAGCTTTTATGCTTACTTCATGTGTATAAGAGTGAGACAGGGAGTGGATATTTCATCGTCTTACGTGGCTGACGGTTAGTGAAGGCGCGCGCAAGACATGACGAGGAGAGACTCGAGCTGGATACGAGAGCGAACGCGTCGTGAAGCCGGTTGGCCGCCATGAATTCTCTTGCTGTGCGTGCTTGAGCGTCCGTTAGTATTTTGTTAAATAGAAAATCGCCATCTTGTGAGGATTGCACTGTGATTATTGTACAGACAATCATCAGTAATTAGCTGTTTGCTGCTTTCGACAAAATTCTTCTCGAGAACTTTACAAGGAGCACGAGTGAGACAGAAAGCTGCACCGTGTGCATCCGGTGCCGCATCAAATAGACCTCGCAGGTGATCCATAGGTGAAGAGAAGCTCTGACCCAGACGTCGGCATAAAATGTAAGTCTGCAGACTTTAACGTGTCCTAGTTTTCTTTTTGTATTACTTTTCGAACTTGCGGCGTAAGAGACTGTCATCCGCGTCGACGCGTTGCGTTGTAGGTTAGGTTTGATATTAATGTTATGATAAAATCACTCTTTTTAATAAATAATAAAACAGTTTGAAGGCTAGTTTCCTATTTTACATAAATTTTTAATCTTATTTTTTTAATTGTGCAATTGATACGTGAACATATCGAATTTTTTTTATCTATTATTATTCTTAGTCCCAAAACCTTTTTGCATTTTTGTTTCCCTTTACATACATTTTTGAAGGGCGCATTGTCTTTTTGATTTACATCGTTTTTATGCTGTAACAACAATGTTTAATTATATATATTCTTACAACTTAATAAGCAAATATTATTTAAAATCTATGCTTTATTTGTTATTTTAAAAAAAATTTCTGTTACCGTAGTTGATTAAACAATGAGCTGTATCTTTATTTCTCTTGACCCGCTTGTTGTTAATCTTACAAGTCCTCTCCAGCCCATTTTATTCTTTTAATTATGTTTGTTTTTACCCTTTTCTTTCTCTCTTTTTTTTATATCGAATTTCCCTCTTTTATTCTTATTATGGTTCCTTGCCTGAGAACATTTTATTTATTGACCCTTTCCTTTCCTGTATTATGTAAAGTAAGAATATTAAAAAAGTATATTTTTTTGTATTATTATCTATGTGCGTATCTATATTATGGTTAAATAATTATAATAATTGATTTTAAAGCTTAGTATGAGAATATTCCCTTTTTATTTTAATATTTTTCTGTTTTTCTTATCAACAGCAAAATGTAATCGGTTGTTATTATTATTTCCCTTCTCTCTTTTTATTTAAACGTTTGTCATTAATCTAAACATCATCTTAAATTCATATTTATTCCGCATCGTATAATTTTTATATCATAATCTTTTTTACTTATTTTAAGTATGTATGTACTTCATATATTTTTTTACATGTATCTCTATTCCCCGTATTTTTGTTACCGCGCTACTATGCGGTTCCTTGACTTATCTTTTTAATGTTTTATTGTATATATGGATCTGCCTTTATTCATGATAAGTAAGTCATTATCGTTTGACTTCTTGCTACCGTGTACGTTTTCTATTTAAACTTCAAACTGAATAAAATTTAACAAATTTTATTCCCTTTCCCCCTTGAAAAAAGAGTATATCTTTTTGAAATTTGCTATTTACTTAAATTTTGTATAGAGAGTCTTTCTTTCCATCTCAAGGAAAATGAGGAAGTATATGTGCCGGCTTGTTTTTATCTTTGAAAGACTTGACTATTTTGGGTTATCATTTGTAATTGATTTCTTCGTTAATACGTCCCTAACTTCGTTTAATCATCATTACTATTTTTTTTATTTCTACCTTCAAATCTTGTCCTTTAGTATTTAAGTCACATGTGCTTTCGTTTTTCTGTACAGTTACATTTTTGCTACCAATCTATTCCGATTGAACTTCGATTACCGTCGTCATGGCCGGACCTAGGGTAAGTACCTTTGTTTTTGTATTTTTCTCCCTTTTCTTTCGTTCTTTCTCTCTTTTTTTTATTTATCCGTATTTTAATTTTTTTGTGTAGGAACAATTATTTTCTTTCTTCCTCGGTAGTGCCACCGGAATGCCAGCCCGTGTCCAAGACGTGAGAACGAGCATAAGTTTTACTTTGTTTCTATGTGTTTGTTCTTCTTAAATATTTTTCATGTTGTTTTCTTCTTATTTGTTTATTTTGTTTCTTTTTCTCTAGACTGTCGCCTTCGTAGTTACCAGCCTGGAATCGCTTGTGATCTCACTTCATCATCGCATTGATGATATGATGATGGTGACGGAGACAGCCTTCCTCGACTTGCAGGCCGAATTGGATGTTGTTTTTTGTCTCCTTCGAACACATCCTGTTTTAGCCACGCTGTTGGCTACCGATCCTGTTCCTGGGCCTCGTACTAGCAGGGATATTCCTCCAACGGAGCCCCCATTTGTTGACCTTACGGACGATAACAATGATGACAGCATCATTTTGGATTGACGGGTTTCAGTGTATGTATATCCGTGTAATTACATTTTTATCTTTATTACAATGTGTTATTTTTATACTTCGTTGCGTTGTTTTTTTTATTTGTGCCCGTGCATTGTGAATGTGAAAGAAAAAAAAATTAGTATCTAATAAATAAAAGGTGTATTGTGTTGTGCATATATTATTTTATTTATTTATTATATTTTTTTTGCTTTTACCTATCCCTGTATTTCCTTCCATTGTCAACCTCATTATTATTTTTATCTATCTTGAATTCATTTGCTTATATTCCTTAAACATTAGATTTTAACTTGAATTTATTAATATAACTATAAGCTATTTAAATGCACTCTTGAAATTGAATTAATTTTCTGTAACCATTTTTAATTTGAATATCTTTTCTTTTCTTTCTATTAATTTACCGTGTGTTACTTCAATTTCTTCCTTCATTTATATAATATGTGATTAAAAAAAAATTTTTTGTTTTATTTCATCTCCAGTATTTTTATTTGGATTTTTTTTTTTTTTTTTTAAATGCAATATTTTAATTGAATTTATTGTCTTAAATAAATTGAATAAACATCGAAATAAAGTTTCATAAAATTTTTTTTTATTTTCCCTAAAACAGTACATGGCTTAGTTTTCTTGTTTCCTTCTTCTCGCTTACTTCTTTATTTGGTTCATTATTTATTTTCTTTATTAAAATTATTTTCCTTCTTGTATTTTTTTTGACGTACTGATGCTATTTACTTTCTTATTGAATTTTCTTTCACTTGTACTGTCTTCTCTCTCTTTTTTTTATTTCTTATCCTTCTTGCTTTACTATTTCTATTATCAACTCTTCTCCTTCAACGTCTTGTTTTCTCTGTGTTCCTCAGCTCGTCCTCAAAGGTCTGTAGTATTTCTAAAATCTCATTATTTGTACACAGATAGCTGTTTCTTTTTATGTTTTCTATCTTATTTACTTTTTGTTCTTCGGCTTGCATCTGTCTATACCACTCACACTCGTTCTTTATGTCTAGAAATATGTGTCCTACGGCTTCTTCTGGTGTTACGTTATATTTGAAATCGATAATTTTCATCTCATTTTCTTCGATTTCTCTCTATCAGTTTGGTGATACCTTGACATATTCTCCTCTCGCTTTTTGTTCATATTCTATTTCTATTTTCTCTAAGTCTTGTAAAACTTTAGCAAATTTTCTTCTGTTTCATATTGTTGTTCTTGATTTTTACTTGTTCCTTTTATTCCTTCATACTGGCTTTCTTGTTTTCCTACAACTTCCTATTCTTCTTCTTTCTTCTATCCCGATTGTTTAAGTTGTAAGCGCTTTCCTTCGCGGTATTTCCCGGGTTTTCACCATACTGTGTTTTCTTTTTTTCTCTTTACGTCCTTATTTATTATTATCCTTGCAATTTGTATGGATAAAAGCCCCTCTTTACCAACATACATTTGTTTCCACCTCCGATTTGCAGTTTTTTGTTCTCTCCTTGATAATTTGGTAACTAGACTATTTTTCCTACATTCTGGACACTTCCTTTCCCGAATCTCTCTAACTGTTAGATTCACATATGCTATTGCTTGAACGTAGTCCTCTCAAGGTTTAGTTATTATGCATCTTCGACATCCAAATTGCCCACTTTCTTTATTTTGATAAACGATTTGTTTATGTTTGAAAGTCATTTTGTTTATTTCGATAGTTTCTTCGTTTGATATTTCTTTGCTCTTTCTTTTGATTTACTTTTTCCTCCCCTTTTGTTAATTTTTGTAAACGATCTTTTTGTTCTTTTGAAAGTCCTGAAACTTGATAGAGAGAAAGAAAAATTTTGTCAGTTTCCCTGATATGCTTGTTTCTTCTATTATTTATTTATTTATTTTCATTTCTTTTATCCTTTTATATATTATATTTATTTTTATTACTTTTTTATATTTTATATTTATTTCTTTTATCCTTTTTCTTTCTATGTTGTTTTTACTACCTTTACCTTTTTATTATTATTATTATGTTTATTTTCTCTTTTACCTTTATATTATTATTATATATATTTTTTTATATTAGAGTAAAACAATTTTGCTTTTAACTATCTATAGGCTCCCTGTCTTTACGCGAACATATATTATATGAACAATTTTTTTATACCGAGTCCTTTTTTCTATTTATATTCGTTTTTGTGTGTGTTAATTCTCCTTCCCCCGCTACACTATCATATATACGTTCCTCCTCATTTTTTTCTACTTCCTTTTCTTTGTTTTCTTTTTCTTTCTTTTCCCTGTTTTGTCCTAAATGCAATAACAATTGTGTAACCGAATTCCATACTGCTCCCAACAAGTGTATTGAAAACCCATATAAGCTATACATTGCATATCCATGTATTACCGTATCAATTAATAATTTTATTAGGCGTCCTAACATAAATATTCCAATAATCCCTGCACTTGCTGTCCCAAAAGTTAAAAAGTTTCCCCATATTCGCTCCCATGTAGATTTCGCTAACATTCCTAAGGTTTCCTCATCAAAGAAATTACTTAGTGTTATTCTCTGCTTATCTATTTTTCTACCACTCATCCCCAAAGCCACGTTATTTAATACCGTTGGTTTTTCTATTGGAAATAGTATCATGTCTCTTAGCCGATTTATGTCTTTTTCCCCATATATTCCTTCCATCGCTAAATTTTCTGGACTTAAATATGTCCACGTTGGTTTTGATTGTGGTTTTGAGATTTCAGGAGTCTCGTCGCACCAAATCGACGGTAGGATTCTATACCATGTCTCACTTTATTTATACATTACCGGCATTCGCGTATCGCAGGGAACTTCTTTTTCTTTTCTTACTAATATTCGTGAACAAGGAGATGAAAATAATTCTTCCTGATCTCTAAAAACTGGTAGTTGCTCATAGCACCTTGTTGTATTTCTATGTCGAACTTCTACCGCTAGACACTTTAATAAGTGTACTACATCTCCTGCCACGACCGCCGTGTACCCTTGCGCTTCCATTAATCGAAGGCCAAATTCTTCCGGCGCAATTAATGCTATTGACAACGCGTTCCTGTGGACCTTTCTTTCTAATTCGCATTTTTAAAAAATTATATTATAATACGTTTCTTGAATTTGTCCGCGTATGTATTTTCCTACATATGAAAATTTCGAATTTATATAAGCGAACACGTCTAAATTTTCGGTGGCGGTGGGACCACGCTTTACGAAACTACTGTTTCACGCTTCTTCCAAAACAAATAACTTAGGATGCTCCGTCCGTGCGAAGGTATATCCACAGATGTGCACTTCTCCTGTTCTCAATAGTGCAAAAATGATCTCTTCTGCTTCTACTGTATACATCGCCCGCGTTTGTCCTTCTTCGTATACTTTGTTTATTGTTCCTTCGTATAATACGGAATATTTTTGCTCACCACATGGTCCTTCTGGTATCAAATTCCAGAATGCTTGTCCTGCATCGAAATCTGTACAGGTCATATCAGTTGGGATGCATCTTGCACCTGATCTTATATTACTTTATTTCCTTCTTAATTCACTGCTGCCCAGTAATCTTGTATTGATATTTCTACCCAACCGGCTACGTATATATCTTCCCAACTTCTGTACTCGTCGCTTTATGATCCCCCTTTGCACGTTGAGTCTCTTGTGCTGCTCCCTGCAAACACCATATTTCTATGTGTTGTTTTATTTTGGGCTATTCCTAATAATTGTGTAGCGGCGATTTTAATGGCTGCTGTCAACTGTAATATCGAACATTCTTCTCTATCTATTTCTTTATAGTAGCTAATTTCTCCCCCTAACACCCTAGATGTGTACGAGTGCATGCCACAATGTGTAATGACGCGTGTTATTTTAATTCTACATTTATATACCTGTGTCTTTCCAAACTCGTTTAACTGTAATAATTGTGCATACGTTTTTGTTATATTTACTGGTGGGTATTGTCGTTCACATTCTCCTATATCTAATAAAGATACAGTCGTTAGATTGGATATATGGTCGCTACAATTGTACCCAAATAGTCTGTATGATAGTCTTGTTTGTCCCAAGATGACGATTATTAAAAGTTGAATTACCTCCTTTTTCATTTTCTTTAGTTTCTCATTTTGTTTAATTTATTCTCTTCCCCTTGTTTATTTTTTTGTTGTTCCCTCTTTTGCTTATTTATTTCTTTCTTTCATCTGTTCCCTCTTGTTTTCTTATTTCTTTTATTATTTTTTTTTATTTAAAAATTTTTCTGTATAAAAATTGCTATTATACGTACATGCATTTAGTTGAAGTAGGTTTATTTAATAATTAGTACAACCTGATATTTATATATCTATGTATTTTTTTTTTTTTAATTAATATATAAATTTGGTACAGTTTAGTTTGAATGATTATATCTAATTGCGTATTTCTTTCTGTTCTTTAGTCACATAGATGTGTCTCCTCTCATACTACCGTTATTCGATACCCATTCTTATTTGGTTCTTCAGGAAATGTGATTTCAAAGTCATTTGGCACCGCGTCAAATACCATCTTAACATATCCTAAAAATGCAATCAGTCCTCCCAATAGTAAAAGTAAGCATGCTACTAACGTTAAGGTTACCATCTTAATCAGTAGTAGTTGTTCTTGGTACTGTAGGTCTTCTATAACGGCCTTAGTTTTTTCCTCATACTCCCAAAAAGGAATTTCTTGTCCTCCTCGTGTAACTTGTAAGAAGTATAGTGCGTAGTCCTTCTTATGAAATATGTCGGTTAAATTAGTAATATTTAATTTTTGACTTGGTATGATAATCGTATTATTGTGTATTCTTGCGTCTTCTGGCACAGTTAAAGTGATTCCTTTTGTTTGTAAAAGACAGGAGAAATTCATGCTTAATATCCCTATTCCTTGTATTTCGTACCTTTGTTTATCTTGGCGTGCACATATTACTGTAATGCTCGTTGGCTCATCCACCGAAAAAATCCAGTTGTTTGATCTTGTCTTAATGTATTTGGGATGAAAATTATCTCTATATCGAATATTGCAACTCCGCCATGGATACTCCCTTGCATCCTTTACTAACGCATATTCGCAGCTTGATTCATTTTTAAAAGGATAACACGGTTGAGGGCATGTAAAATATTTTTGTCCTTCTTTGCAAGCATCCAAATCTTCTTCTTTCAGGTTCTGATACGAGTTATTTCGTAACATTATATATGGTGTAATAGGTTTAATCCAGGCAGCTCCCACCGTTTTATTCTGATATATCTGCGAAACTGGCAGCTCCCATACGTTATAGAGTTGAACTCGGTCTGGTTCCACTAAGGGCAGCCATATTTCTATAAAATACATGCCTTCCTGCGCCCCTTGTTTAATCGTTGTCAGACCTTCCAATGCATTTAATTTCTCCACATTTAATCGTTTCCTTCCTAGAAGTATCTCGTATGGTATGTTTGTGGTCTCTATCTCCTTTGCCGCCTCCTTGAATAATCCAGGATGTATTAGATTCTCATCAATTTTTCCTTGTTCGCAGGCCTTAATTATCTCTTTTGCGTTGTCGATTTCTCTGCATGTTTTTACTAATACATCTTGCATATAATTTAATAAAAGTTGATAATATGACTCATAAATATACCTTTCAATTGAGTTGTTCATATTATGCCCATTGTTTGTAAAGTATCCCAAAAAGCGTTCTATTTTACTTACAGTTTCTTGCGTCTGATTAGTTTTTTCTTTGGTTTTATAATTATATTATATTGTATTATCTTTTCATTTTTCCCTTTTTTTGCTTTACATCGTGGGCTTATTTTCTCCCAGTGATCTTTTTTTTTATCCTAGTCCCTGCCGTTATCCTTTCGCGGGAAACGTTGATACTACTGTACAATGAAGAAAACAAAATATATTTTTCTTTCTTACTTTATTGTTTCTTTTTTTTTGTTTTTATTATATATTCATTTTATATATATATTCTCTTCCCCTCCGTTACTTATTTTCTTTGGTTCACCATTACTGTTTTTGTTTGTTTTAGTTTAATCTGTCGTCTGCTCCCTTTTTTCTTTGTTATTACAACTATACACTTAAGTCATCTCTTGCAGAATAATTTTCTTAGAACACCTCTATATTCAAAGAAAGGGGTCCTCCGCAACGCCAACACAGAGTTTGATACTGTAAATCGTGTTGATGATGTGGGCAACCGCATTCCATTGCATTCGAAAAAAATTTCTTGGCCCTGATTGTCAAAAAGGAAATATGCGCATTAAATACATCGACGCCACACCGGTAACGGGTCCTTGCATATCCGGCACTGTCCGTACCAGAGATCATTGCTAAATCTATACCTTCCATACTCCAGGTGCAAATATTGTATATGGGTGACTCCATAATCCTGCCTCATCATTAATACCAATTCTGGGAGTTCCTTAGATTCACCATCTTCTACCTCTTCGTAATAGTCTACAGCGCTTTCATGCATCATCATTTGTTATCGGGACCTTGTTTGTGCGCGTAGATCCTCGTTGTTCTTTGGGTTAATTTCTGACAATGTGTTTTGCAAATCCCACAAGGCAAGCCTGGATTCGACACTGTTATAATACAAAATGGATGTAATCATCTCCGTGGATGTTCGCGGCGGTTCATGATACTCAGGCGAGGAGCATCCTCGAAATATTTGTCCACTAAATCTCAATCTATCCAACATGATTTAACGGACTGGATCCTCCTGTAGATACTCTTCTCGTTCTTTCCTTTTCATGTATTTCCTCTGTTTGGTTGTGAAGAAGGGGACTGGCAACTTAGGATAGTATTCTTCTAAAGCTCGCTGAATTTGCTATGCTACCTTATCGGTTGAACTTGTCTGCAGCTGGTCCTCTCTAAGCTGCTTCTGTGTTTTCCTCTTATTCTCGGCAGCCATACCTTCCACTCTATAGAACGCTCGTATGGCCCCTAGTATCTGTACTAGCACATTCATTTCTTCTGGAAGCCTGTTGAGTAAAAATTTGTTTTATTCGTTGTTTTTTTGATCAAATAAAAAGGTTTTTCCTCTCCTTTGTTTTGTTTCAAAAAAATTCTATTTTTTTCTGATTCCTTACCCCTCTTTTTAGTCTTATATTTTTTTTTATATATATTTTCTTTTGCTTATCCTTACACTAACCTTGTAGCGTTATTAATTGCTATCCCCTTTTCATCCTTATGTGTATATTATATATATATTTTTTTAACGGTATATGTGTATATTTATTTATACGACTGTCACACTTAAACGTTAGAGACTTCTTTTCACCTTATTCTAATTCAATTTATTCTTTTCATTCATGTTCTTATGTTTAAACATATTATTTTAATCCTTATCTTCTCCCTTTTTTTTATACTTTGGTTCCAAATAAGATTTTCTTACTCGATTAGCATGAACTACCTTAGTTTTATGATTATTTATCCTTATTATAAGATTACATTTATTATTGAAGACATCTGTGACCAGATATGGTATTGGTCAGCTAGTTTATACTGTTTGCCCCCTTTTAATAGCGATACGCTATCCCCTATTCGGAATTGTCGCTCGTTAATTTCTCTGTCATAATAATCTTTGGATCTGTATTTAGCCTCTATTAATTTTTCTCGCGCAATTTTCTGTATCTCGTTTAAGTGAGTACTAAGATCAATCACAAAATCATTATAGTAGGTAATTGATCCTCGGGTTCTAAGGGCTCATTTGAAGGTAAACGCGCCAATTCCCGAAAAACTAACTTAAAAGGAGTAAATTGATGGGCCTTATGTGGAACAAATTAAAATTTTATATTAGATGCAAAAAGAATCGTTAAGAGGCAGGACTATTTGCCGCATGGGGGCGCTGCAGGTGAGAGAAAAATATAAAATATTATTTATACACGGATTTACAATTTATTAAGACAATAATATACTTCTAACGTTGTCAATAACTCTTGCCATATATATGTAGAATAATTATCGATGCTAATCTTGTTTGAAAAGTCTAAAATATTTTAGTAAAGCGAAAAATGCGGCGCGGGATAGAGCCGATGTAAACATGTGTATTTTTCTTTAGTTTAATACTAAACAATGATGAATACATATACTCACGCCAGCTCTATCTCGTGCTGCATTTTTCGCTTTTCAACAATATTTTAGACTTTTCAAAAAATATTAGCATCAATAATTATTCTATATGTATATGGCTAGAGTTATTGACAAAATTAGAGGTATATTATTGTTTCAGTAAATTGTAAATCGCTGTGTAATAATTACTTTAAATTTTTCTCTCACCTGACCTTAGCGCCTCAGTAGATAAGCTATGTTCCTTCTGGCATAGTGAGCCAGAAATGTCTGTTCTGGCTCACTGTGCCAGTAATGTTATGAGGTTTTCTGAAAGCCCGGGATTTCTGGCTTACGCAGATATGAGCGCTATGCCATAACGGCATATCTAATATTTTAAATATAATAATTCATATTATAATTTTATGAAAAAGCCTGCAGCGATAGAGCGGTATGCGATACGGGCCTATCTACTATTTCACGGTGAGTTTGAATTTAGCGCGTGTATCGATAACGTAGAGCGCATATTAACCTCCCGAGCACGCAACGACTAATCTTCCAAGCATGCGAAAATATTTAATCAAACATGCTTATTTATATGAGAGATATAAAAAAATATTAATCCGTCTTGTTATCGTCTAGTTATTTTGTAATATAATTATTTACAAATGCTGATAATAAAGGAGAATATTTTTTTTTTAAAAGAAAGGAGATTTTTTTTTCAAATAAAAAATAAAATTATTAATTTAAATATTTTGTCATTTATGAAAAGAATTAGTCTTTCTAACTATTCATTATCAACGTTTATAAAAATATATTTTATAAACCTTAATAATGAGGGAGATTGAATTTATTTTATAATTCAGTTTTAACAGCTTTGCAGTATATAAAGAATAAATATAAAGTATGTGCGTGACAATATTTATAAACGTTAATAGAATTTTATGACAATATTTATTTTATAAACGTTAATAGAATATTTCAACAATATTTATATTATTTATAAACGGTCTTTTTTTTTTAATTACTAAAATTCAATTTTACTATATAATTATCTACATTTATAAGATTAAAATATTAAGTACTATTTATTTTATTCTTGTGATCGTTGATAACCATATAGCAAGAAAGAATATGAAGAGAAAAAACTTATTTTTAATAGTTTATAAGTCGAATGTTTCGTGATGCCGTTCGATGGATTCAAAACGATCTTTTCACGAACTTTCTCACAGTGCCATCTAAACACATGAAGGGCCTGTTGTTATTCAAATCATTAGTCTTTAACAGGCATTAGTCAAAGCAACATCATGAAGGCAATACACGACTTATTAAAAGTGGCTGATACCGGCGAGAACGGTTTCTTTTCAACAGTCATGACACCCACTAACAAACTTTTCAATGAAATTGAAGAGTTCGCTAGTGGGTGTGATACATTGGGTGCTGCTCACAATTATTTTGAAAATTTTTGCGAGTAGCTACCCAACGATGATTCCAAAGAAGAAGAAGATTTGGTAAGTATATATATTTTTTTATTTTAATAAAAAATTTGAATGAACGTTTTTCTTTCTTTCAGGAAATTTTAGGTATTTTGAAAACAATGGCATCAACGCCGCCACCACCGATGTCTCCACTACCACCATCACCACCACGATATAGAAATATGCCGGATTTAAATATTGACGGTAAAGAGGAAGTTCATCCCACACCACCAATACATGATACAAAGAAAAAAAAGGCAATACAAAACATATTCTCTTCTCGGCGCCGTGGATATGGACTCGTACTGAACCTGAGTCTTTACCCACGTCGAGGATAAGAGAAAGGAAAAGTTTTGACCTCTGAGGTCTCCCAAGCAGATCCCAACGGTATTTGTCAAAAATATAAGGAGGTGTATTGAATCTAAAAACAGAGTACAGGAAAGATGCAGTGAAATATTTTCTTCTACCACCAGTCGAAAGCCAGCTCAAATAGTACCTTAGAGGAGAGACATACTCGCGCCTTCTTATACCATAGATGTGACGTATGCCAGAGTTGACAAATCGCTGGAGCTTAAGGTCAAGCTCTCCAGAGAGATCACAGTAGACTAAGCAGCAGTAATCAATCAGTGGAAACAAAAGAGCCTGGACCAAATGCTTGCGCAAAAGAAAGTTAGTACTCCTTCTAAAATAATTAAGGCGATAGAGAATGGTGTTAGCCTTTTTGCACACGTGACTGATATGCTCCTTCCAATTCAACTTTACATCCAACCAAACGCCAAGATTACGGACACACAATTCGAAAGGAATGCGTGAACCATTGAGAGGCACACCGGCTGATGAGATATAGGACAATTTATTGATGTAAAAATATGAGCCAAACAAAATAGCCTTAGTCTTACCAACATTGAGGTTTAACAGATTGGAGGTAGCCCATTCAGAAACATGTTCTGCCTGCTCACCCATCAATGCAGAAAAATGAAACAATTCGGAAAAAGGGAACTGCACATAAATTTGCAGATCATCCGCATAGATGAGGTGAGAGACTCGAGCATCCAGACCAACAGCAACATTATTTATATAAATTGAAAAAAGTAGAGGACCAAGGACTGATCCCTGAAGAACACCCGTATTAAGATCTCTGAAAGCCGATATGACGCCATCCGGTCCTAGAACTGCCTGTTGTCTACCAAACAGCAAGAGCAATGTGACAAGCCGCCTATCCATACCATGTCGAATGTCATCCGTCAGTAGTCTAAGTAATGCAGTCTGCGTACTGTGTAGAGTCCTGTAGCCAGTCTAAAAAGGGTCTAGTAACTGTCGAGAGTATAAGTAATCCGAAAGCTGTTGGTGCACCAGGCGCTCAAGAACTTTAGACAAGAAGGAAAGGAGAGAAATCGGTCTCATATCATTCATTGTACAAGGAGAAGGAGTTTTATTTAAAGCAGTAACTAAAGACTTCTTCCACACTGTTGGAAACTCAGAAAGCTTTAAAGCATCGTAAAACATACTACAAATAAGCGAACCCACAGCAGGAAAAGCAAGAAAAATAAATGATTGAGGAACACCATTATGACCCATCGCCTGCGAGGAAGAGTGGCTAATCGCCAGCAGGACTTCCTCGGCAGCCACCTCTCTGAAATGAAAAGCAGGTCGAAAATCATCATGAGATATGTTCTTAAGATAAGCGTCGACCGAGGGAGCAAGTGGATCAAACGCAATACCACTGAAGAAATCATTAAGCTCGTCAGGCGAGAAACCATGCGAAGAGTCTTTGCAACCGGAACAGATACCCAAGTTCTTCAGCTCCTTCCAAATTTGTTGCGAGTTCGTGAGTCCAGTTAGTCTGTCATGATAGTATAACAATTTAGCAGTTTCAATCTGTGAGTGTGCTCTGTCTCTTGCAGTCCTGTAGTTAGTTAAGTCTGTGTAGAGTCTAGAGCGTTTAAATCGCCTATAAAGCCTATCCTTTTCAAGTATCAATCCTTTGAGCCCAGAAGTGACCCACGGCCGATGATGTCTACCCTGACGAACCACTCTGACCGGTACAAAACGTAAGATTGCCTTATTTAGATGCGAATACAGACAGTCAAGACGATTAGCCAAATGCGAAGCACCACCACAGGTGGAACACTCCAGAGAGCGAAAAAACGCTAGCAAAGCAGACTGATCAACGGACTTGAAGTCACGATAAGTGAAGTCATTTAAGGTAGGATATTTGAGAGAAGACTTAACAGTAGCAGTCAGTAGGTCATGACCATCAATGAAAGGTACATCAGTCTTCCAGTAATCAATCAAAGTATCATTGACATCAATGAGGCATAAATCTAGCCAGGTGTCAGATGTAGCAGGTCCAAATGGAACCGAAAAAAGGGAATTGTCAGAAATTAGTGACCTGAGGAACAATGCATCATCAGACCCAGATAGTTGATCCGCATTAAAATCACCAAGAATAATCTTGGTGCTGTAATTGTGCACAAAAGCACTTGAGTCAGGTATAAAGTCACTGTGCGCAAGGAAAGGCACATGCGGTGGTCTATAAACCACTCCATCGAAGATAGGAGAAGGAATAGTCTAGCTGTGATCTCACAGAAAAGATATTCAGGCAATCCAGGTTTGCTTGTCCAACTACTAGTAGATGAGCAAAGACGGATGGAAGTAAGACAGCAATGTATATAAAGAGCGACACCGCCACCACGAGTATTGCGATCACGTCAATGGAGAACGTAATTATCAAGCATAACTAAGGAATTATCAACCACCTCACCCAGTTTTGTCTTAGTTATAGCTATTACGTAGAAAAAAGCACGAGATGTCAAGAAATGCCTAACCATCTTAATGTGTGCTCGCAAAGAGTTAGCATTGAAATAGAAGACACGCAGGCCATCCTCAGTAATGAATTGTTTACTAGAATTAATGAAAGGAAGTTTATTAGTAACTAATGGCATATGAGAATGAGTAGAAGAAGGAGATGACAATGAAGATGCAGAGAGTGGACTTACCCGACAAGCAGCAGTAGATGTTGATCTTATGTCAGAAAAGGACAGCACTAGTAAAGGTCCATCTGCAATCTCAGCTATGCAAATAACTCACATACACCTCCATCCCACTCCACTCAACTCAATCGGCAGAAAGAATATACGGAGAGTATGAGATAAGCAGTTTGATCGTAAATTTCAATGAAAAATACAGTAATATATCAACTTACATGAGTGAGCGCATACTATAAAGATGCGCCGCACTATTGTAGAAAGGCCTTATAGCAGTGAAAGGGTGCAAAGAGGCAGTTGCGCACGCGCTGCTCCGTCTTCTCCGACAGCAAAATGGCTACCTTGCTCACTTATATCGGCGAAAAACCTGCATTTTAGCCACAAAGAAAACAAGAAAGCGGACGGCGTACAAGCACCACCAAATAGCACGAAATGATCAGAGGCTTCCTTCCAAGATACACGCAAAAACTCAAAATTGCTGATGCACCGCAACACAAGAAAACTCAGCACAAACACGGAGCGATCCAAGGCACGATAGTCCCATCCAAGAGAAAAGAGGAGAGAGAGAGAGAGAGAAAGATTAAAATATAAATGCGTGTAATAAGTGAGATTAAAATTGCGTGAGTTTATTAAAAAAAAATAAAGTGAGAGAGAAAGATTAAAATATGAATGCGTGTAATGAATGTGTATAAAAGAGTGAGTGAGATCAAAATTGTGTGAATGTATTAAAAATGTGTGAATGTATTAAAAATAAAGAGAGAGAAAGATTAAAATATGAATGCGTGTAATGAGTGAGTAAGATTACAATTGCGTGAATGTATTAAAAAATAAAGAGAGAAAGAAAGACTAAAACATGAATGTATTTAAAAGAGTGAGTGAGATTAAAATTAAATTGTGTAGGTATGTATTAAAATAAAGAGAGAGAGAGATTAAAATATGAATGTTTTAAGGATATTGGAGTGAATTTCTGCGAGAGAGAATAATGTATATATAAGAGTGAGTTGAAAATCGTCATATGTTTTAGGGAAGAGAGAGAGAGGAGAGAAAAAATCCTATTGGTCTTTTGAGGAACCAATAAGAAGCGTGAATTATGGTATATAAGGCCGCTTGCTGTTCTTACATATCATTATTCTTCAGTCTACTCCGCAGTCAACATCTCGGCAAAATGGTATATATGTAGAAAATTGATAGTAGATAATTCATTCCTCATTATGTTTTACTTTTTTTTCAGGATGCTTTGACAAAGGCTGAAAAAATGAACGAGAAAGAGAAGGCCACAAAAAGTCGAGAACATTCACCACAATGGTCATCGGCGAGACTGGCTAAAAAAAGAATTAGTTTGTGCAAGAATGAGCGAGATAATGAAATATTGAGAGAATTGGATGTAGTAAGATTGAGAGTCGAACGTAATCTCTCAACAAAAAAGAATACATCCAATTCTCTCAATATTTATTTATCTCGCTCATTCTTAGCTCTACGAAAAGAGCTTATTAATAAAGAATGTGTGAATGAATAAGAATGTTTGTTTAAGGATACCGTCTACCCAAAAATCGATAAAAAATTTTGAAATTTTCAGTTTGAGATTATTAAGAATTTTCATTCTGTAGGTAAATACCTACAAAAAAAATCATATTATATGCCCTAAGAATTATTTTTTCAGTCACTATTCTACAAAAACAAAAAAATCAATTTTTTATTGATATTGTTCTTTCACGGCAATATTGTTGCAAACGAAAATAATTTTAAATAATTTTTACTTTTATGTAATATGTAATATTCAACTTCATACACGTAGAAAGTATATATATATATATATATTGATTGCGCTAATTGTTTATAATTTATGCAATCAATTTTCATACACCTGCATACTGTTGACTAATTTATTTGGCTAATTTAATTCAATCAATCATAAGAAAATACAAAAGAGCAGAACATTTTATGTAATTAGCTTAGTAGAACATCTGTAACGTCACGCAATAAGACTTGATTAAAATAAATATTATAGTTTATATGAACAGATGTAAACATTACCAAAGAATATAGACGTTTATAGAAGAGCAGACGCATACAAAATTTTGAGGTAAGTTATCCCCCCAGCTTTTACATTGTTAGTATATCTATATATTAGTACTGTATAGATATACAGTCTGTGTATTAGCTCTGCGCTTCTATGCATATGTCTATGTTTGTTGACATAATACTGTAACAGAATATTTAGCTACAAATTCGTTTTTATGTCCATTTTATGTTTTTAAATAGTAAATCGATCATCTAACAATGAATCGCATCGAAAATTTAAAATATTAAAAGAGGAGGAAAGCAAAATCGAGAAAAATGAAGGGGAAACATAAAAATTTAAATGCCAAAAAAGAAAAAACTACAAGTAAGAAAAAACTTCAAAGTTTTATCAAGAGCTGGACCAAAGATCAAAATGACGATGAAAGTTTTGAATATGTGTTAGTGCACAAAAAAACAATTGAATAATTTGGTTTCTGAAGTGTTGTGTGCAATGTGCAAACAAAATTCTCTTAGTATTAGAGTTTTAGAGTTGAATGGACTTGCAACAAAACTAAATATTATATGTGGTGAATGTGAAGAAACTATAAAAGAATTTCATTCATGCCCACGTGTTGATGAGAAAAAAACATTTCATGTGAACAAAAAAATTATTGAAAGTGTGATCGTGATGGGATTAGGTTATGCTGGTTTACAATCATTTTGCATGGGTATGGGCATGAATGTTATGTCTAAAAAAACTTTTTATAAAATATTGCCAAGTGTGATAAATGACTATAACAGACTCAAGCAAGAAACGTTATTAGAATCAAGAAAGAAGGTACGTGAACATTATTTAGCCTTAGATAAAAGTCTTGATGATGATACCATTATTGACTAGACATGTACGTCTGATGGTACTTGGCAGAAATGAGGATTCACCTTATTATATAGTATAGGCTTTGTCATTGAATTATACACCGGTTTAGTAATAGATTATGAGATTTTGTCAAAATACTGTAATATTTGTGGAAGTAAAAGAAGGACATTGCAACCTGAAAGCGAAGAATTCAAAGAGTGGATACACATAAAAGCAGTGGTACGTGTCAACAAAACTTTGATGGTTCATCTGGTTCATAGAGCTGTTCCATAAGGACAAGATCCACCCAGTCACACTAGTACAAGAACAAAAATGAATCATCTTGTTATCGAATACATTAGACCTGTATATAAAAAATTCAGCAATGTAGAGTTGCTTCGAAGATGTATAAGAGGTGGTACGCAGAAAGCTAATGAAAGTCTTCATCACATAATTTGGTCAAAGTGCAGCAAGGATACTTTTCAATTAAAGAATAAATTAAAAATTGCTGTAATTATGGTTGTTAGAGAATTCAATATGGGTTGTGAAAATACAGTAAGATTAAAAAATTTTACAGTAAGATTAAAACTAATCATTTAATATTACAACTTTTGATTATTATAATTTTTTTTAGACCTTAGGACCAATCTGAAAGAGTTAAAAAAGTAAAGAAGATTAGAAAATGTACAAGTAAAAAAGAAAAATGATGTGTTCAGTATTGAAATAAATAAATTCAACATCTGAATCGTGTTCTAAAAATTGTTGCATAAAATGTTGTTTTTCTTAAAATTAATTATTTAATTTATTTTCTTAAATTCAAAATAGTTCTGGCGATGAAATATTGTTCCAATCAAGTTGAAATTTTATATTTTTCTTTGATCGTATATTATCAACAAAATTGTGGTGCAGATTTATAATCTGATAAGGTCGAACATACTTTTTTGAAACTTTGCTGGATAAAACATGTGATAATATAATTTTATTAAATAAATAATTGTTATAATTGTTATAATAGATTATAAATTCTCTTATTTTTGAATTCGAACAATTTTGCACCACAATTATCCTCATTTTGTATATTTGAATATATATCTTCATCCGCATGTCTGAAAATTGAAAAGTTCATCACCAGAAGTCATTTAAAGAAAGTCTAATTTTCATTGAATTTTTACACATATTTCTCAATTATTAGAATAAAATTCACTATTTGAAACTATGTAAAGCAATTTCTTGATGATTTCAATGTATATTTTAATATAAAAAAAAAGAAGACTAATTAACCTTTAGCTGGCATGCCTCTCCAGCCGATTATAGCTGGCCTATGGAGTACTATAGTACCCCAGCGCAAAAAATTGTCGTAAAAACTAAAGTATTGGTTATCTCAACTGAAAAACATTCTGGAGGGATCTTCAGAGGTTACTCCAAAGGGTATCATAGTTTATAAGAGGAAAAATTAAACGGTTTCAAAATTTGATAAGAAAGAGCGTGGGGTACTATAATACCCCCCTGCCAGCTAAAGGTTAAATTACATAATGAAAGAAATAGTTTTCAAGGTAGACGGTATCCTTAATAAGATTAAAGTATGAATGAATATTTAAAAAAATATGAAAAAATGTATGATTGAATGAAAATATGTATATATGTATGTTGCGAGTAGATAATGATTAAAAGGATGGATGTATATGTATGATAAGAATATTCTAAATGGTTTTGTAGATTAAAAAAAAGAAAATTTATGAATGGATGAATAATTAAAAAATTTGGATGAAAGGAGGTGAATGATTGAAAATTATGAATGAATGTGTATATGTATGATAAAAAAAAATATCCTAAATGGGTTTGTAGATTTAAAAAAAAATTTATAAGTTAATTTATGAATAGATAAGTAATTGAAAATTTTGAATGAATGTGTATGTATCATAAAAAATATTTTAAATGGATTTGTAAATTTGAAAAAAAATTTATAAGTTAATTTATGAATGGCTGAGTAATTAAAAAAATTTAGTCTGTGTAATATAAAGGATGTGTGTGCATAAATTGAAATAAAACTACTGTGTAAGTTTATAATGAACGCCTTTTTATGAATAATATAAGAGCATGCGAAAGAGATTAATATTTTTAAGTATGAATGATATGTGTATGAGAAAGAGAGAAAGAGAGAGAGATTAATATTAAAAGTATGTGTGTATCTAATGAATGTTTCAAAGAATATAAGAGTTAATGTATGATGAAAAAAAAAGTTTAATGAATTTTAAAAATGTGTATGTATATAGATCTGTATATGAAATATAATAATAAAAAAGAATGAGAAAATGGTATGAGCCCCCACTAACGCTCATACCTGTGACAAACAACCATAATTTTGCTTTCTTTCCAGTAACTTTCTCATTCTTTTTAAAAATAATTTTTTATTTATTAAACAATTTTACATTTTAAGTGTACATAGAAAATAAAAGGTTTTTATCCAGTTCTGCATGTTGACAATGCGTATATAATGGCGAGTCATCTGTTGAATGACAACCGCAGTCTACTTCGTCCCTACCATCGTGTTGTATTTGGATTGGTAAATAATTATCAAGCAGCTATTCTTTTAGCGATAGTGCATTCTTAACAGCGCATATAGATTTTTCTCGTAATGTGTAAAAAGTGCAGTGGATAGTATGAACTTTCTTAATGTTTTAAATTCGACGATCTTCTGAAACCTTGTAAATCCAGCACGTATTCCATATTCTTCTTGGTTGTAGTTTCTCGTGTTGTTGCTTCTGACTCGACAAACTAAGAACTGATTTGATTGAGCTTACGGACTTCCTTTTATACTCATACCTCCCCACTCTCGAAGCTTCTAGCATGAGCGATCCGCCATCTTGGCTTTTCCCACATCTTTAAACGAGTATAAATAGAGCTTCGTCGTGAGCTGAAAATCATTATTGTGCTTCGAGCTGATCGAGAAACAACTCCTCTGAGATAAGTCCACACGTTTTTACTACAAAGAGAGAAAAGATCATCTGAGAATATTAAGAAAGGATCTCTCCCCACTCCATCTAACATATAAGAGTTATTGCTAGAGAAATTTCAACAAGAAGTCTTGGAGAGGGTAGCTCAAGAGTTAGGCTATTAAAAGAGCTTCCCCCACTTCTTGAAACGAGTATAAATAGAGCTTCATCGCGAGTTGAAAATCATAAGTGTGCTTCGAACTGATTGAGAAACAACTCCTCTGCGATAAGTCTACTAGTTTTACTACAAAGAGGGAAAAGAATCTCTCCCCACTCCATCTAGTGTAAATTCAACAAGAAGTCTTGCAAAGGGTAACGCGAGAGTGGGGCTATCAAAAGAGCTTCCCCTACTTCAATCAAGTGTGTATATAAGGAGCTCACTATTTCATGAGCAATTCATTTCAGTAAGTGATTTGGAAGAGTCACATCACAAGAAGTTATCATGCAGTCTCCTGAATATTTCGTTCATACGGTCAAGCTGTTAATGGATGCGTTAGAATATGAAAGAAAAGGTAAAGCAATGGCTAACGATTTAGAATCTTGAATCAATTTGTGTGCCTATGCCATTACATCTCTAAAAAATCTTATGCCTTCGAAATTAACCAATCCGCAGAAGAAGAAGTGTCAGACATCTATGATACACCTACTCACGATTCAGTGTAAGCTGCATAATATTTTGAGAACTGGCGGTCGTCTACAACAAAACCCAGAAGAGTTGCAACCTGTTAGCAATGTGGAAGAACGAGTGAAGTGGGCCGATTTTCAATCAGCATTCACAAGACGTGTTCGATCTGGTGTTATAACGAATTTGGAACATCTAGATATCATTACATTTATGGATGACGCTTGAGATTTGTTTGAATCGAAAATTGTCAGTACCTTGAATGAAAACAATGCATCGAAGATAAATGCAGAACTATCAGCTAAATATTCAGCTAAGAAATATGACTTAGTGACAACGGAAGTTAAGTATTTCAATACAGAAAATTTTCCCATCTTTCAATTAACGGATGTGAAGCAGTGGTTCGATGATAACATTAGACAGCCCAATCTTTGAGAAATGGAGGAGTTTGAACAGAAAGGATTTGGATGGAGTTTGCGTGAAATATTAAATCTCACTATAAATATCAATAAGCTCAACCCCATAAGAGGCAGCTCATATATTCAACTGCCAAAGTTCATTCAGGATAAAAAGGCATGTGTGAACGTTCAAAACAACGATGAACAGTGTTTCAAGTGGGTTATATTATTTGCGCTACATCCGGTTGATCATAATTTTTTTTGTTTGTGCAATTACATAGATTTTGAAGATGAACTCGATTTTACTGGAATAGACTTTCCTGTTCCAATCAAACAAGTGGCTGAATTCGAAAAGTTAAATAATATATCTATCAATGTGTACATATTGAAAAAATCTGGGACGAGGTACTCCAACTATCCATATCACCTCACTTCTCTCAAGCAGGAAAAACATGTTAATTTGCTTCTCATTCAAGACTTTTACATCGATGAAGAAGAAGAAGAAGAAGGAGAAGATGGTGATATCTATACTCCTAAGTTTCACTATGTGTGGATTAAAAATTTATCAAGACTAGTGAAATCTCAAGTGACGAAAAATAGACGAAGTCAACATATTTGTGATGGATGTCTGCACTACTTGGTTAATAAAGAGAAATTCAATGCATACGAAGAGGATTGTCAACAGATGAATAAGTGTAGAATCCAGTTACCTCCAAAAAATGATAATGTATTGTTGTTTAGTATTTTCAATAATAAAACCAAAGTGTCATTTGTTATCTACGCAGATTTTGAGTGCCTGCTTAAACCTGTAGATAACGATACGCGTGTATACCAATGTCATCAGGCCTATAGTATTGGATATTACATTAAGTGTAGTTTTGATGATGAGAGGTCTGGATATTACAACTATAGACAAGAAGAGGATGGGACCAAGACTCCTGCTGAGTTGTTTGTTGAGCAGCTTTAAGCATTAGCAGACGAGTTAAATGCTTTACATTCTAATCCGAAGCCTATGGATCTCACCAGAGAAGGTCAAGAAGACTTTAAAGCAGCTGAAATCTGCCATATTTGTACAAAGTCTTATGCTCCTTCTGCTATGAAAGTGAAAGACCACTGCCATCTTACGGGAGAGTACAGAAGTGCTGCTCATGAGGGATGCAATATAAATTTCCAAGATGCGAAATTTATTCCAGTCGTCTTTCATAACTTGACTGGGCACGACTCTCATTTCATCATCAAGCAGCTCGCCACAGTTGACAATTTTAAAGGGCGTGTACAGCTGATTGCAGAAAACAAGGAACGCTATATTTCCTTCACAAAGCATGTTGAAGGTAGCGATGTGAGTTTTAGAGTCATAGACTCCTTCAGATTCATGCCTCTGTCACTGGAGAAATTGAATTCATACTTAGATCAGCATAATATCATCTCTCAAGTATTCGAGGAGTCAGGCTACACAGGAGAGTAGATCAAGTTATTATTTAGAAAAGGAGTTTTCCCATACGACTACGTGAGCGCTTTCGAGAAATCAGAAGAGAAAGAGCTATCATCGAAAGAAGACTTTTAGAGTAAATTGAATAAGTCTGAGATCAGCGAAGAAGATTACACGCACACGAAAAATGTGTGGGAAACACTCAGGATAAAGACGCTAGGCGAGTATTCCGATATATACTTGAAGACAGACGTGCTCCTGTTAGCTAACATTTTTGAAAATTTTCGATCAACGTGTGTGGAAGCTTATGGATTGGATCCGGCACATTACTACACAACTCCAGGCCTGACATGTAACGCCATGTTGAAATACACTGATAAAACTAGAGTTGTTGACTGACATAGATATGCTGATGTTCATCGAGACAGGTATAAGAGGAGGGATCAGCTAGTGCTCCAATCGATACGCCAAGGCAAATAATAAGTATATGGACGATTACAATCCTGAAGAAAAAGATAAGTATCTCATGTACTTTGACGCCAACAATCTCTATAGATGGGCAATGACGCAGCACTTACCAACTGGAGATTTAAAAAGGTTTGACGTCAATGACGATACAGTATTTGATTACAACATTCCAGATGATTCAAGCGTTGGTTTTATTCAGGAAGTCGACTTGGAATATCCGCCTAGTATTCACGATGTTCACAAAGATTTACATTTATGCCCAGAACATAAAGCGCCACGTGGCGATAGACAAAAGAAGTTATTAACCACGCTTGACGATAAGGAACGATATGACATTTATTATCTTGCATTGAAGCAAGCCATCAAGCATGGAGTTGTCGTGAAAAAAGTACATAGAGTTCTTCAGTTTCAACAGAGTCCATGGTTTAGGCCTTACGTCGACTTGAACAAGGAGAAAAGGAAGCAGTCCAAGAATAAATTCGAGAAGCACTTTTTCAAATTGATGATCAACGCAGTCTATGGTAAGACAATGGAGAACGAGCGAAAAAGTGTCAACGTTAAGCTAGTGAATAAATGGAGTATTTGTTATGGAGCAGAAGCACTCATCGCGACTCCGAACTTTCTCAGCAGAACAATTTTAGACGAGAATCTTGTGGCAGTACAATTAGCTCGCACGCAGATAACGGTGAGGAAGCCTATATACGTTGGACTCAGTGTGCTGGATATCTCCAAGACTCTCATTTATGATTTCCATTATTCATATATGAGAGAACGTGTTGATGAAAAATATAAACTGCTGTACACAGACACGGATAGCCTTTTATATGGAATACGTGATGTAAACGTATACGAGATGATGGACAGAGATATCGACAGGTACGATACATCGCACTATCAAGTCAATAATCAGTTTGGACTTCCCACCATTAACAAGAAGATGATTGGTCTCATAAAAGATGAGTGTGGAGGTAATGTAATAACGGAGTTCATTGAATTACGCAGCAAAATGTATGCAGTCCGCATACAGAATAGGAACTCTATCAAGAAGGCTAAGGGGGTTAAAATAGGTGTTGTTAAAACTCGCATCGATTTCGAGGATTATCGCAACTGTCTCTTCAATAAGTCCATCATAAGATGCATTTAAAATAATATTTGCTCCAGCCGCCATGTTGTACATATGGAGCAACAATCAAAAATAGCTTTAAGCCCTCATGATAAACGTTATCTATTAGCTGATACAACTGATACGTTGCCATGGGGCCATTACAAAGTTAAAGACGAATCAGAAGTGTTGGAAATGGCTGAAGAGTAGGAGGTAGAAGATGTCGGAACAGCCCCAGAGAGAAGAAAAGTCCTACATAAGGAGCTCCGCAACGGCAACGAGCACATTCGTTCAGTCGACGAGCCAGAGAACGAAGAGCCTCTCAGCAGGAAACCAAGGATCGGAGAAGCATCGTCTTAAGAGGAGGCCGTATAGCTCTGTCCTTGTCTGATCTAAATTTTCGTTATTATTCATAAATTAAATATTGTTATACAAAAGTAAGGGTATAGCCCAATAGATTTCAAGACGAGCAAACGATCCTATTCTATAAAAAAATATAAGATTTTCATTAGTTTTCGAGTGAGGTCTGAAACGGAAAAGCAATGGAATTTGATAACTGTTATTCCGTTTCAGACCTCACTCGAAAACTAATGAAAATTTTATATTTTTTCATAAAATAGGATCGTTTGCTCGTCTTGAAATCTATTGGGCTGTATCTTTACTTTTGTATAACAATATTTAATTTATTAATAATAACGAAAATCTTGTTCAGACAAGGACAGAGCTATACGGCCTCCTCTTAAGTAAGTATTTAGAAAATATCTCTTAAATATATTATATCAGTATAATAAACCATTATTATTATTTCAGAATGAACTTTAACGCTTTAAATAAAATCTGCGCAAACACCTTTCTTCCAAAGAAGAATTTATAGGAATTAGAGAATGGAAAGAATTATATAATTACGGAGCTGAGACGAGTCAAGACCAAATTTGGCCTAAAGATTGTAGTCACCATCAAACAGGAATTTCAAGTTTTCCTACCCGACCGTGTATCCAAGGCATTGGAGAAAAATGAAAGCTTATTCGAAGAGATGACAAGTAAAGCGAATAAATATCAATTATTTATGTTATATCTTGGCGATAATAAGTTTAAATTTAATTAATTGTTTATTGTAAATAAAAAAAAAAATAAAAAAAATAAAGAGAAAGTCAACGGCGAAGAAAACGAGTCATGGGTTAGTCCTATATAGTGAATTCGTTCATTATATAAGATTAACAAATGACGATTCTATTGGCCATTCCTCACAGGTGTAGGCGAAGATGGGGGCTCAAACTACTTTCACTTTATTCATTTATTTTAAATATCAAACTTATCCATCCAGCTATTGTGAGAAGCATCAAAACCAAGCCATTTTACATAAACTTGATTACCTCGTTTCTTCAAGACTTTTTCTACAAGATATACATCGGGATACATTACTTTTTGGAGTTCCTGCTCATAGAAGCTACCAGTGATAGGCTGATCGTGATAATCTTTGAGATGGTAAGTTACTGGATTAGTTGCTGCCACTTTAGTTATTGTAAATATCTCTGTGGACCAGTTAGGTGTATATTCCTTCTCAAATAACTGTTTCACGTTACTAACTCTAACTTTATCATCAACTTTGAACTTTGGCTTTTTAGTTGGAATAATTTTTTTATTAAAACGTTTGAGATTTTCTGCTTCGTTGGTAGCTGTAACTTCTTTAGGCTTTATACCGATAGTTCGATGTTTTCTATTATTGTAAGCTATTATTAGCTTAGGTAAAATATCAAGCCACTTATAGTTTCCATGTAAACAAAACTCTACCCACATCTTATTTTTCAGTTTACGAAATGAAACGTTCACAAATGGATGCTCTGAGATTGCAGCACGTAGAGTATAGATTAATTTCGTATCTTTCCATAAGACTTTGAAAATTCGTATTATAGAACTCTTTGTTTTTATCTGTTTGTAAATTCTTTGGTACTCGACCTTTACGTAAAATAGATTTCATAGTATCAGCGACATCTTGTCCAGTTTTTCGTTTAACAGAAACTGCCCACGCATACTTTAAAAATACATCTATTATGGTAAGCATATATTTAAATCCTTTATTCTCTTTAGAATAAGGTTGCATTTTTACTAGATCTGCTTGCCATGTCTCGTCCAAACCTCGCACATCGAAATTTCGGCAGGGATAATTACGACGTGCTGGCTTGTGAAGCTCTTCTACTACTCTTTGACATTGTTTCATCGATGGCTATCAATTGACTGTTGTGCACTGATAATGCTTCTTCTATAGTCTCGATCTCCGTCTGGCTTTTTACGAATTTCTTATCGAGTTCATCTCTATGTATCTCTACGATTTTATTTAAATTATTGAGATCACTTCTCAAACTAGATATTGAATCTAATTGTCTTTGAACTTCCAAACGTACGAAACGTTGTAGAGTATCTAAATTTACAGCTTCATTGAGTTGATTAGGTGATGCGAGATTACAAAGTCTCTTATTCTTCAAGTCATACTGACCATTGGATGTGATTTTATATCCAACACCTGGAGGACCACGACCACCCTCGCCTCGTCTAAGATTACGTCCGAATACGTCGACACTCATCTTGATAATGTTCAAGTATTCGCTTGTGTCTCAGTATATATAGCCAGCTTCTCGCAGTTCTTCGATGATTGAATAAATCTCGTTTGTATAACCAGGGTTTCCAGCTTCTCTCTCGGCTATAAGTAATCGTAATCGATCGACAAGTTTATTGGGATCATTTCGATAGACATAATCTATCAACATATCCCGTCTAGCAACTTTGTATCAAAGTAATAGTCCACCGCCACGTTTAAACATAAGAACAATAATGTTATCAAATTTTTTGCTTCTGTGAGCACGAATCTGTTCATCGTTTCTGTAACGTCTCTTGTGAACACTAGTGGCTTCAAGAATCTGTCGATAGTTTTGCATATAACTTGGGCTAAAGTTTCCCTAATTAGGCTGTTTTGCTAGTATCAACTCTAGCAAACCATTAGCTCTCGGATATTTCACATCCTTAACTTTTACATAACTATCTTCAAAGTAAATAGGTGAGTCGCCTATTGGGTATTTGTTACCCTCTTTACGAACACCATAAATTTTATCTAAATCTTGGGTCTTATTTTTCACGAGTTTGTGAATATACTTGTTATCATCCGTTCCACTATTTTCATCACTGATAGCTGATTCAAATCTTGTATCCGTATGCGGTCGAACAGTTTCATTCAAAGGTGGTTCATCATAAGACTCATCAATACTGTCATTATTCACACTTTGGTTTCGATATTTCGAGATTTTTTAGATCCCAACAAGTTTCTGTAAAGGATCGACTATTGGTCTGAAAGTTTCTCTAATTGCTTTCTCGAAATTATCCTTTCCATATTTCAATAGAGTGTATTTACGCTTAACTGCATTTCTCGCTTTGATAAGTTGATGCAATATATCTTTTCTTCGGCGAATGTCGGCCATGTTGTCGATTCGACGTTTAATCATGGAATGTTATGACTGCACTGAGAGTGTGCTATATTTAAAGCAAAACAGTCAAAGCCCTTTCTACACCTGCCAGCATTGATTGAATCATCTTTTTCAATCATCAAGAAACCATGCTTATCATCGGTCCAACATCGTGAACATAGGCTTTTGAATTGTGCATGAGTCATGTCAGAATTTACGTGATCATCGTACAAATGTCTCAAGTTGACATCATCTTGTTGGAAAATTATTAATAAATTTACATTGTCACTTACAAGATGTTTCAGTACATGAGCATAAGATTGACAGAGATAGGAACAGTCAACGTTTTTATGTCTCCCCATACAGAAAAATGCTCTTACATTGTCCTGTTTCGTACAAGCTATGTTGTCGAATACCATTATGGAATTGGGTAAGGCATCGCCAAGTGATACTACTGGTTCGTGTTCGCTAAATGAAAAATATTGTATACCGTCTATCGGTTCGAAAAGTTCTTTCAAATACTTATACTTTGGTTGATTTAGTGACTTCGAGTAGACATATACGTTCTCAAATCTTAATCCATTAGGATGTGTAATCATTGTAAGTAGGCTATTAGTTTTACCGACGTTAAATGTCCCTCAAAATATGGCTCGAATACTATTTGGAAGTAAGTCTCCATGCCTCTTTGTCTTTTTTCCTGTTTGACTGTTGAGTCAAATTTCACGATTGGAAGTTTAACCGGATGTTCTCTGAAATTCATGTTGATGCTATTAGATCTCAAACAAAAGTGATCAATTTAGTATAAATAGAGGCATTATATACTCTCACAAGCATCAGTCTTCACTTAACCTTCATAGGGTGATGATCGTACATTATCAACAGCGACAACGTGGTCGAGGTTTCCTCAATACAGTCATCAACAGTCTTCCATTCGAACTTCATATTCAAGGATATCAGCAATGTTGACCAGGTACGAAATTAGCTAAACGATTAGCTCGAGGTGACCCAGGAATCAATTTTCTTGACAAGGCTTGTAAAGAGCACGATATAGCTTATTCGCAAAACCGCGAGAACATGAAAGCAAGAAATACCGCAGACAAAGTGTTGGCAGAGAAAGATTGGCAGTGAGTGAAATCAAAGGATGCATCAATAGGAGAGAAAGCAGCTGCTTTTGCTGTTAGTAAAGCAATAAAACTAAAATCTGAATTCGGCATGGGTCTGAGAAAGAAAAAGGAAGCAGTCGTTACATTCAATAATGAAGTGAAAGCTGCCTCAAAATCGATAGTTTCCAGCAAATGTGCTCGTGAAGTTATTTTATCAGCATTGAAGGGTGCACGTAGTGCCGTTAGATCGGCAGGTAGTAAGGAAAACGTTAAGATTTCACGCAAACTACCGATTCCAAAGAAAGTTTGAGGATTCTTACCATTTCGCATACCATTATTTGCCGGTTTGAGTGCAGTTGGTGGTATTGCAGGTAGCGCTGCTGGAATAGCTAAGGCAGTTAACGATTCTAAATCTGCCAATTCACAATTGGAGGAGATGAAAAACATAATAAGAAAATGTAAGAAATAGCTCTTGGTGAAGGGGTTTATTTACAGCTAAGTAAGAGTGGACTTGGGCTTCGTCTGAAACCTTACCATGGTAAAGGTTTAAAAAAAAAGATCGACGAAGTAAGGTTACCTGAGAGAGCTCTTACTGACGCTGACATCATAAAGTATGCGAGAATTTAAAAAATTCTAAATTTCCAAGGTGTATATATGCGAAATGCATTACCAAAGAGTGGTCCGCGTCATCGTGAACCAGCCATCGTTAATCTCGATGACGCAGATGGACCAGGAACTCATTGGGTAGCTTATCGAAAACAAGGAAATAGCGTAGTCTACTTCGATAGTTTTGGAGATGTTCAGCCACCTTTAAATTTAATGTCGTACTTGAGTCGCGATGAGATCAAGTACAATCCGCAAAGATACCAAGACTTCAATACTGCGGTCATATTTGTCTAAAATTCTTAAGCAGAGCTCTTAGTATACAAATACATAGCTGTGCGAATATTAACTTATTATAAGTTTAACAGTCATCATGGAAGAATCGTTGAAGTTAAGTCTTTCGGATACGTCATCTGTACTTGAGGCACAATATTTTCCACCTATTGAACTTTCTCCCGATGAAAATTATGTTCTTGGTTTAGTTGCTTTCATGACCTTCAACTCAATACCTAATATTCATGAAGATAGCAATCTATTCCACGTTGGTAAAGAAGAAATTACTTTACCAACAGATAGTTACGAGATCGAGGACATAGAGAATTGTCTTAGCGAGACGCTCGCGAGCAAAAATATCTCAATCAATATGAAACCTAACAATAATACTCTTTGCAGCGAAATTAAATGCAATCGTCTTGTTGATTTTCGATTAAAAATTCCATAGGACCTCTATTAGGGTTCGCTAAACGTCTTCTAAAAGCAGACGTCACTCAGAGTTCAGATTTACCAGTAGCCATCTTAAAGGTCAACGCTCTACGAATAGAGTATGATATCACCTGTGGTGGGTATATGATCGGTCAACGAGTGCACACGATACACGAGTTCTTTCCAGCAGTACCGCCAGGATATAAGATCATCGAAGTTCCTTCACCAGTCATTTATCTTCCGATCGTCGTCAAGAGCATAGATCACATTGAAGTGCGCATAGTCGATCAAGACGGACAACTTGTTAATTTTCGAGAAAAAATTTCCAGCATCAGATTACATCTTAAAAAAGCGTAATGGGAATTGTATTCAATTCCTAAGTTGGAAAAGGCTATAAAAGCAGATCAAGATGGAGACTGACTATCAGTCGTCAAAAAGCAGACGAAGCGTTAACACGGCAAAACATACAGTTTCTAAGGAGTCTCGGCCTTCGTGTCGTCCCTGGCGGAAAATAATTGTTTATTCTCTTGTTGTTTACAGAAAAATGGAAGAAATTCTAAACGTAAAGTCAGCTGTAACGTATGACGAATCAATTACGAGATACATGCTCATCAACCATACTCAGCATCCAACTTCAACAACAGCGATGAGATTCGTATAGCCATTTAACATCAAGATTTGTGTCTTCTACCATCATGCAGTTCGCTAAATATTTGTGGCAGACTAGTGAAAGCTGATGTGACTGCTGTAACTAATACTAAATTAGTCAACAATGCCATCTATCATATGTTTGAGGAAATACGTTACGAGATCAACGCAGTAGAAATCAATAAGTGTAAGAATGTAGGTTTGACTACTCTAATGAAAGGTTGGGCTTCACTCAATCCCAGTCAAAACTTGATTATTGAGAATGAGAATAGGATCGCTCAATGTCGAATAAACGCAGCAGTTGACTAACAATGCAGGTTACTTCGATGTTTCGATTCCTCCAGCTATGATTCTTGGCTTCGCTGAAGATTATCGTAAAATTGTAATCAACGTGAAACACGACCTCATTCTAACAAGATCTAGAAATGATTTCAACGCTGTCGTACAAACAGCACCAGATCCTGCTCGAGCTAACGCGTTTGAGGATTTCAAGATTGAATTGACTAGAATGGAATAGCTTATGCCTTACGTAGTAGTATCAAGTGCGTACAAGATTCAACTATTAAATCATGTTGAGAAGGATAAACCGATCGATATGAGTTTTTGTAGTTGAGATTTGTACGAATATCCACTACTTTCCACAACATCTATGCATGTTTGGACCGTCAAAACTTCCAATCAGCTGGAAAAGCCACGATTCGTAATACTAGGTTTTCAAACGAATCGAAAAAGTCAGAGAACTATCAACACGAGTCGCTTTGATCATTGCAATATCAGTAATGTAAAGCTGTTTCTCAATTCTCAATATCCATATGGAAATCTAAATTTAGATATCCCTCATAATCAATACGCAATGCTACGAAAACTTGGGTGAGAAAATTATTATAAAAAGTTAACTCGTCAGTAAGAGTCTCTCATTCAGGATGGAGTACTTAGTAGATATGCAAGGCTTCAAATTGCCAGGTAACGACTACATCCTCAAGGAATTGGCTATAGTTTCTCTCAAAGATGATTCCGACCCTGTTGTACTCTTATTCGAGAAGCCTTATCCTTGGCGTCGACTATCGGATAAATATAAGAGAGAAAACATATGGTTAGAAGAGCATTACCATGGATTATCTTGGGATTACATGATGCTAGTAAAGTCTTGGTTATGGGCTCCATCAAGAAAGCATGGTTAGAACGCTCCAAGTTCAAAGTTCATGATGTAGCAGAAATGGGTTTTCCACCGTTAGACAAGATCAAACTTGTCAAGGTTTGCCCGCATCATAATGGAGCATACAGAGCTAGTTGCGCCCTTCACAACGTAAGACTCATGAAAAAATTTCTCACTGAGAGTATTTCCGAGAAAATGGAGTGTGACTTACTATAAATAGCAGGTTCTTTCCGATTTCACATTGATTCCAAAATGGGACAAGCTTCAACAAGCATGGGAGGGGGCAACTCCTCCAATTCTTTAGCATAAAATTCAGATCAAAATTGTTCAGAGTATACACCCCTTCTTCGTAACAGACAAAAGGAAGATGTAAACTGGAAAGAATATGTAAATGAAAAATATTCTAGTATGAACCAATAATCAACCAAAACTCCCTCATCGAATATTAAATATAAAAAATTATAATGCAAATATTATAATATGAATTAAAAAATAATATTTAAAATATTTATTAGAATATTTAAAATAGTAGATAGGCCCGTATCGCTCTATCGCTGCGGGCTTTTTCATAAAATTATAATATAAAAATTATAATATTATAATAATAATATTAAAAATATTAGATAGCCCCTTATCGGATGCCGCTCATACCCGCGTGAAATCCGTGTGAGCTAGAAATCCCGGACTTTCTGAAAACCTCATAACATTACTGGCACAATAAGCCAGATCAGACATAGTATTTCTGGCTGACTGTGCCAGAAGGAACATAGCTTATCTACTCGCCCCCATGCGGAAAACAGTCCCGACCGCCTCTTAAGTGATTGCAAATAATTATTTTATTATTCTGAAATATTCGAATTTAAAACTAACCAAAAATGTGTATTTCAATCTTATGGTTTTTTCTATTTAAATTTCGTATTTCATATATATAAAATATATTTGTGAAGATATTTTTATTACAAATAAGCACGAAATTTTTTTTTAAAGCATGTTCTATGTAAGAATTTATTTTATAGTTCAAATTCATTGTCATATATTAAGGTCTGGAAATTATAGTTGTAAAACACGGGTTCATTTTTTTTCATCAAAAAATCATATCCCGCAGTTTCAGAAAAATCCGTTTCCCAGAGGTGGGGACCTCTCCTTGACACTATATAAATTAAAACGACCTATATAAGTACATCTTTTAACGAGAATTATCCCAAAAATTATTTAGGATAGTACCAAATTTTTCCGTACTACGGAACTAAATTATCTTTTATTAATTTTTACACACTACGGCACTGTCAAGTATGAAACTTCAATATAATTAATAACTAATAATGTGAAAACCATTGAATTGTATAATAATTTTTAACAGTTGATAAATATAATGTGAATCATATAATAGATAACAATTTCAAATTGCTAATAATCAATTTTAAACTCAAAAGCTAATTATTTTAAAACGGAGTATGGCAGATAAACATGTATCGTTTTATTCCCCAAATATCACGAATTAGAAAATTAATTATTATTAATTTAAAAGTGCTATATATTATATAAATAATCCTATATTTATCATCTTTTAATTCAAGTAACAAAAAAAATTGCACCAAAAGAGATGAACAATCACATTTTCTGCAAAATATTGCCCTTGAATTGAGTAGGTGAAATGTCAGTCTGAGAACCAAAAAAAAACGGTACTAAGCATCGTAAATTTATGCTCTCGGTTCATAATATAATAGTATCAATATTAATCCCTATAATTACAGCTATAGTACTAACTAATTGAAATTATATCGTCACTTATTTCAAATACCTTTATACGTAAATTAAATATACTAGATTTAGAGCCTATTTTAACAATATTTTCCTTTCTCCGTGCAGTTGTTAGTTCTAGTAAACGTCAAATATTGTTTTCGATTATTTTATGGTTCGTGATTGAAACACGTGATTGAAAAGAATGAATTTCTATCATATTTTTTCATTGATTCAAATGTAATTTAGTAGAACAAATTCTTAGTTCATCATGATATAATTTGTTTTTAAACAATTTTTTGCGTATTGTAACTTTAATTAATCCTTTTTATAAAAATATAAAAATTTAATTTAGTACAAAACTACAATATCAAAATTCATGAGTTGTGGCAATTCTTTTTCATTTTAAAATTTGCTAATTTATACATAACAATATAATATATTAAAATTCAATCGACCGACGCTAGGAGCGAGGTATTTTTTGCTAGTTATTAAATTGTAGAGGAGAAGAAAGATGAAAGATTTTAGTAATATATACTAAAGATAGATAAGTCTGTGTTGTAAATTTTACTTTTAGTAGTAAAGTTTTTAACTGCAAATCGCACTTGATGAGGGGGCCCACACAAGTGCTTACTACAGCTACACCGATAGTGAATCAAAGCTGTTAAGTATCTAAAAAATTTTTTTTCAAATAATCAGCACATTAATATTAGTATATGGAGTACGAGAAAAATAGACTTAACACTAGAGTTATAATTAGATCCAATTGAGGATACTAAAGTAGAATTCAAATGAAATCTGAAAGCTTGAAATGATGATGTAAACATGTATGAACAGTTTGTATATTTATACTGGTGTATGCAAATGCAATAACCTACCTAGAGTAGGTTATTGCATTTGCATCTAGAAAAATAAATTTAATAAGAAAAGATTAATAAGTATTAAAAATTATGTTATAGCGGAATAAACTTAAGAACATGTTTATGTGTATGTACTGTATAGTAGACTAATTCTCTATTAAATTTAAAAGGTGCTGACATGAATGAGTTTAGAGATGCGATTCTTAGAGTGTGGGCGATTGTGGAATTGCAAGAAGCTCTGATGGGTTATAACTCTGATCAAGTTACGCTACTGTGGTCCAATGATGGGTCTATGTATTTTTGGCTTTTCAAGCATAAAATTGTACGCTCTGACGCTCTACAAGCTTTCAAACGAGGAGTGGGACCTAGTGCAAAGAGTCTGGCCCAGGTGGAAAAAATTTTTCATTTTAGATTTGGCATATAAACCTGATGCCATCACAAAGACAGAAGTAATGCAGCTTTTCGAAAAGCAAAATTAAACATTTCTGAAATGCATAGAGATGCTAGTGAACATCTTGAACATGACTCAAGGATTTCGTCCAGCATTGCCGTCTTCAAGTATAGAAAATACTGTGACAGATCAAAACATTGTAACACATAAAGATCAGTCTGGTGCAGAATCAGACTCAAGGTTCCAAAGGCGTCGTCCTGCAATTAAAATAAAGGAGAAAATTCTACTAAAGAAACCTCTGCTCTCTACTCCTTAACACGTTGTACACAAATAACGATGGTCAAGGTGATCTGGAAGAAGGGGAGATTATCGAAGAAGTAGCTGTAGAGCAAAGATATTTCAATACAGTCGCTTCTATAAAGACAATGTCAGACAGGAATAAAAAGCAGATGGTTAATAGTCAGCAAAGTGATACCTGGAGCCGTCGAAGGTCATCCCTTAACCTATTTACACTAGAGTGCAGAGAAGATTATTATTATAAAGGACAACATCAATATACAGTGAATTGCTTCCCCTACCTAAATGTAAGTAACAAGCGAACAAATATCAATAAAAGATCTGATGAGAACATTTCTCTTGAATTCGTTAACGACTTAGATGAAAATAAAATTAATAAAATTAATTTTAAAAGAAAAATCTAAAGAAATGTCCTTTAGAGAAGGTGAATTAAGTAGCCTAACGGAACAAATAAAAATAGAAGTTCTTAAGGGCTGATTCCATTTCAAATCGAACAGTCAGTATACACTCAAGTCACCAGTTACTGCGCTAATGGAGTATGTTATTCTACCCTAAAAATAAGGGTATACGTATTTTTTTATTTTGCTGAAATATCAAAATTGCATCAGATATGCACTTTTGAAAATTGCATACAAAAACTAAATGTTAAAACTGAAAATGTTGAGAATAACTTTAGTGGTCTATCGTTTTACCAATTTTCAATGAATTTTGGTAAACCTTATTTTGTTTTATTATGTTTTAAGCCCTCTTCAGTGCAAGAAATTTCAAAAAAGACTAAAAAATGACTAAGATATGTGCATTTTACCAAAAAATGCACTTTTTATGCACATGCATTTTTCTCGAAAAACCCATTTTTTTTTTTGCTGAAATTTTTTGTGCTCATAGAGGACCAAATTACTTATCTAATGGTACTTGGTTGATCCCGTACTTAGTTGTTTGAAGCGAGAAAAAAAATTCACAAATTTTATTGGTGAAAAATTTTTGTATATACGTTCGAAAGTCTTAAGAGCAGGTCGTATATCTCTGTCCTTTTCTAATCAAAGAATTAAGTTTTTTGCAAAAACTAATAATCGTAGCAAAAAATAAGGAGATAGCCCCATCTCGTATAATAAAAAGCAAGATTTTCTTTGATAAGGAAAAATTATTTTTATCCATTCGTTTTGAAGAAAACCTTGAAAAACTTAAAAAATAGAGGTTAGAATGGACAATTCAGTTCTTCAAGGTTTTCTTAAAAACGAAGCAATAAAAATAATTTTTCCTCATATAAGAGAATCTTGCTTTTTATTATACGAGATGGGGCTCTCTTCTTATTTTTTGCTACAATTATTAATTTTTGTGAAAAAATCAATTCTTTGATTGGAAAAGGACAGATATACTCGACCTCCTCTTAAGCAATGTTCATTCCAACGCTGTCGCATGCTTCGCTCATTATTTGTTTACCTTCGTATGTATGTATACATATAATATATAAAATATATATATATAAAAATTCGTAATATAAAAATAAATATTAAAAAATGGAAAATAATAATTCTATTCGTGTATATCTATATTATGTATGATTCGATGTACAGACAATAGGAGGCTCATTCGCGGACAAATACCTCGCGTAACCAAAACAGCATATTAGAATTGTTATATACAAGCTAGTTATTCTTACGTCTGCTTTGAAAGGTACTTTTCGGACTTGTGAAAAAGTAAACAAAACTCTGCAATCACGATGTCCGAAATTCACTCTTCTACAAGAATTCGATGTCCCGATTTTTTTCAAATGCATAAGAAGGTAGTTTATAAAAGCAGAAATTTACGTTTTAGACCGTTGGAAGATTTGGCCATTAATTTGGCACAGCTTTATCCAGATTTAAAGATACTGCCCTCTACTAATGTATGCAAAAATTGCCATGAACACATATCAAAAATGATTTTAAATGATCTTGAATCTACATCTGAAAATGAAATCACTGAACTTTTTAGCGGGAAACATGATGATTTTATCCCCAAGACACCCGAACGAATAAAGGAATTAAACGAGAGTAATAATACAATTTTACCTCAATGCGTCTCTCCGCTTAAAAGAAAAACTGCAATACCTAAAAATTTAACAGAAAATTACGTATCTAAAAAGAAAAAATCTTTAATTTCAGCTTTTTCTGCTACTGTCGGAAGTAAATTAGAAGATGCGTATGGTATTTCAGTTGAATCAATAGAATCGGACAAAAGTTCGACTGAAAACTATTGGAACAAATTTGTAGAAAATTTTAAATCGGCTTTAGAAAAATGTTCTTCTGTTTCGGAGAAAATAAAACTTCTAACTCTACTACCTTCAAAATTAAGCAAAATAAAAATTTGCTCACTATTCCCGAATATAAGCGAGTATATGATAAATAAATCAAGAAATCTCGTGAAAAATAAAGGAGTTTATTCGGAGCCAGATTCATATACTGGTCATCCTATTGATGAAAATACAAAAAATATCGCTATGGAATATTTTTTAAATGATGATTTTAATTGTAGTAGACAAAGTCCAAATAAATCTGATGTTGTTACTGTTAAAGTTAATAATACAAAAACTAAAAAAGTTAAACGGTTTCTTACTCGAAGCTTAAAAGAAACATATAGTCAATTAAGACAAGAAAATCCAAACTTACAAATAGGAAAATCGAAATTCTATAGTCTAAAACCAAGTTTCGTCTTAACAAGCCCTGTGAAGGAAACTTGTCTTTGTGTACATTGTGAAAATTTTGAACTGTTTCTTACAAGTTTAATTCGTTTCAGAGGCGATAATAATTCTGAATTAGATTTAATTCGTTCAGAAATAACTAACGCAATGTTGTGTTCTGAACCATCTGATTCGTGTTTCTTGCAAGAATGCAATTATTGCCCCGGTAGTGAGGGTATCACATTAAAATTGTTAAAACTGAAAGAAAATTGTGAAGATGAAATTACGTTTGCTTTGCGGGATAATGGTAATCTTATCAAACAAACAGTAAGCTTATCAGTTTTTAAAGAAAAATTTTCAATCTGTGCACTAAAAGCAAGTACTCACGTATACATAAAAAATATTCAACGTGAAGCTATAAAAAAAGAAAAAGAAGAAGGTAAAGCTGATCCTACTAAGTTAATTATCCACGTTGATTTTGCAGAAAATTGGTCTGTAATAAATAATAAAGCGGTTCAGGGAAATCATTGGGTAAATAACCAAATTTCTATTTTTACTGCAGTCTGTTACCAAGGAGAGATAACGCAAAGCTTTGCGATCGTTAGTGACGACAAAAAGCATGATACTGCATATGCGCTATTAGCAATAAATAAAATTATCGATCTTATGAAAAATGATTTAGTTACTAAAGTCACTATTATATCAGATGGAGCTGTAAGCCAATCTAAAAATCGTTTTCAGCTACATGAATTCAAACATTTTTCTTATCAAATGGAATGGTTATTTTCTGCGACTGGTCATGGGAAAGGAGCCGTTGATGGAATAGGTGGGCTTCTAAAGCATTATGCTACTTCACATAACTTAAAAAGAGTTCATGAAGAATCGATACAAAATGCTGACGATTTTATAAATTGGGTTCAAAAGTACACCAGTGCAATCAAAATCATATTATTACCAATAAATGAGATTGAAAAATTTAGAAAAGAAAAAAATATTGAATGGAGTACAGTTCCTAAATATAATGGGATTCAAAAAAATCATATGTGGTTAAAACAACTTGGGGAATTGAAATCGCATATATTTGTTGGCAGAACAGCTATACATGCACTGTCTAAAGTAAAAGGCAAGAAAAAAAAGTCAAACGTCGTAAGGCTACACTTAGAACTAAAAATAATAAGTGCAAAAATAAAAAAAAGTAATTATTTATAATTATATTTTTGACGCATCCCAACAGTGAGAGGCAAGGGGAACTCACTTTAAAAAAGCACCCCGAAGGGAACAGAAACCTTCTACGTCCACGTCGTTGTTCCTGGGTAATGCTAAAAGAAGGATAGTGTTTAAATCTACATTGCTTAAAATTTCCGAACGTATATAAAAAAATTTTTCACCAATAAAATTTGTGAATTTTTTTTCTCGCTTCAAACAAATAAGTACGAAATTAACCAAGTACCATTAGATAGGTAATTTGGTCCTCTATGAGCACAAAAAATTTCAGCAAAAAAATGGGTTTTTCGAGAAAAATGCATGTGCATAAAAAGTGCATTTTTTGGTAAAATGCACATATCTTAGTCATTTCTTAGTCTTTTTTGAAATTTCTTGCACTGAGTTAAAGAGGGCTTAAAACATAATAAAACAAAATAAGGTTTACCGAAATTCATTGAAAATTGCTCCATTAGCGCAGTAATTGGTGACTTGAGTGTATACTGACTATTCGATTTGAAATGGAATCAGCCTAAGAGAGATCATATCTCTGTTAGAAATTATAAATTGTTAAAGGAAACAAAGTACGAAATGTTTGATGATTATCTCAAATCTGAACTAAAATGTGAGAAACTACTGTATATTCGTGAAGATAATTTAGATATCTTTGTAGATGAAATGAAAAGATCAGAAGTAAATTCAAAATTCGGGATTAATCATATCAATATTAGTTACTATAACAAAATTCTGCATTTAAAAGAACCGAAAGAAATTTTAAATAGATTAAAAGAAATCAAAAGACTCGAGTATAGAGCAACTAGTATTTCTGCTAGAAAAGAGCTTCTTGAACTGTCATACAAACCAAGCAAACAGAGGGCTGCAGAATTTTTCAATAAATTTGAAGAGAAAATAAGAATATTTAAAAACATACCTGATGCTGGTTTGATTTCAGAGATAGAAATGAGCGATTATTTTATTCAAGCGATAGTGGGTGCAGTTCCGGAAATTTTAATAACAGACTGCATCTATAAAGAAACATTATCTAAAGAAATGAACTATGATCAATTAAGAAATCATTTGTTACAGGTCGATCTTATGAAAAATAAAAAGGAAAGCATTTCACCATCAACGGATTTTCACACTGAAAGAAGACAGCTCTGTAAAAGATGTAGTCAAGATGGTCACCTAGACATGTTCTCACCCAGGAAAAAGACTCTGCTATAGATGCAATAAAATTGGGATGCGTATAGTAAATAACTGTCTGATGAAAAAGTGACTACTAGACAAAAAGTCTAAAAACTCGGCGTATTCCAAAAGAGGACGGTGGGTATCACAAGAAGTGACAGATTCACGTTTGAGAAAAACAAAATTGACAAAGAGGAACCAAATCACTCTACGAGAGGAGGTATGATTGGTAAAAGAGGCCGCTATTTGAAAGGTGGTGCCATTGAAGACCAACGTCAACAAGCTCCTTCATCAAAGGCTCATTCTCTGCAAGCTATTGCTGAAAATTATACAGGTATGAACAAACAAAATAATATTCTAGTAGATTTTATAACAGATTCAGGTGCGACCAAACACCTGAGTGATTTGCGCCTATTTTTCACTAAATTCAATGATAAGCATAAATACAAATTAAATTGTGCAAACAAAAAAATAGCTTTTTGACTGTAGACTCAGAAAAGACAGTAGTAAAGACTGAAAACAAGAGAGTATGTGTCTTAGATAACATCATATATTCAGATTTAGCTCAGAATCTGTTACCTCTAAGAAAATTTGTTGATTCAGGTTCAGAGGTTTATTTAAATAATAATGTTATAAATATCTTCGATCCAGTATCAAAAGAAAATGTTTTGATAAGGGCATATAATAGTCCGTTTTGGATAGTTGAATTGAAGATAGAAAATAAAAGCAATGATAAGAATACGTATCAAGCGAAAGGGCTACACATGACTAGAAGTAAAAGGAAAGCACCAAATGACGCAGAACTTAATTGTTAAACTTCTAGCGATAGGAATGACAGAAGTAGACTTAAGAGGAGGCCGTATCATTCTGTCCTTGTCTAATCTAAATTTTCTTTATTATTAATAAATTAAATATTTTCATAGAAAAGTAAGACTACCGCCCAATAGAGCAAAATACAAGCAAACGATTCTTTTTTATGAAAAAATATGAAATTTTGATTATTTTTCGAGTGAAGTTTGAAACGGAAAAACAGTTGAATCAACTCAATCAAGTTCGATTGTTTTTCTGTTTCAGACTTCACTCAAAAAATAATCAAAATTTCATATTTCTTCATAAAAAAGAATCGTTTGCTTGTATTTTGCTCTATTGGGCGGTTGTCTTACTTTTCTATGAAAATATTTAATTTATTAATAATAAAGAAAATTTAGATTAGACAAGGACAGAATGATACGGCCGCCTCTTAAAACTTCGGAAAATGAAACTGAAGAACCTAAGCAAGATGATGAATTTACAGAAACCCCAAAAAATGAAAAGACCCATTCAATAGATGACGAGGCTGATGACTGCATAGGACAAGATTCAAAAGCTGATCATTTTGGTAATATTGACAACTCTAAGACGTCAAAAATTCTGTTAAAGCATATAAAATTAGGCCACGTTTCCAAACAAGACCTAATAGCATTAGCCAAACAAGATAAAATCAATATTGATTACCGTCAAATTATCAAAGATGAGAGTATATCTCAATGCCAAACTTGCCTAGTAGCTAACAGTATAAAATTGCCATTTAAAGGGATCAAGTTGAGAGCAAGTGGACCACTTGAGATTATCCATGCTGATACTATGAGATCTATATCTCTTACATCATATCCTAACAAGTATAGATTTTTGCTGGTAATCATAAACGATTACTCTATAGAAGCATTGACTTTTCCTATGAAGTCAAAAATAGAAGTGCCAGAATGTATTAAATTATTTGTAAGAAGCATGCGTAACTTGATTAAAAAGGAAGAAAATTGTGCTTTCTTAGATCAGATCGTGGTACAGAATTTACTGGTCAAGAGACTATAGAAGTCTTGAATCAGTTTGGTGCAGAGATTTAAGTTGCATATCCTGATACTCCTGAACATAATGGCGTTGCTAAACGATTCAATTGCACCCTTGAATGAAAAATAAGAGTTATGATGCTGGACTCAGGGCTGCCTTCAATTTACTGGGACTTGGCTACTAAAACAGCTGTATATATTTATAACCACACTTTGCATAAATCAATAGGAATGAAAAAAAACATTGAGTATGATAAGGCAAGATCAATCTGAAATTTTCAATCAAATAAGAAGATTCGGTTGTGTTGCTTATGTGAAAATACACAGACGCACAGCAACGAAATTCTCACCACAAGATGTTAGAAGCTTTCTACTTAGATATTTAAAAACGGGATATGTAGTATAAGTCTCAAATGAAAATAAATCCTATGATAGTGAGCATGTGAAGTTTATAGAAAACTTGACATATAAGGACATCTCTCACAAAGAAAATTCAACTAAAAAACTGGAAATAGAACAGTCAGATTCTACTCTACCGGAAAGGTTAGATGAATTCAATGTGTGACCCGTATTAGAAACAGAGGAAGAACATACTAAACAACTTGTTAAAATAAAGTTGGTAAACCAAAAAAGGAAACAAAGGTATTTTTCTTAGATGAACGAATCTAGATGGCCGAACTATCTGTCTTTGTCTAATAGCGTTTTCATTTTTTTCATAAACACCGTCTGTTCTAACAAGAAAAAAAATAGCAGCCTTCACTTGATATTAGTATAATAAGTAAATTTTGTAATAACAACCTGATTATTTTACCGCGTAGTTTTTGAATAAAATGAGACCTACCAAGAAGGAGGTTATATTCTAGGTTGTTAGTAGGTCTCATATTATTTAAAAACTACTCGATAAAATCATTTTCTTATTATTATAAAATTTACTTATTATACAAATATCTAGCGGGAGGTGCTATTTTTATCTTTTTAGAACGGATGGTGTTTATAAAAAAGATGAAAAACGCTATTAGACAAAGACAGATAGTTCGGCCCCCCTGTTAAATGAACTCGATAAGGATCTATGTGCCATAAGATATCATGCATACAAAAATTGAGAGAGATCGACAGACTTATAAGGAAGCTGTAAATTCACCTGATGGTCAATATTGGATAGAACCAATTAAAAGCGAATTAAATACTTGAAGACAAAAAGCAGGTATTTACCATAATAGAGAAAAATAAAATTAATACGAATGGTCATAAACTAAATATGATCAGCTCTAGATGGGTTTTTAAAAGAAAATTAACAGAGAGTGAGGAAGTCAAATACAAGGCGAGATTAGTTACTCGTGGCTTTAAAGACAAAAACGCATATGATTTACGAGAAACAGATGCTCCAGTGTCTAGAATGTCTTTGATTAGAGCGTTTCTGGCCATAGCTAATAAGTTTGAGTATATACTAAAACAATTAGACATAGAAACAGCCTTTCTCAACGGAGATCTGACAAAAGATATATACATGGTCATTTCAGAAGGAATTCATGTTGGTAAAGAGATTAAAAGCAAGTTTGTTTGGGAATTAAACAAATCTCTCTATGGAATTAAAATCAGTCCGAAGAAATGGAATGATAAATTCACTGGTGTTATGATAAAACTCAACTTTAAGACAGATGATATAGTTCCGAGTGTGTTTATTAAACATATTGGAAAAGATACTAGTATAGTTCTATTATGAGTCAAACTTTCTGGAACGGGCTACTAAAAATTGACTAGTAGAATTTCATATTCCTTATGGTAGATTTTTAAAGGTTTATATGTGACAAATAATTTCCTAAAATATTTTTTTTTAATTTTAATTAATCAAAAAATTATAAACAAATGAATTTTTTACTTACCCTTTTTTCAATTTCGATATTTCCGGTAATATACAATAAAATTTAACAAAAATTTAATAGTAGGTTTAGAAATAGTAGAAGAATGGATAAAAATATTATTCATATTCAAAAGATTTAATTTGTTAATGAATAATTAATTTTTTAATAAACAATTGGCGATTCGACCAAGTTCTCCTTGTGTTACAAAAAAAATTTTTTTACGTTTTTATTCTGTAAAATATATACTAATATTCCGTGCATGAAAATTTTAGTGCACTTAGGAGGAGGTCGAGTATATCTGTCCTTTTCTAATCAAAGAATTGATTTTTTCACAAAAATTAATGATTATAGCAAAAAATAAGAAAAATGCCCCATCTCGTATAATAAAAAGCAAGATTCTCTTTTATGAGGAAAAATTATTTTTATCGCTTCGTTTTTAAGAAAACCTTGAAAAACTGAATTTTCCATCCTAACCTCTATTTTTTAAGTTTTCCAAGGTTTTTCTTCAAAACGAATCGATAAAAATAATTTTTCCTTATCAAAGAAAATCTTGCTTTTTATTATACGAGATGGGGCTATCTCCTTATTTTTTGCTACGATTATTAGTTTTTGCAAAAAAATTAATTCTTTGATTAGAAGAGGACAGAGATATACGACCTGCTCTTAATTCGTTAAAAAGTTATGAATATTTGAACATGCGTGGCTGAGGCTGGAGCGCAGAGCTAATCTTCCGAGCCCTCGCGCCTATTTGTGTACTTACGTTTCCAAATGAATATTTCATAAAATATTTTATAGAATATTTTATAAATTAATAGAATTATTTATTTTTTATTATTTTTACAATTACAAATTCTGTAGAATTTAAAAAATATTACATTCTAATGAATAGAAATATTAAAGTTTATAGAAAAAATATTATACAATTTTATATAATTACATTTTAAAATTAATGATCTCTAGTAATGTTTTATTGAAATCTCAAATAAATTTATTTTCAATTTTTTTTGTTTCCTAATTCGTAACTTGAGAACAGACGACATGTTCATAAACAAATGAAAATCGAGTATCATGGGCCTCCATTTGTGTTTGTTGCTTTTTTGCATTAGCTTGTTTGTTTTCATAATGATACCACCACCGAAGAGTTGTAATCCTTTTGACAAAAAAGGACAGAATAGCGTAAAAAACAAATTAATTTTACTGTCAGATAAATGTGATCAAAAGTTCAGTAGTTTATTTGGATCTTTTGTTTGCTTTTCGTGTAAAAGGCGGCTGTATGAGAGTAAAGATTTGGTACATTTTGAAAAAGCAAATAAATTTTTAGAAAATGAAGTTGAAGAGGAAAAAATGAATGAGCAACAAGAAGATGACGGAAAAGAAAAAGGAGAAGTAAAAACAATTAATTCTGCAAAAGATTCAGATTATGTTTGTAAATATATTGATAACGAAAATAAAAGACAGAAACTTGCAGCTGCCTTTAACGAAGTGATTATGGCTTCTTCTACGAAAAAAATTCATTTAGATTTATCTGTTAGTGATAGTGAAATTTTACGGTAAACTATCACTAAAAATAGTTTAAATGCTATTATCGATTAAGATTCCCTGGTAACACAATCTGTTGCAAGCACCATTGCGCAGAACTTGCGTGGTCTGTTTCCACATTTTAATGCATATCTGCTGAAATTTAATTGCAACTAAAACGTGCGTCAGATTTGTAACAGATTGCAAATTGTCAAGTGCTGTTCTGCGAATCGTAATAAGTACACAAGCATATAACAGAATCGAAACAGTCTTGCATCAGGAACTTGCAGCAGCACTTTACCTCAGATTAACATAAGAATGACAAAAGTTAAGTGCAATTATATGACGCGAATAAAGATGCAAACTTGCAGCAGAATCGATGCAGTCTTCCTAAGAATCTTGCAGCAGCACTTTACCCCAGAATTACATAAGAATGACATAAGTCAAGCGCAATTATATGACGAGAATAAACACGTAAACTCGTAGCAGAATCGAAGCAGTCTTCAGTAAGAATCTTGCAGCAGCACAGTTTATAGAATTTCAAAGTTAATTAATAGTTCAAAACTTGAAGTCACTTTATAGAATAAAGGTAATACATTGTATTTTAATAAAAAATTTTCATTGTGAATATTAATAACATTTAACTAACGAGAACATGTTCATAGGAGTTGTTGACAGATTTTAAGAAAGCAAATGTTGAATTTAAAAATTATAATTTATAATTTTTATGAAAATATAATAATTTATAATTGCGATACATTTAATGCATTTCTTTAAACTTTACGTGTTCTTACTACCAATGCCTACACCTATAGGCACATATTGGCTAAAAGAAAAAAGAAGAAACGCAAAAAACAATCAACATATATACACAAAAGGGTGGGCGCTGATGTTATAGTATAAAATTATATACATTGGGGAGAAGAGAGGAGACCATTGCAGCCAACTGTCAAATATAAAAAACGTAAATAAAAAATTTTTATAATATCTAAGAAAAGTTTTAAATAAATTTCTATCAGTAAAAGATGATAAATATTTTGGTTCTACATTCATACGTAATTCTGTAGTAAAGTTTTGTCACAAGATTCTTATGCGAGATAGCTTCAAGTATGCTGCATGCTCGCATGATTATTCTTATGATAAGATTGCATTTAACTTTAGTCCTTCTGATGTAATTTTAGCGCAAATCTGCTGCATGATTCTCACATAAAACTGCTTTAATTCTGCTGTACATTTACGTGTTTATTCTCATCATTAAATTACACTTAGCTTTTGTCATATTTATGTAATTCGGGGGTAAAGTGCTGCTGCAAGATTCTTACGGAAGACTGCTTCGATTCTGCTGCAAGTTTACGTGTTTATTTTCGTAACATAATTGCACTTAAGAGGAGGTCACGTATCTCTGTCCTTTTCTAATTAAAGAATTGAGTTTTTCACAGAAACTAATAGCTTTAGCAAAAAATGAAGAGAAAGCCGCATCTCATATAAAAAAAAGCAATATTTTCTTTGATAAGAAAGAATTAATTTTATTGCTTCGTTTTCAAGAAAACCTTGAAAAACTTAAATCATAGAGGTTAGGGTGGACAATTTCGTTTTTCAAGGTTTTCTTGAAAACGAAGCAATAAAATTAATTCTTTTTCATCGAAGAAAATATTGCTTTTTTTGATACAAGATGCGGCTTTCTCTTCATTTTTTGCTAAAGTTAGTAGTTTTTGTAAAAAAATCATTTCTTTGATTAGAATAGGACAGAGATACGTGACCTCCTCTTAACTTGTGTCATTCTTATGTAATTCTGAGGTAAAGTGCTGCTGCAAGTTCCTGATGCAAGACTGTTTCGATTCTGTTATATGCTTGTGTACTTATTACGATTCGCAGAACAGCACTTGACAATTTGCAATTCTTACGTAACTGTGCTGCAAAACTTTGTCGGAAATTATTTACTCAATTTTGTTGCTAGTGTCTGTAATAAGTTTTTTCCGCAAGCTTACTGCAAAATATCTTCAAGATTCTGCGCATTCTTTCCGTTCCGTAGATTGCACTTTCTCTCTGCCAGAAACGTGCAATTCTGTTGCACTTATCTGCTGTAATTTCTGGAGAATTTTTAATTACTCTCGATTTCTCTGAAAATTATTCTTTCCATGTGCAGAATGCTATTCAATCTCAACATTGGTGTAAGGCTGTATTCACAGTAGCATGGAAATTCGGCAATTCAAAATTCCACGTGTGATAAATTAATAACGGTAAAATTTGCTCCAGTATGCTGAATCGTGGTTCATGATTATTCTTGAATCAACCATACGATACAAAATAACAATTTGATATTTTTTTATTTGTCAAGTATTTTATATAGAATAGGAGTAAATACGTATAACAAGCCATATAAAGATACCGAGTAAACATTTCATTATTACACAGTAGCTTTTTTTGTGACCGTTTCATTAATTATAAAAATACTTGATATCAACCGAAGATCGTTCTAGCAAATGTAATATGCATGCGGTAACAGCTTGCATAAATTATTCACACTCGTAAAAAATCCCGTGGTTTTAAATCCGATTGCTACAAGTAAGCGTTTAAAAGATGTATCCTCGATATACTTATATTTTATACAAGTTCTCAAAAATAGCCCTAGCGTCAATCGCATTAGACGTGCATGTATGATACGATATAACCTATCTATTTACACGTGTTTTCTTGACTCAGTATGATATTATATACATAGTATGATACGACATAACCAAGCTATTTACACGTGCATTCATCATTCGGTATACGATTATATATAACCTGGTATACGCGTATCAATAAGCTAGGTATAAGCTTACAGTAGTATCCTCGGTATGCATATACGTATAAATAACCAAGCTATTAACACACGCACACACACCTCGGCATAGTAATCTCAGTACGCATACACGCGCAAATAACCAAGCTATTTACATGCGCATACTCACCGCTGTATGAACAGCTCGGTACACTAGCATATTAACCACGCTAAATACACACCGCGGTATAAACAGCTTGGTATACTAGCATATCAACCACGCTAAATACACACCGCGGTATAAACAGCTCGGTATACTAGTATATTAACCGTGCTAAATATACACCGCCGTATAAACAGCTCGTTATACTAGTATATTAACCGCGTTAAATATACACCGCGTTATAAACAGCTCGGTATACTGGCATATTAACCATGCTAAATATATACCACGGTATAAACAGCTCGGTATACTAGCTTATTAACCACGCTAAATATACACCACGGTAGAAACAGCTCGGTACACTAGTATGCCGCGCTATTTACCCGCGTATACATGCCTCGCTATACGAGCATACGTGTATTAAAATAGCTCGGCATACTAGCATATTAACCGCGCTAAATATACACCACGGTATAAACAGCTCGGTACAATAGTTTGCCGTGCTATTTACCCGCATATACATGCCTCGCTGTACGAGCATACGTGTATAAAAATAGCTTGGTACACTAGCATATTAACCGCGCTAAATATACACCACGGTATAAAGAGCTCGGTACAATATTATTCCGCGCTATTTACCCGCCTATACATGCCTCGCTATACGAGCATAGACAACGAGGCATATGTGTATAAAAATAGCTCGGTATACTAGCATATTAACCGCGCTAAATATACACCACGGTATAAACAGCTCGGTACAATAGTATGCCGCGTTATTTACCCGCGTATACATGCCTTGCTATACGAGCATACGTGTATAAAAATAGCTCGGTATACTAGCATATTAACCGCGCTAAATATACACCACGGTATAAACAGCTCGGTACAATAGTATGCCGCGCTATTTACCCGCGTATACATGCCTCGCTATACGAGCATAGATAACGAGGCATACGTGTATAAATGTAGCTCGGTATACTAGCATATTAACCGCGCTAAATATACACCACGGTATAAACAGCTCGGTACAATAATATGCCGCGCTATTTACCCACGTATACATGCCTCGCTATACGAGCATAGACAACGAGGTATACGTGTATAAAAACAGCTCGGTACAATAGTATGCCGCGCTATTTAGCCGCGTTTACATGCCTCGCTATACGAGCATAGACAACGAGGTATACGTGTATAAAAATAGCTCGGTATACACGTATATACACCTAGGTTAACACATATGAACGCACGTATTGGGATCTGACATAGACCAGACGCTCTCTGGTGGATAAAATCTGAACGAATAGTAGCATACAAGCAGAAAGCGTTCGTTGATGCGACTTGTATGTTCTTGTATGTCTTGCGTGAAAAGGTTATTATATCACCGATATTTTTGTTATTTTTAACGTATTTTATTATATGTCCTGCTCTGAAAACTTGTTCATCTTTTATAAAATAACGTTTGGTAGGATTAGTATCTGCCCAATAGTACAGAAATATTCATAATTAACAAAAACAGGTACTTGCTCCATATATGACAATGTAAATTGTATACTATGGTACGCCATCTTAGCTTAGACCACGCCCCCATGTCAGATCCCAATATTGCGTGTGTCACGTTGATAATTTTATACTCGTCTCAAAGTTCATCTGCATGTGTTCCTAGATGCATCATGTATGTTCTCATATGAATACGTGCAATCAAACTTTAATATTTATTCAAATTAAGAAAAGGAGTCAAGCAACGTTTTATTTTTTTTTTCCTCTGTGATAATTTATTCAGTTTCTCTGTGATAGTTTATGGTAAGAAATTGATGAGTTTTCATTTGTTTCTTAGAGGTTATGATATTGATATACACAAGTTAAATTATTCTGTAAATATACTGTATGAAGCATTATATTTCTGATTTTTTTTAAATAATTGATAAAATTTTTGCAATATTCAATAAATTAAACTTTTATTTGAAAATATAAAATATTGAACTTATTTAATTTCAATATAGCATTAAAATGATGAAATAATTAATTAGAAAAACAAATAGATATTTTAATTGATAATTTTTTTTGTTAAAACAGTGAATTAATTTTATTGAATCAATCTTCGCGACATTTAGTAAGTCAAATATTTATTTAAAAATACAAAATATTATTTGATTCAGTTACTATATGCATATTGATGTAATGAAATAAGCAATTAGAAAAACAAATATGCATTTGAATAAATAAAAAATTTTTTTAAAACAATAAATTAATTATATTCAACCAATATTTGTGATGTTTAGTAGAATCAAATATTCATTTTAAAAAATGAAATATTTATTTGACTCAATTAAAATATTTGTATTAATGTAACAAAATATTTTATGTGCCGCCCGCACCTAAGGGATTTCATTGATTCAATTAAGCCTTTGAGTTGTGGTTTTTTGAGTAATGGTAATTTTGGTTATTCATTTTCGTGGAATTAATAGTTTTTTTTATCGTATATCTAATTATGCGCATAATCGCGTGTATTTTTCTTCGATTTATTGTATATTTATTATTATTGAAACAAATTTAAGAAAATCAACTATACATAAAAATAACTTGAAAAAAATCTGTTATAATATCTCTAAAAAAAGGCTAATAATATTATTTTCGAAACTAATTAACCAATATTATTATTGTAATTACGTTATAAGAATAATTATTATTATTATTATAAATAATTAATTAATGAATAAGTTTGATTTAGAAATTGAATATCTTTTCTTCATTTTGATTTCGTTAACACAACGTAATTATAAATACAGGCGCTCATGACGTGCCTAAGATTGCTTATAGTGAATTGTAGTAATTTAAAATTGTTTATTGGTAGATTAACTTCAGTGGTACTTTAATATCAAGTGTAAAATTTTCACTGTTTTCTCGCTTCCCAGTCAGGATTCAGAACGAAAATTTGCATTCTTATTTTCTCTTCATTTTTTGTATAATAAATAAAGTTTCAATTTTTTTTTTGATTGTAAACATTGCCTTTTTTTGGATTTTCATCGGATTAGCTGTATAGAGTTGACAGTTTATAATTTCACAAAAGTTTTTATTGTTGTAAAAGGTAATAGCGTAAACGCGCTATAATCAAATTGGTTTTTCCTTGCTTTCCGATCAAAATCACGAAGTTTAAAAGCGTAACCACGAGGCAACACACGTAAATTAAGTGAGATGAATATTTTCTGTATATGAGACTAGTTCATAACAGTAAACGTTTTCTTTAAAATCCCTATATATCTGTCTGATTTTGTAAATGAACCAAAGATTTCAATTTCTTCTATGCGACACGTTTGTGCGATCAGCCCGATTTTTTCCAACCAGGTTAGTTTACACGTCAGCTATATTTCTAGTAGTGTATATATATATATATATATATATATATATATATATATATATATATATATATGTATGTATATATATATATATCTCTATATTATATAGTTGTAAGGAAAATTTCTACGACCAAAGTCCTCCCCTTCTTTTTTTTCCTCGTCCTCTTACCTAATTTTGATCCTCTTTTTTTCCCTTTTTTTTACGTTATTTTACGTAATTTTTTTCTCTTTCTTTTCTTTTTCTTTTCCCTTCCTCCCCTCTTCTTTTTCTTTTCTTTTGAGTTTCCTCATGCCTTTATTTTCTCTCCCCTCTCTCTTCCTCAAAAAATCCATCACTTTTTTCCGTTATTTTTACGTTATTTTAGGTCATTTTTACTCCTCCTCAAGTGAATCCTCAAATTTTACCTTTTTTTTTGTGTTATTTTACGTTATTTTACGTTTTTGTTGCTCTTCCTTAGCTGCTCCTTAGCTCATCCTCTTTGATCCTTAATTTCATTGAAATCCCATCATGCTAATTTTTATTGTTAGCACCTACTGCTTTTACTTTAAATATATAGAACAAACCTATTAAGTTAATAATTTTTATGATAAATTTTATAAAATGTACAATTATTGCTTAAAAGAATAAATGACACCAAACATGGTAAAATGGAAATTCCGCAAGCCCCCTGTGCGCAAGCGCGCCTACCTCCACTACTAATTATTTTGTTGAAGATTTTAATGAAAATAAAGAATATAATGCTTTATTTGAACTTAATAATATTTTTATTAATGAATATATGTCTTGTGAAGATTTTGGTTTACCTGAACCAAGAATAAATTTAATTACTTTGAACAATAATCATCATGATGAAATAGAAAACAAAAAAAAATTTAAATTAATGTATAATAAATTAAACGACGAACAAAAATTAATTTTTGAAATTTTAACTGAAAAAGATAATAAAAAAATATATTTTATTGATGGTCCTGAAGGAACAGGAAAAACTTTTTTATATAAGACTTTAATATTTTATTTTATATTAATTAATAAAAAAATTTTGTCTATGGCTTGGACTGGTATTGCATCTACTTGATTACTTAAAGGAATGACAAGTCATAAGACTTTTAGATTACCTTTAAACTTAAATACAATTGAAAATGCATCTTTAGAATTACAATCAGATAAAAAGAAATTAAGAGAAGCTGATATAATAATATGGGATGAAGCATCAATGATTTCAAAAAAAGCATTAGAAATAGTTAATAATACATTAAAAGATGTTTATAATAGTAATTTTCTTTTTGGTGGAAAATTAATTATTTTAGGTAGTGATTTTCGACAAATTTTACCTGTTGTTAAACATGAAAATAGAAATTTAATTATAGAAGAAACAATAAAAAGTTCATATTTATGGCAATTTTTTAGTATATTAAAATTAACAAAAAATATTCGATCTAAAAATAAAAAATTTGCTTCATTTCTGTTACAAATTGGTGATGGCAAAATAAACCCTTTCATAATTCCAAACAAATTACAAACTAACGATATTTGTTCTAAAATTTATTCGAATATTAATAAAAATTGTTGCAAAGAAAAATCTATATTAGCTCCTTAGTAGATAAGCTATGGGGTTTCTGGCTCACTGCATTTCTGGCTCACTGCATTTCTGGCTCACTACATTTCTAGCTCACTACATTTCTAACTCAGTGACTTTGAGAGTCAGGTGAGTTAGAAATGTAGTGAGCCAGAAATGCAGGTGAGCCAGAATGTCGTGAGCCAGAAATGTCGTGAGCCAATAACCCCATAGCGAGAGGGCGAGCTGCCGGCGGCCGGCTGCGGGCTGTCGCATTTTTTTTTAATTCAAACTGGTTGAGCTTAAATTAAAAAAAATCCTGTAAATTAAAATAATTATTTATAATTAGTTATATTATATAATATTAATATTATTTTTATTATATATTATGTTTTTATTTCCCTGTTGAAAATAAGTACGTACTTGAAGTACGTACTTTGAGTACGTACTTCAAGTATGTACTACAAGTATATATTTTACTTAAGTACGTACTATTTTGGAACATTTTAGTAGATACTTTTTTTGAAAAAGTATATACTTTTATTGAAAGTATGTACTTTTAAGTATATTTTGATAAATAATATTTTTTTAAATATGAACTTTATTAAACAATACCTACTATTTTGAAAGTATGTACTTTTTAAAAATATTTTTATGCGTACTTTTATTTTAAAAATGAGTACTTTCTTCAAAATTATGTACCCTATTTTAATAAAAGTACTTACTTATATAGAAGTATATACCTTTTAGAAAATTTTCATACATACTTTTTTATACGATGTATGTACCTTCATATAAAAGTATATACTGTAGCTACGTGACAAATTTTTTTTTACTTTATTATGTACTTTTTGAAAAGTGCATACTTTTCTAAAAAAGTACCTTCTAAAATGTTCCAAAAAGTACGTACTTGATCTAAAGTGTATATACTTGAAGTACATACTCAAAGTATGTTATTAAAGTATGTACTGATTTTCAACTGTAAAAAAATACGGAATATTATAGCCTTATATACCTGCATCTCTGAAATTCGGATAAAGGATCGCAAAGTTAAGAAAAACGCCACCTAACAGCTAAAAACGTAAGTACTGAAAAAATTATTCGAATCGATTATTAATTCTGTCTTTGCTGTTAGGTGGCGTTTTTGTTAATTTTGCGATCCTCTACCTGAATTTCAGTGACGTGGGAATATAAAGTTATAACATTTCGAGTTTGTTCGCTCAAGCTTTTTGATCTGCGGAGAGTCGATGCTTACCTTATTTTTATATCTTCCTTTAGGAAGAAAACACTTACCAAGTTACTAACTTGAGGAATTATTGAAAATAAAAATAATCTCAAACTTTTACCGACTTTTTTGTAAAATTTGATTTGTTATCTTTAAAGGTATATACTCTATTTTAATAAAAGTACGTACTTGTATAGAAGTATATACTTTTTAGAACATTTTCATACATATTCTTTTATACGAAGTATGAACCTTCATACTCAAGTATGTACTGTAGCTAAAGTAATTTTTTTTTTTGGTCATTTTAGTATGTACTTTTTTAAAAATATATACTTTTAAAAAAAGTACCTACCAAAATGTTTTTAATAAGTACATACTTTAAAAAAATACGTATTTTCTAATAAAGTACGTACTTTGAGAGATATTATTTATCAAAATATACTTTAAAAGTACATATTTTCAATAAAAGTATATACTTTTCAAAACAGTACCTACTAAAATGTTCCAAAATAGTACGTACTTAAGTAAAGTATATACTTGAAGTACATACTTGAAGTACATACTCAAAGTACATACTTGAAGTACGTACTTATTTTCAACAGGGTTATTTAACGAAGTGAATCGTTCCAACGTTTAAAAAATTTATGGCCCTGAAAAGGGCCGATTGTTTATACCATTGTAGTCCTGAAAAGGACTGATTGTTTATACCATTGTAGTCCTGAAAAGGACTGATTGCTTATACCATTGTAGTCCTGAAAAGGACTGATTGTTATATCAACTTTTAAATAGTATAATTTAATTTTCTTTTAGCAGATTTCACTATTTCTTTTTCATTTTCTTCTGCCATTTCTTCAAATTTCCTTTTCGGTGTTAGCGTGTAAGTTGCACATATCCTTGGAGATGTTTCCGATGAAATCTCTACAGTTCTAATTTCTTCTGGCTGCCTGACCGGTGAAAAATCAGGCGATGAAATTTCTTCTTCTTTTTCTTTTTCTTCCGTAACCTCTTCGTATCGTTGCAAGAACGGGTTGTACAGGAGGATTGGTGAAAATGATGGTGACCCTGGGAGTGGTGCTGGCGCTAATAAGATTGGCGAAGATGTAGGCCGATGTGATTTAGGCCGACGTAATGGAGCCATTGGAATGGTCTTATCCTCTTCTTTTTCTAAATTGAGAGGTTGTAATACCTCCCATTGGATATCCTCATCCAAATCCATGTCGAAGGCTCGAAAATCTTCAATGTCTTGTATCAAAAGAGGTTGGAAGTCTCCTAACCCCTCTTGTAAAAAAGCAAAAGTCCTTGGACTAAATATTTGTAATTCCTCGATCTCCTGAGAATCCATAATTGTTAAGTTGTCAAGAATCCAAATGATGAAATTGCCAAGTCGAAAGAATGAATGAAATAGCAGAGACTGAACGCTCTATTTTATACACACAGCGCGAGACAAGTTACGAAGAGTGGGGATGTTATGCAATCAACGTAATACAAGTTGCTAAGAGGGGGTGAAACATAGCGACGCGCCATTGGTGCGGAGCAGCTTGGTCGCGCGATATGATTGGTGCGCCACAGCTGTGTGAAAGACTATAAGTAGACGGTTTCTTTTTTCACTGCTTCATTAAAGCATTATGGACGCTAGTCAGCAACAGCTTCGCAAGAAGAAAAAGAATCGGCGCAGCACGAAGGAAATTAAGAGATATAATGCCATCCGGAGAGCTGTTGCCGAACTGAAGATTCAACGTTCAGTAACTGGTTTACCATCTTCTCCTGTTGAGGTCTCTCAAGCTGATATCCAGAAACCTAAACTGGATATCAACTTGAGAGATCCAAGAGTGCAGGCAGAAATGGATCGAGCTGTCGAAGAGTTGCTTGAGGAAACAAAATAATTTTAAAAAATCGGCCCTTTTCAGGGCCACCAATTATTTCAAACGTATGAACAAACAATTTCTTTTTTGTTTTCAACATAGCTATTTTTTTTTTTACATAATTATAATAGTATAGTTGTACAAAAAATTTTATTATAGGTTAGTACTCTTGTGCATGTACAGTTGATCACGATTCAACTTTTTGACCTACACTGAGAGAAAATTCATGCTAATAGAGCATGCGAACTGCCATCTATGCGAGCATATAAAACATTGATACAAATATGACAGGCCGTGAGAAGCTCTATTAGTATTGGATTACCTTATACTAAAAAAGATGGTATGGAGAGTAACTAAAGCATGAACGGCATTCACTGATGACTCACGTGGCATACTTCGATGACTCCCCACTCTCATATCCTTTGTTTGTTTGAGTCGCCTCCTCTTTTTGGGCGGCGACGCGAAACGGCTGGCTGATCTATACCCAAAATTATGTTGCAAATTTCTTTAACGTATTTTCGTAGCGTGAATCTTTTATTTCTTTTCTTTTTTATGAAGGGAGATACGTTATAAATATAACCTGTTAAACTTTTTAACTTTAAATAATTAATTTTAACTTAAAATTTAATTATTTTAAACCACTAGGGGGCAGATGAGCATGTACGATTTTACGCCAGAGATATTTCGGAGTAGCGTTGGTCTAGTGCGTAACGTTCACGCTTTTCCTTTTAGTACGCGAGTTCAACTCTCGGCTAGTGTCACTTTTTTTAAATTTTTTTTATTGTTTTAATATTTTTTATTCCTTTTTATGTTTATTTTTTTAGATTTTGTATTTTTATAATAATTTTAAAATTTAATTTTTCACAAGTACGCTTGTTTTTTCAATGAAAATTTTTTAAAAATAAATTATTCTTTATAGGTAGTAATTACAAATATTGATAAATAAATAATAGTGATGTTTATTTTATAATAGTATAGTTTAATTTATTTATAATTTAGTTTATAAAATTTACAATAAATTACAATAAATAAATAAAACTGAGTTATTATTATTTATGTTATAATATATATTGTATATTGAAATATGTTTATAAAGACAAAATTGAACTATAGTATTGTAAATATCACTATTATTTATTTATTAATATTTTAAATTATTTTCTATATGAAATAATTTATTTAAAAATATTAATAAAAAAACGAGCATATTTTAAGTAACTTGTGAAAAATAGATTTTAAAATTAATAAAAAAATAGAAAATAAAAAAATATAAATAAAAAAAGCAATAAAAACTATTGAAATAATAAAAAAAAATTAAAAAAAGACCCTAGCCGAGAGTTGAACTCGCGTACTCAAAAGGAAAAGCGTGAACGTTACGCACTAGACCAACGTTACTTCGAAATATCTCTGGCGTAAAATCGTACATGCTCATCTGCCCCTAGCGGTTTAAAATAATTAAATTTTAAGTTAAAAATTAATTATTTAAAGTTAAAAAGTTTAACAGGTTATATTTATAACGTATCTCCCTTCATAAAAAAAGAAAAGAAATAAAAGATTCACACTACGAAAATACGTTAACGAAATTTGCAACATGATTTTGGATATAGACCAGCCGTGTTTGCTCGCGTCGCCACCCAAAAGAGGAGGCGACTTGAGCAATAGAAGAATGCCATAGTTAGCAGTAAAGAAAGAATAGTGGACAAGCCACGTTTACTTCCTTCACGTCCCATGAGAGGATACAGCGCTAGCTATCGAAGGATATTAGAGTGGGGAGCTACTAAAGCATGTAAACAAACAGTTTTTGGATAGCACAAACCTCGTAAGAGTAGATGGCGCTGTTATTAAAGCATAGGATATTACTTACTAACTTTGGATACGTAGACTACATGCTCTATTGGCATGAATTTTCTCTCAGTGTATTCATAGATTGCTTATGAAAAATGTTTTAAAACAGGGTCGCCATGCATCAGTTAAGCTGATAGACATACTAAAAAAGCTGAATATTTTTTATATAATTTAACCATAGCAAAAAAATATGTCCAAGTGTAAATTACTTGTTTTTTCCTCAAAAAGCTGATTTTGTGAGAACTTTTTTTTCTAAAATTTTAAAGTATTCTAGCTATGGTTATAACAAATATTTTCCATTAATCTACTAGTTGAAACTAACTTTGAATAAGAATTTCAAAGCTATAAGGCTTTTAGATCAAAAGATATGGAATAAACTTTAAAATTTTGTTGACAAAGGTCATTTTTTCGAATAATGAGTTTTGAAGCTTATAAATAACTTTAATAAGCTTAAATCATGTTTTCAAAGTATATTTTCATTTAATTTAATTTAAATATCAAATTAATCATTAGAACAAATGACTAAATATGAATTAACTTTTATTTTTTTCTAAAAACTCTTTTCAGTGGCAACCTTTTTTTTGTAAAATTTTAAAGTATTCTAGCTATGGTTATAACAAATATTTTCCATTAATCTACTAATTGAAACTAACTTTGAATAAGAATTTCAAAGCTATAAAGCTTTTAAATCAAAAGATATGGAATAAACTTTAAAATTTTGTCGACAAAGGTCATTTTTTTGAATAATGAGTTTTGAAGCTTATAAATAACTTTAATAAGCTTAAATCATGTTTTTCAAAGTATATTTTCATTTAATTTAATTTAAATATCAAATTAATCATTAGAACAAATAACTAAATATGAATTAACTTTTATTTTTTCTAAAAACTCTTTTCAGTGGCAACTTTTTTTTTCTAAAATTTTAAAGTATTCTAGCTGTGGTTACAACAAATATTTTCCATTAACCTACTAGTTGAAACTAACTTTGAATAAGAATTTCAAAGCTATAAGGCTTTTAGATCAAAAGATATGGAATAATGTTTAAAATGTCATCGACTCTAGAATTTTTTTCAGATAATGATTTTTTAAGGTTACGAATATCTTTAAGAAGCTTAAATCATGTTTCTAAAGTATTTTTTTATTTAATATTTTATATAACAATAATTATATATATATATATACTCAAAAATTACTTTCAAATTTCAGAAAACGAATAAATCGTTCCAACGTTTAAAAAATTGGTGGCCCTGAAAAGGGCCGATTAAAATCATTTTTTGTTTTCAAAACGTTAGCCGTCTTCTGCTCCTTGGCGGCTCAACATCTTCATCATCACTATCATCAAGATTGATGATTTCAACTAATATTTCCACATCAGCAACCGGCTGTTGAACTACAGGTGATTGAGTAATATCAATCACCTCTAGTTCAACTGCCGGTTGCTGAATAGGCGAAGCTGGACTTTCCGGGTCTGGCGACTCTGGAGAGTCTGGCAGTGGCTCCGGATCGGGTGACTCTGGAGAGTCTGGCAAAGACTCTTCTTCCAAAGGCTCGGGCGATTCAGGCGACCACTCCAGCAGCGGCAGATCAATCTCCGATGATGATGATGATGATGATGGACTTGGCGGAATAAACGCCAAGTCCGGCACGTCCAAATGCACAAAAAGTGGCAGCGCTTCGTTCTTCATGGTGACAATACGCATTGCACATGAAAAATGATGTTAATCGCGACAGTGTGCCTCTTTTTATACGAGCGTGCGAAGCGACGCCGCACCAATCAAACGTAGCAGCGTCAGACCAATCAGCGTCGAGTACGAATGAAGCAGTGGGGATAGAGACGCGACATAGACTACAGTGCGCGCAACAGTTGAGGCCTCAGTAACAGCCAGTATCTTGCAGAGACATGACAGCCTCAGTAGCAGCCAGTATCTTGCAGAGACATGACGTACCACGAGAGTCAACCAGCCCATGCAGTAACCAGACAACAGCAACTAATCGGCTCTTGGAGAGCCAACAAACTATTCTCTACTAACCTCAACAACTTTGGAATATTTAGCAACATCATTTATTATAAATATTTTTAAACGTTGGGTGACGTTTCGGACACTTAGATTATATCCTTCTTCAAGCTATATGCCATAACGACCAGTCAAGATATTAAAAATAAATTACAACGACGTCAACTATCGCAGAATCAAAAAAAATACTGAGCAAACAATTCTTTTTTATTTTTATTTCCTCTTAATACTTTTTCTGTAAATGTAAAACAATCGGATCTCTTTGCGTAAAAGGTGATCGTTGTTTTATATTATTCTTAATTGATGAAAGACAGTCAGATCTCTTCATAGAAGGTGATCGCTATTTTTCATTCAATACTTTTTTCTCTTTTCATTATATGAAACAACCAGATCTCTTTGCTTAAAAGGTGATCGTTGTTTTATATTAGTCTTAATTGGTAAAAGATAGTCAGATCTCTTCATAGAAGGTGATCGCTATTTTTCATTTAATACTTTTTTTCTTTTTTCATTATATATGAAACAACCAGATCTCTTTGCTTAAAAGGTGATCGTTGTTTTATATTATTCTTAATTGATGAAAGACAGTCAGATCTCTTCATAGAAGGTTATCGCTATTTTTCATTCAATACTTTTTTCTCTTTTCATTATATGAAACAACCAGATCTCTTTGCTTAAAAGGTGATCGTTGTTTTATATTAGTCTTAATTGATGAAAGATAGTCAGATCTCTTCATAGAAGGTGATCGCTATTTTTCATTTAATACTTTTTTTCTCTTTTCATTATATATGAAACAACCAGATCTCTTTGCGTAAAAGGTGATCGTTGTTTTATATTAGTCTTAATTGATGAAAGATAGTCAGATCTCTTCATAGAAGGTGATCGCTATTTTTCATTTAATACTTTTTTTCTCTTTTCATTATATATGAAACAACCAGATCTCTTTGCGTAAAAGGTGATCGTTGTTTTATATTATTCTTAATTGAAAGATAGTCAGATCTCTTCATAGAAGGTGATCGCTATTTTTCATTTAATACTTTTTTTCTTTTTTCATTATATATATGAAACAACCAGATCTCTTTGCTTAAAAGGTGATCGTTGTTTTATATTATTCTTAATTGATGAAAGACAGTCAGATCTCTTCATAGAAGGTGATCGCTATTTTTCATTTAATACTTTTTTTCTTTTTTCATTATATATGAAACAACCAGATCTCTTTGCTTAAAAGGTGATCGTTGTTTTATATTATTCTTAATTGATGAAAGACAGTCAGATCTCTTCATAGAAGGTGATCGCTATTTTTCATTCAATACTTTTTTCTCTTTTCATTATATGAAACAACCAGATCTCTTTGCTTAAAAGGTGATCGTTGTTTTATATTAGTCTTAATTGATGAAAGATAGTCAGATCTCTTCATAGAAGGTGATCGCTATTTTTCATTTAATACTTTTTTTCTCTTTTCATTATATATGAAACAACCAGATCTCTTTGCGTAAAAGGTGATCGTTGTTTTATATTAGTCTTAATTGATGAAAGATAGTCAGATCTCTTCATAGAAGGTGATCGCTATTTTTCATTTAATACTTTTTTTCTCTTTTCATTATATATGAAACAACCAGATCTCTTTGCGTAAAAGGTGATCGTTGTTTTATATTATTCTTAATTGAAAGATAGTCAGATCTCTTCATAGAAGGTGATCGCTATTTTTCATTTAATACTTTTTTTCTTTTTTCATTATATATATGAAACAACCAGATCTCTTTGCTTAAAAGGTGATCGTTGTTTTATATTATTCTTAATTGATGAAAGACAGTCAGATCTCTTCATAGAAGGTGATCGCTATTTTTCATTCAATACTTTTTTCTCTTTTCATTATATATATGAAACAACCAGATCTCTTTGCGTAGAAGGTGATCGTTGTTTTATATTATTCTTAATTGATGAAAGATAGTCAGATCTCTTCATAGAAGGTGATCGCTATTTTTCATTAATACTTTTCTTATCTATTTTAGGTTAATTTTGCATAATTCACTATTTAATTCAAATTAAATTGGTCTTTATGAGGGTCAGAAAAAATATTAAAATATGGAACAAACTGTTTTTTCTTTTATCTGAATATGTGCATGTGTGTGTGTGTTGATAACATATATATATATATATATATCCCTACTGAAAAAAGCCAAGTGATTAATCACTTGATTTATCATCTGATTTATCATCTTATTTATTATATGATTAATCACCTGATAAATCAAGTAATTAATCACTTGGCTTTTTTTTCAGTAGGGATATGTATATCATTCTCTCATAATTTTTTTTATCTATTAATTAAAGTGACATATATGAAAATGTAACTAGTAGTTGGTTTCAACTAGTAGCTTCATGAAAGGTTTCAACTAGTAGCTTAATGTAGCTTCTTGTTGTACCTATAGCTAGAAAACTTTAAATTTCAAAAAACAAACTTCTGCGTAAAATGAGTTTTTGAAGAAAAACAAAGTTTTACATCTAGTTATTGTTTTTGCAATGATTAATTTAATATTTAAACAAGATTATAGATAAAATATCTTATAAACAATGTTTAAGACTTTTAAAAATTGTCAGAAAGCCTTAAAACTGAATATTTGAAAATAGACCACTCGGCTTTTCATTTTAAATTATTTCATATCTCTTGATCTAAGAGACTTATAAGCATCAAATTTTAACTAGTAGTTGGTTTCAACCATTACATTGATAAAATATACTTGTTGAACCCATAGTTGGATTATTTTCAAATTCCAGAAAAAAAAGTTCTCATAAAATCACCTTTTTGGAAGAAAAAACAAGTAAATTTACACTTAGACATTTTTTGTTTTGGTTCAATTGATATTTTAATTAAATTATATAAAAAATACTTTATAGACATGATCTAAGTTTCTTAAAGCTTTTAAAAAGTCTTAAAACTCATTATCTGAAAAAAATGACCTGAGTCGTTGCCATTTTAAAGATTATTCCATATCTTTTGATCTAAGAGCCTTATAGCTTTGAAATTTTAACTCAAAGTTAGTTTCAACTAGTAGATTAATGGAAAACTCTACTAAAAAATGTCAGGTGAAAAATCACCTGATTTTTCACTTGATTTCTCACCTGATTTCTCATGCCAAAATCTCATGTGACTATTAGCGTAAAAAAACTAAGTTCCAAACCTATCGAAAAATTCTAAGTTTTTATCACGGAAAACAACATTGAGAAGTATGATTCTTTTTTCATTTTTCATCCCTGTTATGAAAAAGCAGCTGATAAACCAGCTGATAAACAAGCTGATAAACGAGCTGATAAATCAGATGATAAAGCAGCTGATAAATCAGGTGTTGATTTGGCCGCTAATCGCAGCTGATATATCAGCTGCTATATCGTCTGATTTATCAGCTGAATTTTCATAAAATATATTTTTTAATAGTAAATCATAAATAATATTTTACATGTGAAAGAATTAATATTTTAATTATTGTAAGTTATAAAAATCGTTTTTTTTTTATAAATATATTAATTGGAAATTAAATACAAAATTAATTTATTTTAAATACAGAAATATTAAATAATATTAATTTTTCCAGGCTAAAAAACTAAAAATAACTCCAAGAAAAATTTCAATTTCACCACATTTTTCTTTCGTTGAATTTAGATTAAATTGAAATAAAAGATTATTTATTTCAATTCTATCATATTATTACAATAATGTGCTATAATTATTTGTCTATCAAAGGAAAGAACAAAAACGAGGTAAACCTCGTAGTGTCAGCTCTCCAAACAACAGAGAGCTTATATAAGTAAACCCGGAGTGTTCCAGCCTTATATATCTGTGGCCTTGAATTTCGTCTGAAGTATCATAAAAGTTAGAGGAACGCCACTTAGTGAGGTAAAGACGAATTAACCTGTCTTCGATCATCAATTAGTCCTTACATCACTAGATGGCGTTTATCTAACTTTTGTGATTCTTCGGACAAATTTCGAGGTCACAGATATATAAAGCTGGAACACTCGATGTTTGATTGTAAAAGCTCTTCGTTGTCTGAAGAGCTGACTCTACGAGGTTTAGCTCGTTTTTATTCTTCTCTTTGATAGAAAATAATTATAGCACATTATCTTGTAATAATATGATATAATTAAAATAAATAATCTTTTTATTTCAATTTAATCTAAAGTCAATGGAAGAAAAACGTTGTGAAATTGAAATTTTTCTTGGAGTTATTTTTAGTTTTTTAGCCTGGAAAAATTAATATTATTTAATATTTCTGTATTTAAAATAAATTAATTTTGTATTTAATTTCCAATTAATATATTTATAAAAAAAAACGATTTTTATAACTTACAATAATTAAAATATCAATTCTTTCACATGTAAAATATTATTTATGATTTACTATTAAAAAAATATATTTTATGAAAATTCAGCTGATAAATCAGACGATATAGCAGCTGATATATCAGCTGCGATTAGCGGCCAAATCAACACCTGATTTATCAGCTGCTTTATCATCTGATTTATCAGCTCGTTTATCAGCTTGTTTATCAGCTGGTTTATCAGCTGCTTTTTCCTAACAGGGATAATTTGAAATTGATTTTTTATACGTAGAATTTCAATTTTTTAATTTCATTTTTCTGGTCATAGAAATAAATTTCAAACCACTCTAAAAATTATAAGTCCCGATCTTATAATTTTTAACACAAGCCTCTTTTATTTACGTGAGAGAGAGAGAGAAAGAGAGAGAAAAACATCAAAAACACATGCACAAGAAGCCTCTTTTATTCTTTTATACACTATTTATGAGTTGAATTAAAATGGAAAAAAGTGTGTACATACTATTGATAAAACTACACTATTTATAAGTTAAGATTTTAAAGTTTTTACTATCGTAACCACGTGCGTCCGTTGTTCCTTTACACTAGAAAAAGCAACACATTTAGCTATAGCTGTATAGCATTACGAGCTATAGACGTTGGTTTACTTGCTTGGTAAAAGATGTGGAACTGTGTTCCGGCGTTTCGTCCCAGGGCCGACTACTGGACTCGTCAGTAAGGCATTGTAGTCGACCCCTGCCTCAGACGCCATGGTAACGAAGGGAGATGGTTGGCTTATATATCAAGCGCCGCTAGCCGCGTGCGCTTGCAGGACGGAGATTTCCAGGTGTCCACCTGTCGGTACGACCCTGAACGTCCCGGTATAAGTGGGTAGTCCCCACAGCTGAAACGACTCATGCGCCTCCTGTCGGCACCTCTCGTGCCTCAAGCGAAAATATCTCTCGACAACAGACTTGGCCTAACGCAAACTATTGCTAAAAGAAATATACGCTCGTATTTATGAACTATTGTATTCTGTCTATGTTTCTCTCATAACAAGAAAGAAAAGACAAGCGATACTGTGCACGTTACGTTTATATAAATTTGAGCGAATTGTATTTTAAAAAGTACGATGAGAGATGTATTATATTGAGACAATGCTCAGGAACATTTTACTAAATGTGTTGCTTTTTCTAGTGTAAAGGAACAACGAACGCACATGGTCACGACAATAAAAACTTTAAAATCTTAACTTATAAATAGTGTAGTTTTATCAAAAGTATGTATACACTTTTTTTCCATTTTAATTCAACTCATAGTGTATAAAAGAATAAAAGAGGCTTCTTGTGCATGTGTTTTTGATGTTTTTCTCTCTCTTTCTCTCTCTCACGTAAATAAAAGAGGTTTGTGTTAAAAATTATAAGATCGGGACTTATAATTTTTAGAGTGGTTTGAAATTTATTTCTATGACCAGAAAAATGAAATTAAAAATTGAAATTCTACGTATAAAAATCAATTTCAAATTATGAAAAATGAAAAAGAATCATACTTCTCAATGTTGTTTTCCGTGATAAAACTTAGAATTTTTCGATAGGTTTGGAACTTAGTTTTTTTACGCTAATAGTCACATGAGATTTTGGCATGAGAAATCAGGTGAGAAATCAAGTGAAAAATCAGGTGATTTTTCACCTGACATTTTTTAGTAGGGAATACTTTTCAAAAGCATAGCTATTATATTTTTTAAATTTTATGAAAAAATGTTATAATCTAAATTAAGATCTTTGAACGAAAGAACTATTATTTACAATTTAATACTTTTTTGCTAAAATTAATTTAATTTTTAAGTTCAATTATGAAAAAAATATTTCATTATCTTGATTTAAGAAATCTGAAATTTGAAAAACTAGATATAAGAAGGACTGACCTTAACCACTGTTATTCTTTTCATTTAATACCTCATATCTTTAAATCTAAAAGACTTTAAACTCTAAAATTTTAACTAATAGTTATGTTTAGCTAGTATATTAAGAAAAATAAGTTTTTTAAAACTATAGCCAATTTACTTTAAAATTTCATAAAATAAAGTTATAGCTGAAAGTTAGCTGTGATTATGTAGAACATACAAAATTTACACTAATACTTAATTAACTGTAATAAAATGGATTTTAATGCAAATAATTTATTACTAAGTATAAAAAAATTAAATTTAGAGGATAGTAGGTTTAAATAATTCAACAATTTTGCAAATAAAAAAACCATTTATTAAAAAAAACCATAACAAAGAATTAATTGTACAAAATATTAATCTCTTTGTGCATTCGATTATCGAGCATCCATCGTTTCATCGCTTGTACGTTTCTAAATGCACACACTGCATCGATGTGCCGAAGATGATTGGTGCATGGGCTACTATCCATCGGAAGCTGTTTGAACGAAGGGCATCCATCATCCTCAATGTTGTGAAGCAATCTGTAATAAGAAAAAAAAATAAAAGCTAAGTATATTTCTTTTAATTATTCAAATTTAGTATAAGTTTTGGTCGTACTGATCGGACAGTATTCTTCTCATCCATTTGGCTTTCTCGATTCCCTTGACGTAGACGTCCGCGCCATCAAGGATGGTGCGAAGAGTTCTGCCAACATCCTTGTAAGCGACATTGCCCCATCTCCATAGTATACCATGAAAATTGAGCTCAAGCCAGCGGTTTTCACTCTTGTTCTTTTCCAACAAGAGCTCCCATTTGTAAGGTGGCTTGAATAAGAAGACCGATGGAATGGCGCCTTCTTCGAGAGCTACTATGGCGACCTCCTTGAAAACGAACTCGTTCAATGTTATTTTGAAACCCTGGACGTCGACGATGTACTTCATTTTGATGATTTCTTCAGTGAGCTCTGTAGAAGAATGATTTGTAACTCTGCGAGCATCTTCTTAAATACTCTCGCGATCTCGACTTTATCCCCACTTGCTTCTAGTCCCCCTTCCCTGTCTACATTACTTCTACTTCTCCCCCCACCACAGTACTTTTTTTAGCCCCAGTCAATCGTGAGCGGAGATAAAAGGCAACGAGTTGAACGAAAAAGTCACAGTTCATCGATTGAAGCAGTGAGAAGCAGATCATGGCCCAGTACTTCAAGGACATATCTCTTTTGCTTCTTAAGTCATACAATTACGCAGTAGCTGGTAAAGCTGATGCTAAGGACATAAGAAGATGGTTGATTCTCGGTGAAGAAAGTCTTAACAATGCAAACATCTTGGCTCAAGATCCAAATCTGTCAGTGGCGAACAAGCAGAAACTTCAAGCAGCTAGAACATTGACTCAAAGTATTTTACATTTGTTGCGACAGTTACCAATGCTCGAGGCTGATGCAGTTAATGAAATACCTGCTCTTGAGAATTCACATACAAGTAATGAAGCTAATGAGAGATCAACCTCTGAGAACAATGTAGTAGTTGGTGGAAGCGTAGTAGTTGAAGACAGAGGTGCTGATAACGCTCAAGCAGTAACTTGGAACAATGTGAACAGTGCTTTTGAAAATAGAATTAAAAGTGGTGTAATTACTAATTTTAAACACACTGATATTAAGACCTTTTTAACAGATGCAAAAAAGCTATTTATTCCACAAGTACAAAAGACACTTGAAGAACAGAATTCGGTGAAAGTGAATACTGTGTTAAGCGCAAACTATGCAGTAGTTAAGAATGATAGTGAACTTTCTGATATTAAGTACTTTAATACAAAGGCAGTTCCAATCTACTCTTCAACTGACTTGAACGAGTGGTTTATGAAAAACATTGAACAAGTTATCAGCACTGAAATGGAAGAATTTGAGGAACAGGATTCAGGCTGGTCTTTGCGATCCATCATTAATTTAACAGTCAATATAAACAAGTATAATCCTATGACTGGTAGTTCTTATGTCAACTTGCCTGAATTCATTAAGAAAAAGAAAGCATGTGTAAACGTTCAGAATCAAGACGAACAGTGCTTCAAATGGGCCATCATATCAGCAATGCATCCAGTACAGAAAAATATGGAACGTGTCTCATCTTATTTAAGATATGAAAATGAATATGATTTTAGTGGAATACAATTCCCAGTCCAACCAAAACAAGTTAAGAAATTCGAAAAGCAAAATGATATTTCAGTGAACGTGTATATTTTGAAAAAGAAACGTGAAACCTATGAAGTTCTACCACTCCATCTCACAGCGCAGAAAAAAAATAAACACGTTAACTTGCTTCTTGTGGAAAATTTTTATATTGATGAAGACGACGATGAACAAGAAGATGAACTTGATGATTTTGATAGGCCACACACCTTTCATTATGTCTGGATAAAAAATCTTTCTCGATTGGTGAAAAGTCAGTGTACTTCTCATAGAAGTAGAATACATATTTGTGACCGCTGTTTGCATTTCTTTTACACAGCTGAAAAACTGGCTATACATGCAATCGATTGCGAGAAAGTGAACGAATGTAAAATTGTGCTTCCTAGTGAAAAGGACAATGTGTTACGGTTTAAAAACCTTGCTCACAATAATCGAGTACCTTTTGTGGTGTATGCTGACTTTGAGTGCTTATTACATCCTGTCGATGACGAGCGGAAATATCAACGTCACGAAGCTTTCAGCATAGGATTGTTTGTCAAATGCAGCTATGACGAGACTCGTTCAGTATACAAAAGCTATCGACAGCAAAGAGAGGAAGATGAAGCTCCAGCCAAGTGGTTCGTAAAAATCTTCGTTCTTTAGCTTTGGAATTGAACGAGATGTATCAGAACCCTCAACCTATGAAGGAATTGACAGATCAAGAAAAAGCAGATTTTGCTAGAGCTCGTTCATGCTATATTTGCTCAAAAATTTTTAGACCAGATGATCATAAGATTCGAGATCATTGTCATTTCACTGGAGAGTAAGTATTTGACTTTTTCACAATATTATATATAAAATATATTTGATAAATTATAAAAAAAAAAATTTTATTTTCAGATACAGAGGTCCTGCACATAACTCGTGTAATCTAAATTACATAGACTCACGAACTATACCAGTAATTTTCCACAACTTGAGTGGTTATGATGCGCATTTGTTTATCATGGAGTTAGCGATCAGTTTTCCAGGACGAGTGCTTCTTTTGCCTCAAACGAAAGAAAAGTACATCTCTTTTACCAAATTCGTAGAGGGTACAGATATGAATTTACGATTCATTGATTCATTCAAGTTTATGCCATCGTCTCTAGAAAAACTCGCATCATACTTGGAGAGGCTCGACACTGTTGATCGAATATTTCATCAGGATGATGGATTCTCTTCAGAGCAAATCACTTTACTGAAAAGAAAAGGTGTTTTTCCTTATGACTATGTGTCATCCTTAGATAAGCTTGATGAGACTGACCTACCGTCGAGAGCAGATTTCTTCAGCAGCTTGTACGAAGACGATATCACTCTTGAGGACTACCAACATACAAAGAATGTTTGGCAAGTTTTTCAGATTCAAACTCTTGGTCAATACTCGGATTTATACCTTAAAACAGATGTATTGCTGTTAGCTGAAGTTTTTGAAAACTTTCGAAGCAACTGTCTCGAGGCTTATGATTTGGATCCAGCTCACTACTACACTACTCCAGGCCTGTCATGGGATGCCATGCTTAAGTTCACTAAGGTAATAAATTTATTATAACTAACAATCAAGATTATATATATTAATTAATCAATAATTTAATAGGTTGAACTGGAACTTTTGACTGACATCGACATGCTCATGTTCATCGAGCGTGGAAAACGTGGAGGTATCAGCCAATGCTCAAATTGCTATGCGAAAGCCAATAATCCATACATGAAAGAAGGTTACAACGCTGATGAAGACGAGAAATATCTCATGTATTTTGATGTCAATAATCTATATGGTTGGGCTATGACCAAATCTCTACCTTACGGTGGTTTCAAGTGGGTGCTCGACGTTGATCAACCAAACTTTTTCGATGTTCCTGAAGATAACTCGATCGGTTATATCCTCGAAGTTGATTTGGAGTATTCAGTTACGCTTCATGATGCTCACAAAGATCTTCCTTTCTGTGCTGAACACATGACACCACCAGAATCCAAACAGAAGAAATTAATGACCACGCTCTATGACAAAAAGCGTTATGTTATACATTACATAGCACTCCAACAAGCGCTTAAACATGGACTACGACTCAAAAAAATTCATCGAGCATTGCAATTCGATCAGAAAGCATGGTTAAAACCATATATCGATTTGAACAGTGAAAAGCGCAAGAACGCTAAAAATGAGTTCGAGAAGATGTTATTCAAACTGTTCAACAATGCTGTTTATGGCAAAACGATGGAAAACGAGCGGAAACATGTAGATATTAAATTGATCTGTAAATGGGACGGTCGCTATGGTGCTGAGGCACTTATCTCTAAACCAAATTTTCATAGTTGCACTATCTTCGATGAAAATCTCGTAGCAATACAACTTATGAAGACGAAAATTTGTATTCGAAAACCTATATACGTAGGACTTTGCGTTTTGGACTTGTCTAAAACGCAAGTGTATAGGTTTCATTATGATTATATGCGAAATCGTATTGGAAATAAGTGCAAAATATTATACACTGATACTGACAGCCTGGTGTATGAGATAACCAATGTCAACATATATGACATCATGAAGGAAGATATTCACGAGTTTGATACATCTGACTATCCCGAGAATAATCAGTTCAACATGCCACGAGTCAATAAGAAAATCATTGGCTTGATGAAAGATGAATGTAATGGTGAAATCATGTTGGAGTTTATTGGATTGAGAAGCAAAATGTACTGCGTGAGAGTTGAAAATAAGAAGCCTATCAAAAAAGCTAAAGGTGTCAAGAGCTCTGTAGTTAAAGCAACCATCACCTTTGAAGATTACATCGAATGCTTACGCGAGAATAAAATTTTGGAACGAGAGCAGCGAAACATCAGATCTGACCATCATGTTCTGTACACCGAGAAATCAACGAAGATCGCTCTAAGTGCTTACGATGACAAACGGTGTATGATTATTGGCTTAACGGACACACTGCCCTGGGGTCACTATCTGGAGGGGCTTGACGCCATTGAAGAGATGGAGGAAGAGTGGGGAGTTACCGCTGCAATCGAGCCGCCGCAAAACCCGCAAGAGAAGGGAGATGGAGTAGAAGTGGGGAGAGATCTATATGAGCAGAGGTCTCGCACGCCAGAACTCATTCAGTCAACTGAAGAGCCATCGAGAACATCTCCTATCATCAAAGAAGTTGAAAGAAGCCTGCATCAGAGACCTGAGCTTCCAGAACCAGCAACTAAAAGGAGTAGAAACTTTTGAAAAAACTAAATCGAGGTTAGTAAAATAATTTTTTCTTTAATTTTCTTTAATTTTCTTTAGCACATAAGATAAATTCTAAATATTAATAATTTTTTAAAATCTTTTTTGTTACAGATGGATCTTAACGAGATTAATAATATCGCTCAAGGAGGCTTTCTTCCAACTAAAAAAGTTGACTGAGCTCGATGAAGGGCATAATTACATGGTGTTCGCGCTCAAAAAAGGTGACTACCAGATATGGTTGTAAAACTGTAGCTGTCATCGAGAATAAATTTGATATATTCTTGCCTAAGAGTGTATCTGATGCTTTAGTGGAGAATGAGGATTTATTTAATAAGATGTCTGCAGCAGCAAATAAGCTTAAACTATTTATAACCTACAAAGGTGATTACAAGATTGAGTTTTCTAGTGTTTAAGTGATTAGTGTAAATAAGTGTGTTAAAATTTAATAGTATTAGTATATATATATATATATATATATATATATATATATATATATATATATATATATATTATGATAAATATAGAAAACTTTAGCCGACTAGCTAAAATCGAGTATATTCTAGTCAACAAAGCATGTAAAATAAGTTTTTTTTCAAAATAAATACTCTTTGATTTGTCACTCAATTTGTGTGTTCACATTTATTTGATAATCCTTTACAAAAATAACATTCTTTATCATACTTGAAAAAATACAATTTTCTTTTTAAACTATTTTTATAATTAATATATATATAATTTATTAAATATCTGTTTTATTAATCCAACTATTATGAGAACTGTCAAAACCTAGCCATTTGACAAATACTTGATTTCCACGTCTTTTGACAACTTTTTCTACGAGATAAATGTCTGGATACTTGGCCTTCTGCAGTTCCTCTGCATAGAAACCACCGGAGATGAGTTGATCTTGATAATCCTTCAAATGATACGTCGTTGGATCAGTAGCTGCTACCCGTACAACTGTAAATATTTCCGTCGACCAGTTTGGAGGTATATCCTTTCTCGAAGATATGCTTCGCATTGCTAACACGGACTTTGTCACCGACTTTAAACTTTGTCTTCTTCTTCATGGTTCTGCGTTTATGAGCAAATTTTAACAAAACTTGGGCTTCATTAACAGATGTTACATCTTTAGGCTTCATTCCGATGGTACGATGTTTACGTTCATTATAATCTGCTATTAATTCAGGTAAGATATCCAACCATTTGTAATTACCACGTAAGCTGAACTTTTTCACATAAGATTTTTCAAAGTGCGATTGAAACGTTCGCAGATCGATGCCTTCAAACTGCTATATGTTGAGTATAGATTAATCTTGTACTTGCGCATCAGTCTTTGAAAATCTGAATTATAGAATTCCTTGCCTCTGTCAGTGTGAAGATTCTTAGGCACTCTACCTTTTGATAATATAGATTTCATTGCTGCAGAGACTTCTACACCAGTTTTATTTTTAACTGGGACTGCCCACGCGTATTTGGAAAAATATCTATAACTGTAAGCATGTATTTGTAGCCTTTGTTTTCTCGAGAATAAGGTTGCATCTCTACCAGATCAGCTTGCCAAGTCTCATCCAAACCTCGCACATCGAACTTTCGACGAGGATAATTACGACGTGCTGGCTTGTGAAGCTCTTCTACAAGTCTATGACGTTGTTCCATCGATGGTTATCGATTGACTGTTTTGCACTAACAGAGATAATGCCTCCTTTTATAGTCTCAAGCTCCAACTGGCTTTGTATGAATTTCTTATCTAGCTCGTCTCTATGCACCTCTACAATTTTATCT